>JAEAOA010000527.1:1735000-1803136 GCA_016746295.1 Potamilus streckersoni
ATATTAATGCTAATGAAAAATGCCATATTATGCAGTATTCGTTTTCGAAAGTTCATAATAAGCGATGCCCGAGGCGTTTGGGAGGGGGAAAAAGGGGACAAGGTCCAAAAAACCTTTGCATCGGACCTGATTAGGATGTCGTTCTTTCGAATTAGCTTAGAAATTTTACGAGCATTGTTGTCGCTAAAACAAGGATGATTATAAATCGAAATTAAATGTTAAAGTGTGCACGGTTAAAGGAAAATGAACGCTTTTTGTCAAATACACTGGAAGGAAGGAAGGAAGGAAGGAAAGAAGGAAGGAAGGAAGGAAGATAATAATAATAATAATAATAATAATAATAATAATAATAATAATAATAATAATAATAATAATAATAATAATAATAATAATAATAATAATAATAATAATCGTTGTTTAAGGTTGGTTAAAAATCAAGCAAAATTAACACGCGGTACATCAAGATACATGTAAGCATAGCTATTATCGATACCTTAATACAACCATAATAAAATATAAAAGACAACGTTTATAGCTCCACAACTACGACCAAAACAACGTGATTTATAAAACAGGCATAACTTTAAAGCGAAATTGACTGAGCGCATGGTGTGAACTTAAATGAAAAAAAAATATTCTTTTTCATACATACTTTGAATGAATGAATGAATGAATGAATGAATGAATGAATGAATGAATGAATGAATGAATGAATGAATGAATGAATGAATGAATGAACAACAACAACAACAACAATAATAATAATAATAATAATAATAATAATAATAATAATAATAATAATAATAATAATAATAATAATAATAATAATAATAATAATAATAATAGTAATAACAACAACAACAACAACAATGTGACATCCAAGATAGCCACCCTGACACAGTGGAGCCTCTAATTCTGTGACAAACATCCATTAACATGGTGGCCTACAATCAACAGCTTCAATTTTGCGTATAATGTAAATCAGATGAATGTTTCAAACTCCGGAGAGATTATATTTAAAGTTAAACTGGCATTCATGAAAACATGTTACTTTAATTAAACCATTTTTTTGGGGTCAGGACATACAGAATATTGGCTCAATTTGCAAGGATGATATAAATTTCATGAACAAAAGTTTTCAGGTGCTTTTTACGAAATGAAAAGATGAATCAACAAAAACAAATAGCAAAATCTGAGAAATCGTGAAAATGTGTTATTAAATGGATTCTCAGAAAAATTATCTCTGAAAATCTTACCGCCTCTTGATATGATGTCCAGCTTTATATACCCAATTTTGGACAGTTGACCATTAACAAAAATACTAAAACCAAAGTATGTTAGCAACACTGTGAAGGTCACTTTGAGATCATTTTCTATATTTACATGATGATTAGGATGTGGACATTACAGCAGTCTGATTAAAATCAGATCTCATGTCCTTCGTGAAGACAGGACAACGACCGCTTATGGGTCGGGTCATATTATGGTGACCTGTGTTATCACCACAATGGCTAATTTTATCAGCCAATCAGATGAAGTCTTTAATACCGCGCGCGCGCGCGCGTGTGTGATTTGGAATTTTAACGTAGCTTTGACGATATTTCAGCCATACCGCTACGATGACTGTAGTGTGACATTTTTTACGGTGATGTCAATCACTGACATGTAGCATGATGTACCACCCAGTCACATTATCCGGACACCAGGTCGACCAGTTCTAACACTGACCTCTTAATGCTGGGCGTCTAGCGAGGTAGCTACTAGTACAATTTTTATAAGTTTTTGGTATGATTCGGCCGGGGTGTTTAAACCCACGACCTCCGGCACCCGAGATGGACGCATTAACCATTATATCCTCGAGTTTGGGAGACTAAACAGTATGTCTGATGAGCATAAATGTGTGCCGAACGATTTGATTCACTTTCAGATTTTGAAAGCTGCATTTCGATTGGCTAATTCAAAGGTTGCAGAATATGATATATAAATATATCTTTGTACTGTTTTGTTAGTGATAGGGTGAATCAAGTTCAGCAATGAAAACCAAATGCAATTGCTTAAATAATGATTTATTCGTGAATCATGTTTCTAAAAAGAGGTACTACACAATCGGACAAGTAGAAACAGATGAACATTTTCTGTTAGAATGTCAAAATTATAAAACTCTCAGACATTGTGTTCACTTCACATTACTTAACTGAGTAACAAATAAATCATTATTTATCGACAATCCGATTTATTCTTGCGAAATTATTAACAAAATAGTTATGGCTGAGCAAACCTAATAAAATCATCAAACGATTTTCAATTAACAAACATGTCACAAACACACAAGTGTATTTCATCTTTTTCTTTCTTTTTTTTTTAACAGTAAATGATATTTGGAACAATTATATATCCAAGAACTGTCTAAGAACACTTTTATATTTGATTTATTTATTTAAATCCGTAGACAATTATTGGCTGTTAAAATATTTCCCTGTAATGGAGGAGACATTTTTCAAACAAGTTTTCAGGGGGGGGGGTTACTGAATCCCAATATAGATTATATCGTTATAAATCATACACGAAAATGTTTGTTGTTTTTTTTGTGGGTGCAGTGGGGGAAGAAAAACTAATTTTCAATAATAACAAAATCGAAATGTACAAAATTCATTATGGATCTCGTATCGTAACTATTCCTTTGTATTTTAAAACAAGTTTAATGTACAGGGCACAATGCACCATGGCTTGCTTGACGCTTTGTTACTAAAAGTAAAGACAAAACAAATTAAAACTTTAAACAGGATAGAATCCACTTAAAGATGATAAAGAAAATAAATGTCATAAAGTAAGCCAGGTAAGAAATAATTTGGAGGAAACCCTTAGGACACAAGTATATGAATCGCTCCATTAATTCCTTTGAGTTCCAATAAATCCACAACTAGACCTGCACCGCCCTACGTTGCACAGACGGATAACTGCCCTCCAAGCCGTTGTAGTAAGATTAAAACAGGAACAAGTGCCAAAATCAAACGGTTTGCAAAGTGTTGAAGTGGATAAACCGTATATAAAAAGAGTGTACTAGGAAACCAACACAATATAAAAATGGTGTGCCAGGAAACACACGCTATACAAAAAGGGTGTGCCAGGAAACCCACACTATACAAAACACAAGCGTGTCAAAGGATTAAAACACAGGAGTCTATCGGTATGCTCACAAACAGATGCACCCCTACCTTTTCAACAAAAACGCTCTTTTGAAGGCGCTATGTGCGCAGAGCAAAACTCAGCTATAGTAAATATTGTAAACACTGATTTCCAAGTGTCTTAATCAACAAAACCAGCTAGAGATGGGACTGATTTGAATATACAGCCTGACTCGTCACCCACAAGACGACGTTGAATTAAATGAAAATATTAAATACAGCAGTCGCATTGCATTTAGTCAGTCCAGTCTTGAAAAGTAAGAAGTTACAGTCCAAGCAATACACCAAAAACCTGCACATGTCAAAAAGGGCAACATTAATAAAGACAATCATTAATAATCAATCGGCACACGGTGCCTATATTAAGCTGATGTAAAAACACAACGAGGTGCAAAAACATAAACCACTACAGAAAATATATTGGAACTGGATATTTCTCCATATCATGCTATAATTCTTCTATTTAGTGGCAATAATTACAGTAAGGGCCAATGTCTAAAGTCCATAGAAGATGACTATGAAAGCTCGTATGCCATTGGGTCTAACAATGCGGAGTGCAAAATAACAATTGTCTCAGGTCTACCTCCAAGAATGGATGTACTGGAATCTCCACTAAATCATATCACCGGTACTTTGTGTGAAAACTTTAATTTACTCTTTGTTCCACAATACAGGACATTCTTCAGAGACAATCAAGCTACAGTGAACTTACAATTATATCAGAGAGATGGATTCCATCTGTCCAATATACGTACTGCCTTGTTCCATAAGAATATGTACCATTACATACAATTTATAAAATGGCGTCAGGCGTGGGTCACAATACTGTGTAGAGCAGGAACATCTAACTCAAAAGAGTACAAGGACGAAAACAAAGGAAGAACACATACCAATAGGTTAAAGGCAATGAAGTGCAGACCTTGGCAACAAATAGCCAACAACAAACTGGATTAAAAAAAAGCTTTGTATACTTATAAATGTAAAAATTCTGTATAGATGTTGCAGGCATTATCTGATTTATGAACAGAGTACAACTTGTTGGCATGTAAAATCTGTGAAATGTCAATAAATTAATCTACAAAGATTAAAAAGTATTAAAAAGACAACGAATGAAATCCCTGTGAATCTTAGAGATTCTAGTAGTCTGCTTTCAGAAGGAATATAAATACAGACTTCTGCAAGGTCAAATTATTCGACTGTTCCTGAAATACATAATGAATATACCAGTAGCAGTTCAATGTCTAATAACTCTCTCCCACCACCACCAACGAAGGCTGTCAAATATTTTGAAGATTGTGTAATTATTGTTGTGTTGACGTTATTAGCTATAATTGTTACGACCCTATGGTCTTACACTAATTAACAGAAAAAATGCGAAAGCCATTCAGTTTAGTAAAATTCAACAAATAATTTGGTTTTAGAATACAGAGTGAAGCTTCAAAAAGATATTATAGTATTGTGAATTAAATCCCAAATACCCCTAAAAGTTATATCATAAGTCCAGTTTTCTATATAGTTCCAATTAAATTAAAGTGGTAGTCTAAATAAATTCCACTATCGATTGTGTCGATGTACCTGTAGTCTCGAATGTGTTGATGTACATCCCCTCGCCCGTGATAATATTGACAGGTAGTTTAGGACTATGGCCTATTCATTCAAACCTTCAAAAATCGGCAGAAAATCTTGTCTGTATACATCGATGTACACTTTATTGACTTAACGATATTTCTCGCGGCTGTGGAGGTACAGTTGGCTGAAGTATTTTTTAGTTGACATTTGCGTTATATTTTCAGAGCGATTCATATGTTAGGTGACTTGTAATACCACATAGAAATACACAACCCGCTGTCATGTGAGACTATTTGAAATTTCGCGCTAGAAATGACTGTTCCCAAATACCGGTAAGTGTCTAAAGTGTACGCAGGTGTTTCTGAAAAGATCTGCATGCAGCAAAATTGCACATTTTTAATTAACAGGTGACATTAAACCCACATATCGTCTATAAGTATCAACACAGATTTGCGGAGTTGATTTGCCGGACTACGTCTACACTAACAGACTGGAAAATATTAATGAAATGAAAATATATATTCATGCCGTAAGTGAAAACTATTCAGCGTAAATTGCCAGACACTCTCTTTGATTGCCATAACACAAAAAGAAAGTATAGAGACATGAAACATTTTGATAAAAAGGAATTACTTTACAGGATTTTGCCTTTCCGTGAGATTCAAAAATAATTTTTATATTTGAACATTGCTCTGGCCATATGGTATGGACTTTTTAACAACGTTTGAAACAAACATGTACCAACAAAAGTAAAAACATCAAACATTCATATCAACCTAAACGGATAACGTTTTAATAAAAGAAAACTGGGGGAAAAAAAGGACATTAATTTTATTAAAAAAGATTGTACATGCAACAGAAAATAATGAAATAAAGTTAACTTTTAATAAATGAGTCGAAAAAATCACTATGCAACTAGTATTTAAAAATATTCTAGCTCTGTTTCCTTGAAACATTTAGCCAATGCAATTTCATTCAAACACCAAACTGTCACATAATAAATATTTATTTATGTTATTTTATTTATTTCGAGCATACATTGACTATTGAAGTATCCTAGTTTCGACAGCCGTAAAAATGTGTTTATATATATGCAAATCTATTTTCTAATTTTGGTTTGAACTTTTCTTATTATCATTGGGCCTTTCCATTACTGTTTACTCGGCGCAGCCATATTTGTATCACATGACATTCCGCCATTACGGTAATGATATCGCCGTGTCTAGGTACTGGAAAAGCGATTTTAGTATACGTTTACTGTAGTTATTATTTATTTGCACAAGCATTTAGGTTAACCAGAGACAGACACGGGCAACTCCACAACCGTTTTTAAGCTATCTAGCAGCACCCTTTTCATATGCAAATAAGGGTGCCGACATGACGATTAATCTAGGTAAGGGGCCGTTTATTCTTTCATCGTGGTTAACGAGTCAGTGGAAAGAGGAACGTAAACTATCAGTAATTGTAGGTACGGTAGTAAACTGGTGAAGACACTTTAGATCGTTGGTCTTTAATCAAGAATTTGACAACAATTAGTTTTCAAAATGTGATGTCCGTTGATAAAAAACTGAGGATATATTGCCGCAATGTCTCGCAAATCTTTACATGTAAGTTACTGCATTTATATGGAAAAATATGAACGAGATTGTTTCTGAGTAGTATTTCACGTCTTTGGGAATGAAGTATTAGTCCCGGAAAATAAGTTTATATTTTTCCATACAACTGCAGTAACCTTTTCATTATATACTCATTTCATTTCCTACCTAAGGCTTAATAATAATGGAATACACTAAAAGAAAACAAGTATTTGAATTCATTCTGTATTATTAAAATAAATACACAACAGTAGCGTCATCGATACAAACTAACAATATTAATGCACACTTAGCATGACCCAGTTACCCATGAAATTCGCCGTTCGCTCGACATTATCTGATTTTGGCATACTTAAAATTGAAACTTCAGAGTCTTATTTTGAATGAATACGCATTGAAAAACGTTTGAAATTGGTCTGAAATGAATAGATTTTAGTTTTCTCTTGATCCAATTCAATTCTGCTTTTCTGCTTAAGATGGACTGGCTTTATTGGGTCAATTCAGAGCAGTATGGAGAATGTGATTATAACTGGAAATGTAGTCGAAATTACAGTACAATCTCGGTGTGTACAAGGCTTTACTTGACAAGGGTCATGACATTCGGATTTGCAAAACTAAGAAAGTACATTTTGTGGAAATTCAAGATCCATAAATGTAAGAAAATTTATTACCGTTATTATTATTACCAACTAAAGAAGACTTGCTTATGCCCAGTCACTTGCATGCTTGCTGTGGGTGGTACCCCAACCATGACCTGTATCATAATGTCCATATCTTCTATCTCTAGCTTTACACTTCATCAAATTAGTTAAAATGGGAAAATTGCAAAGCAGCTATTGTGTGACAATCCATTTAGCCACCGGAAATAATACCATTTTAGCTTCCTTGGCTTATTGTCTCAGCTGCTCCTAGTTTCCTACTAAAACCTTTAGTTGCATTGTTTTTATCGAATTTAATTTTTTATTGACTTTTAAAATGGTAGTCTTTGATAGATATGCTATAGCCCTTGGCCTCAATAAGCTTTTTGATACTATTTTCATAATTCCCAGAGAACACTGGTCATAGTCTGAACTATTCTATTTGCGACAAGTTACGAATATTTATCCTTATTTACTGGTTTGCAACGGAAAAGCGAGACATGTTATTTCGAAAACAAAATTGTAGAGATAGTTCCCGAACAATGTCATCAACCGCCATATTTGTGGTCAGCTGGCAGATTTACCTTTGACTTTATATGGTGATTAGAAGTTTAAATAAATCCGATTTATCTCAAGATACCTTCACGAAAATTACATATATAAACATAACACAAATCAAGCATTCCGTTAGTATCTATATTTGTGATTTATAAGTTGACTTTGCTTCGGTGTGCCTTGTTAAAAATGGTAAATTTTGGTGATTGTATATAGGAGAAACTGCCATGTCGTCTATCGCCCCAAGTAAAATGCACAGAATGTCGTCTGCTAGTGACCTTATCGGGAAGCATCTATACTCGTGTCAGCACTCGTATTTAAATCTTGGATATGGACCCTTGCAATTAAAATTTACTGTCTTTTCCCTCCTGCAATCAGCAGAAAATGTATTTTGTTGTTAAATAATACCTTGTCAACTATGGCTTAATTAAAAACATAAAAACCAACACACAGGCATTTATTGGGTCATTACCGGCCATTTTGGATATAGATGTCATATCCATCCCTTGGACCCTCTACTCATATACTATGATCTTTTTCTTAAAATTTCCAATGGATGATGCAAATGATAATGCCATTTTTATTCTCGTGTTGAATATCGATGCTATATCGAATAGATGTTACCGACTGAAAAGATCAAGCCGAATTTCAATACGCAGTATGAAAACGTGTGTTCTTGCGTAAGACTCGCAACATAGTTGCCCAGATAAAGCTCTCGCTTAATCTTATTTGGAACATCGCTCGGCCATTTCCGTCAGCTCGTGAAATAACTTCGAAAGCAGTTGTAGGAAAACACTTTAATTTGATGAATTTAGCGACTCGCCTCATTTGGAGTGCACCACATATGTTATAATAGCAAAGGCCGAGACTGTTTCAACCGTCTCCTTTCATCGCTATATTGCGCTATGTGAACGAAAGAAGTTCATAATGTAGTTTAAGTGGCGACGAACTGCATCGGAAACATCTTTCTCGACTTGACGAAAAATGCCGTAGCTGTTCCGATTGACAGTGTCAAAGAATGTTGCAGAGATCTTTAGATAACAAAAAACAACAGGAGGTATACCAATCCCTTTGTTTCTTTTATAACAAAAAAATTTACTATGAAACAATTAACAGATTCATATTTAATAGAAAACAGACAATTTTCATTGTTTATAATTTGGACCTTTTCAAGTGTAATTTCGTATAATTGGTTCGTTTTTTTTTTTATTCGATAGCATAATTTACAGAATAATTCCTTTTCTCCTCAATTATGTATACATTTGTTCCCAATTTTAAATTATTTAAGTAATTTTAGCAAATTATCTTCAAAAGAGTGTTTTTTTAATTCCTTCCCGTATCGATCTCGCCAGTTAAAAGAGGTCATGATGTTCGTAAGTAAAAACATGGGCCATATGGAGGTCATATTGTCAAACATTACGCCTGTAGAATAACATGGATGGGGAGAAAGCGGAATCGGGTTAGTGGGAAATCTTATGTTAAAATGGTCCGTGGGTTAACGTGCAGGAATTGGCATAGGTTCATAAGAGAAATCCCATTTTAAAATAGAACAGAGATTTTACACGTGAAGCTAATAAAGGGATAAAAGAGTATATAATGTCAAACAGAAATAGTAATGTTAAAATTTTTGTTATACTAATCTACGATCCAAACACACACGATTACAACCCAACACATTACATATTCTATCCAAACACACCACATATATAATCTAACATCCAGGGTTTTATTTTATTACAATCCAAACATATACCTTTACCATCCGACGAAAAGGGTATGATATAGAGTAATGGAGATGAAATCACACATACTATTCAACAATAACCAATTTTGATGACAATCCTAAATTAACTTTTGGAGTACTCTCCAAAATCACAAACGTCGTATTGGAGCCTCGAGTGGCGGAGTGGTCTGAAGCGCTGTCCGTTACGGATCATTGCCATCGCACCTGTCTTAGTGGGTTCGAGTCTAAAATTCGACGAATGTGGATATGTGAGAAAGCTTGCCAGTAGCTTCTCGTATGTTGGTGGTTCTTTCCGCGAATTTCCCGGTTTCTTCCTCCACCATTAATACTGGCCGCCATGTATAGCCTATCGTGTGCTGAAAAATGGCGTTAAGCCCCACAACAACAACAACAACAACAACAACAACAACAAACGTCGTATCCAATAAGCTTAGCGTAGTGTTTTAAAACCATACACCTACTATCCAACGTAAAACGTATGATGTAAATGAAAGGTATGAAATAACACAAACCTATTATACCACACTCCTTTTGATATTCTGTCCAACACCCGTTGTTTTTATAATCCAGCACACACCACTGCTGTCTAAAACCCGCTTTTGAGTACTATCCAACATCCCATTATACTACCCAAAACACCTTGCGTAGAGTCTAAAAACCCCAAGTCTGCTACACAGCAAAAATGGTTTAATGCAACAGAATGGGATAAAATCAGAGAAACATACTATCAATCACTCGCTTATTTATTACTATCCAACACCCAAATTTTGATTACTATCCAACACCCAGATTTTGATTTCTATCCAGCCACCCTACCGCCATTCAAAGAAAATGGTGATTGAAAAAGATGTTGGTTAAAATCACACAAACATACTTTCCAAAACACATTCTTTTTGTTATACAATACAACATCCACTTTCATATTACAATTCAAACAATCAAAAACAATCTGCCATTTTCTCTTTAAGTATAGCAGTTGAATTGTTATTTTTAAAATTTCCTTTATTTTGAATGTCAGAGCAGGCAATGCTAGAAATTTCAGTCGTTATAAAACCGGGATATTTATCCGGCATAATAAATTAAGTATTCTTCCTATTGCTTCTTCATTTTTTATATTTAAAATTAATTTGCTGGAACACCCCCTCCATTTCGTTGCATCACAACTTATTGGCGTTTATTCATTTGTTAAAGTGTGTGATAAACAAGATCTTTTAACCAGAAATATAGTCTTTTTATCAATCCAGGCCCTTGATCCCTTGTATGAATTGCTTAATATAATTAACATTAAATAATGAAGTGGCTTGTGCTCAAACACGGGGGAAACAGTTTTAACTGTCAATTAAAATCACAAGATTTTTCGATGTATGTGGAGTGTTTAAGATCGAATTTTTAAAAGTTTTTTTGTTTTAAATTATTCAAAATGAGTTTTAAAAAAATAGTACCAAAATATTCCTCATTCATGTAAATTACTTCACAAAATTTACAGATGAATCGTGCAATATTCCTGTTATTATTATTATTATTATTATTAGTAGTAGTAGTAGTAGTAGTAGTAGTAGTAGTAGTAGTAGTAGTAGTAGTAGTAGCAGCAGTAGCAGCAGCAGTTGTAGTTGTAGCAGTTGTTGTAGTTGTAGCAGCAGTAGTAGTAGTTGTTGTAGTTGTAGCAGTAGTAATAGTTGTTGTTGTAGTCATTCCCATAAATCTTTTCTAGCGTGAAACAGTCATACAGACGGGAAACAGTTAGTCCACTTTCATAAGAAGTGTTTCACAACAATTATTTAAAAGTCTCTCTTATCACTTTTAAAAAGGTGAAAATAACAATAAGGCCTACTGAACGCAATACCATCTGTTTGTCCGAAAACAATATGGCTGAGAGAGGAATGCCTTGCAGGTAATTGAAATCATATTTTAATTATAGAACATTAGGGGCTCGCTAAACAACGCTCTAATGATCTAGAGCAACAATATGCCATACGATTTTTCGATCCAGGAATTTGTATTATTCCATATAATACAACATTTTCAAGTTTGATTTCCTTGGAGAGCGACTATACGGCAATCGGTGTACGATATGTTCTCATGCGATTGCTATTAACACTTTTTGTAGTAACTGAAGAGGAATTTGAAACTTTATACAAGTAATTTTTCACCACATGCCAAATTTTATATTTTCACAGATCCAGACTACCATTTCTTCATTGAGTAATGGGGAATTAAAGATATCTCTAAGTTTTATGATGTCAATAACAACGTAAAAATGTGCATGCCAACAAATCAACAGATAGCTCTCTTAAAATGAGGTGCTTTATAAATGGCAATCGAATCGAGTGCTGGATACACCAAATAATTGGAAGAGTTACAGAATCGACAATATTCATAGTATGCAATGGATTATAAGAATGTTATGTATGAATATATCCAAATTTCCAACTAAAAAAGTTGGACATATAAACGTGATTTCCAGTCCAGTGACAGTAGATATTGGCATTTTTAACGCACGTACTGATTGGATTCTAGATTTACCAAGCAACGTTATCTACAATATATACAAAGAATTAAAGGCCAAATCAAAGCCGGTATACAGCACAGGTTTTAAAACAAAAATCGCTCCCAAGTGAATATCCCGCGAATAGGTGTCGTGAACTCCTTGCCGGTTACCAGGTTATACAATTGGCAGCTTAGACAGTGGTAGGGGCGCTTTCCAAAAATCCGAGGTACGCAGAAACAGATTACAAAGAGGTGATTATTATTTAACAATTAATATGCCGCAGAATTCCACCCTGGACAAAAGTTCGCCAAGCGAAAAAAAAAAAAACAAAAAAAAAACAGGTACCCCTACAACAATCTTCGCACATTAACCGTGCCACGTTTATGAGTCGTTTATTCAAGTACTGACGATGAAATTCGATTACCTCGTTAAGATTTATGAGAAACGATTGCTACTGCAGGCGAAGTAATCTCTCATCATCCTCACTATTGATAATAGTACTATGGCTATTACGTCAGTGCTACTCGCCGCTCCTATATGCCTACAGACGCTGATCCAATGGGTGCATTTCTTCGTGCGGCTAACTGAGCCAGCAATAAAATAGAGGTTAATCGCACTAATTAAGTAGCACACACAAACATGTAATTAAAGTTAAACGATTATAATCCAAAACTACTACAACAAATATAAGTACTCTCAAAAGGTCTGAATTCGTACCCGCAACCTGAGGTTCATTAGCCTTAACTGAAGCCTCAGTAAGAGTGGAAACAAAGAAAAGAAAAAGAAAAAAAATCAAAGAAGTATTAACATTAAACTTGGACTATGGTGAATTTGGGATAAGTGTATAAACTTGGACTATGGTGAATTTGGGATAAGTGTACCATATGAATAAACAAACAGAAGTCTCATGTTTTTTATTTTACGAGAGAGATGTTATAAGATAAATTTTCAATTGTTGTTACTTTGAAATGACTTTCACTCTCAAGATCACATAACACAACACATTATTTGCTTTATCGACTCCTCCAAAACTGCATACAAAAACTGCTATACTTCATGATGTTACAGCTACAGTGTGTCCGCTTCGGATGCCGGTGGTCGCAGGTTTTAACCCCGGCCGATTTATATCAAAAACTTATTTTAAAAATGGTACTAACAGCTGCCTCGCTTGGCGCTCAGCATTAAGAGGTCAGTGTTAGGAGTGGTCGGCCTGGTGTAGGAATATTGTGACTGGGTGGAGCATAATGCTGCGTGAATGCTACATGTTGCCCCAGTTTTAGAGAGAGAGAGAGAGAGAGAGAGAGAGAGAGAGAGAGAGAGAGAGAGAGAGAGAGAGAGAGAGAGAGAGCTACGTACATACGTCATCGGAGCATACCATGTTAGCAGCAAGGATTCTCCAGATAGTCATTGCAAGACACATACGCTAATATGATTGCAGGTCTTGACCTACATGTACATATAATAAAATAACAATTGTCTGTAGCGGACCGACGATTGGAATCGCTACAAAGTGCTATAAAAAAAACGATCAGCAAAAGGAAATCTTGATACATCCTATGATTCAAAGATGGCTGAATTTTCGCACTGATTGCAATCTAAGCCGATAAATCAGCTCTTCACCCGCGATGATATAGAACACCAACATCAATATCATCACGGGTAAATGGCTGATTTATCGATCTCATTCCAATCCAACTGTGCTCGAATACTAAAATTACAGAGATCAACACTCTGTAGAAGACAGCCTAATTTTAGAAATCAATATTAACTTGTGCTAGGACTGTTAGAGACATTTCACCTATGATATTTCGTGTAAATAAGATTTTGTTGCTGTTGTTATAATGTTTAACGCCATTTTTCAGCACAAGAGAGGCTATACATGGCGGCTAGTATTAATGGTGGAGGAAGAACCATGGAAAACACCGGGAAGAACCACCGACCCGCGAGAAACTACTGGCAGACTTTCTCACAAACCCACTTTAGCCGAGCCTGGACTCGAACTCACGCAGACAGAGATGAGATGGCAGTGATTCGTAACGGTCAGCGCTTTAGACCACTCGGCCACTCGGGGCCCCACTGTAAATAAGACATTAGCGCATGCGAAAGATAATATCATTTAGTCAGGAAGGTTTAAAGACATTTATGAACCCTTAATCCCACATGAATTTCCATAACAGCCATATCAGAAAATTGGTTCTTGCATTTTCACTTTTAATGATAAATTTACCTTTTGACTAATGACTTTTATAGTCATTACTTTGAAGTTGACCCTTTGTCCGAGACTCTTAGTTCGACATGTATGCGAAAATTGAAAGTGTGAAGGTACATGTGCATTGTTAAGCGATAATGGTCCACAGTGCTCACCCAATAATTCTCTAATTTTACGAAAGATGGGGGTTTAGAGCTTATGACCTCAAACCTATTGCGTGCTATGTCAAACGGATTAGCAGAATAGACAGTTTGTATTGTTAAAAGACCGTTTCAAAATGCAAAGAATAGCAAGAAAAACCCTTATTGTGCTAATGATGTATATCGGAATCCTCCCCTTGATTGTGGTTATTACCCAGCCCCGTTCCTTTTCTATACATATTTCCCATGACCGAAGACTTAACTATCGTACAACAAAACATGTAGAAATTAAACAAAATCTAAAAAAAAAATAGTTGATCGGTTTTTTAAAGAATTGAAATCCCTCCTTATAAATGAGAGTTCAATTTGGTAAAATATGGAAATCCGCTAAAATTATAAAAGTTCACAACAATAGGGAACTTCAAAGATTTCCTGTATGACGTCACAGCTAAGCGTTGGCAGATCTCTGGTTGGTAGAACCAGAATGGCGACGAAGGATGATCTATTCATCAGCTTAGGCCATTCAATAGCCAGTTCTAATCGTTTACCTGGTACTAATGTTTTGATATTAGGTATATAATTTAAGTCATATATATTGATGTTCCGTTACATTAGCTAATTATATATATATATATATATATATATATATATATATATATATATATATATATATATATATATATATATATATATATATATATATATATATATATATATATATATATATATATATATATATATATATATGTGTGTGTGTGTGTGTGTGTGTGTGTGTGTGTGTGTGTGTGTGCAATAATACGCATATATAAACATTGGAACTCCATGCTGTTAATTCTAAACCTATAAATTAATGATACATTTCCAATCATTAATCATTAGTATCAATCATCCCCGTTTTCTAAATTAATTTAACAGGAAATAAAATATTTCATTGCAATCCTTTCTGCTTTCCGTTCAAAGGGCAAATATGTATATTAGCGTGTGGTATAAGTAAAATATGTGTATAGTATGAATGCTGCATCAAAGATATGCCACTCCCACGTATTTTCATGAAACGGAAACTTGGCTAACTTCGTTTCCTTAGTATATAATAGCCATGGACAATTATCCGTTTCTCGTCGTCATCATCATAAACAAAAAGGAGAAGGAGATGCACGTTGTTGTCAGGTTTTTCATTGAACTTTACATTTCCTTTCTTGATAAATGATTATGTGCATAAACAGCTGAAGAGATAATTGTTTAATGTTGTTTTACTCATTATCAACGACAAAACGATACAACTTATCGTAGAGAAAATTCGAATCGAGCGGAGGGTTGTGGTCGAGTTGCATTCCTTTTTTATTTTATAATATCGTTAATGTGATTTCATGTAGTCAGAAATTTCACCGTGCTTTATTGATAAAATTGATGACTCCTGTGCTTTAAGCACTATGTAATACTGTCTGGCAGATAAGTATAACCTTGTACCAGTCTAATAAAAGTCATATCTCCACAGTTCTACGTGTAGATATGGTAGGCACCGATAAAAGCTGATGGTGTGTTGACCTTTGGAATGTTCTGTCCAAACAGATAAAGAATGGGAAGTTGGTGTTAAGGAGAGTTAAACCTTAATAGTCATAGGCTCTGAAAGACGTTCGTCAATTTCCGAAATTTGAAAGTTGTGATCTGATTGATGAGTCATCGGGTCAAAAGAAACATAACTATTATTTGTGTATTCAGATCTAAACATAGGGCTGACATCTGATTTCTGAGATTGAATTTTGTTCACGATATCGTGAAGATTAATGGATAAGCAAGTGGTATTGAAAATAGCTTAGATATTTAATAATAAGACCTGGGTTCGATTTAGACATTGCATGCAAAATGAATAATCCACGTGAACCATTATGTTGTTAAGATGTATTTATTAAACACATTATTAAAGTAAATAAAAATTGTTGACTGTAATATTGTCCTATTACAGGATTTATTATAATTTTGCTATCACTATAAATTTGTTAAAGTTTAAGTTATAATACAATAATACGAATCTATTTTGATACGTTGACTAAATTTTAATATTTTCATGACGAAGAAAAATAATTATATGATTTATCATTTTTTCAGAAAGAGGAAAACGTAGTAATATCGAAATAGACTAAGTATTTACATCATCCCTAAATACTCATGTACAATGTACCCTGATACGTATGCTCAAGTATTCCAGTTCGGTTGGGTATTTGACCCATGTCGGAAAAAAATAGTAGAAGCAAGACGCTTATGTGAGACAAGCATTTTTCACTTGAGATGCAAAATAAGAAAACTCACCAACAAACAATATATCTACTATTGTTATAACTATTTCATCTCATCGCTGATACAGTACAGTCTTTTATTATCACATAAACTAATGTGGAGGCATTTACATTCGCGCTAACGCTCTTTACGGCTTAGATTACTATATCAATTGTCATACGATCATATTAGTATCGCCACGTTCTTTGTTCAGATAGGGAAGTTTTTGTACGTCGAAGTCTAGCCGCCTTTCAAGAACACATAGTACTAATGGTATGGAAAAATGGGAACCAGCCTGGAAATGGGTGAACATGAAATACAGTATGCATGGGTTTGGGTGGCCAGGATTGGTTAATCATGTAAGTTATGTTTTAGTATAAAAAAAAGAATTTTTTGAGAGCCTTATCCTAATTCTAAGTGAAAAAAATACATTGTTTTTTGTATGGAATTTCAGTCCTTTAATAGTCTTGAGTTTGGAACACCCAATAATAAAAGTAGCACCTGACTCTTCGGTGCGGATTTGAAAGCACATGTTTAAAACACATGCAGTCCCAAACAAATGCCGCGGCTTATATCCGTTCCTCTACACCGAAGCTGACATCCAGGTTTCATCTATACTGATAAATATAGGTTTGATCATCGACACTCAGAACGTTTAAGTTATTGAAATTTTAATATGGTTGTTTGCATGAGTTTCTTATGGGAACTGAATTAGTACCGTGAGTCCTAAATGGGATTTACGACTCTTGAGGATTACTAAGCTTCTTAAAAAAAATCATGGAACTCCAAAAAGTAAATAGGACTCTTAAAAGCAACTAGGACTCTTAAAAGTCGCTAGGACAAAGACTCTCAAAAGTCACTGAGACTAGGACTCTCAAACGTCACTAGGACTCTTATAAGTCACTAGGTATCTTAAAGATATTAGGCGTGAGATTAGTGATATTTCCGACATAACTGATTTAGAAATGAATGAGGAAATGTGGAAATTAATTAAACCGTGAAACATCATGGTCATACCTTTACATTCTCGTTTTAGAACACATATATTCTGTCAATAAGATTAAAACCTGCCTGAGACAGATTTGTCAAGAAAAGTATAATTTCTTTTGAATAATGTTATTTTATTATTTTCTTCTATAATTTCTCTATATCTAAATGAGCCGTATCTATATATTCATTTAAAGTATATTCTTTTTATTTCCATCGTTATAATTCCATCTGTTTCTGGTTTTCTCTTTTGTTGTGCCATTAATTCTATTGTGATTGTTTTACACTTTTCTCTTATTTGTCAATATTTTATTGTAGCAGACCAATAATTTAAGACGTTCTTTATTTGCATATACTTTTACTATCGGTTAGAACTTTTCCTTTTCAGGAGCATTGGTTAAATTTTTAAAAAGTTTAATCATATGTTGCTGTTTTCATTGATCTAATTGCGCTTTCACTAGCAATAATCTTATTTCCTAAGTCCTCTATTTTTTTTACTGACTTCAATATAGTCATTCTTCCTTTATATTTACGATTGACTATAACTGACATTGGTCACTCTGTTTTTCATCCTTTTCATTTATCTGCCTCTTAGTTATCTGATATATCGGAGTAAAGGAATTTGTTTCTATACCTTGCATTAATTTAGTGGTATCAAACTAGCAAACCATCCTCCATCCCACGAAGGTAATACTCTGATTTTACATAGCAATGTATTTTATTATAAGTTATACGAACATATTTGTATTATTGTATGTATTATTAACACTTTTTTGTTGACATAAATCCACCGATTTCGACAACGAAAATAATTAAGAACATATTAAATCATTAAGAACATATTCATTTCATTCATTGATTTATAATTTCTAACCTGACTGTGACCACTGTGGCATCGTCTGCGCGTTTCATACTTAACGGAGTTTCGATACTAACACGGCGCCATATTGCATACATTATAGGCGAGTCCATTTTCTTAAATTACAGGGTAACTAAGTTCATCCTTTTCGGTATCTTCGCTAGCAAAGATTCCGATGTGTTAACTCTATCTACACATTGGCAGATGGAGATGATATTTATGTGCCTCGAGTTTGTGAATTTCAAGCCACCGCAACCAATCAAATTTGAACACTATTCTTAAATGATCGAGACAAGAGGAATACACAACTTGAATAGACTAATAAATCAGCAATTTTCCACTGTCGGTTTGTGTTTATAGAAATACTTTCACTCAAGTACACTTGTAATGGTATATCTCCACCATTTTCGGCCGATGTACAATGCAGCGCTGTTAGATGTGTGTCTGTGTGTGTGTTATTTGGATTTTTAACGTAGCTTTAACAATTTTTCAGTAATATCGCTACGATATCTGCAGTGTGGCAGTTTATAGTGATGTCTACCACTGGGGCATCATGCCGTAGACATGTATCGTGATTTTCCACCCAGTCACATTATCTTGAGACCAGGCCGACCAGTCTCAACATTAACCCCCTAATGCTGAGCGCCAAGAGAGGCAGCTGTTGGTACCACTTTTATAAGTCTTTGGTATGACTCAACCGGGGATCGAACCCACCACCTCCCGTATCAGTCACACGCTCTAACAACTATACGACTGGAGCGGTCAGCGCTGTTACACGCTATTGGTTAGTTAGCATTACATACTATGGGAGGCAACTCATGAAATCCAATAGCTGTCGCTTGGACGAAGAATTTAAATATCTTCTCGATCCGTCAAAGTTTAGATAGAGTTAAGATATCCGAACCTTAGCGTGCTAAGATGCCTATTCGGTAACTGCCAGATAATTCCGTAACGTTCCTTATGGTTTAGAGTTATATCCCTTTGCACACATAACCTAGTAATTACATCAGTTGTTAAATCCGCACGAAATTAAAATTTGTCCTTGTCTTGTCCTTCTTTTCCTTTGCTTGGTTCGACATTACAAATATTGGTAGCAGACGATATTGTATTGACCTTCTATATACATACAAAGGTGGTCGTGCACCATCCCTTCGCTAAAAATTGACTTGTCCAGGAACTGGAAATGACCAGCGAGCAGGGTCGTCTTTTACGACAAAACTTCTATGTGGTATGAAACGCACAGAAGATAACTGTAATAATGCCCCCCCCTGTTCCTGGTCACAATCAGGTTTGTAATTATTAATTAATTTATGAACTAAGTTCTGTGCATTTTATATCGTATTTATGCTTTTCGTTTTTCAAATTGGTGCTTGGAGTATAAACAAACGGGAAGGTATATTATGACAATAGATGTAGTAGAAAGAGTGCCTAAATGTTTCTCTTTTGATATATCCAATCATAACGATGTGGAATATTAAAGCTATTACAGATTAATGGCGTTTTTCTTGATTTAGATTAATTTTCATACAATAATGGCACAGAAAATTCAGAAACAAATTTTCTTATCTCAAATACATTGTACTTAGTAACTCATCCCCAAGATATAAATCCATCTATCTTTATAACAGATTTATGATCTATGTTTTAACTTTTTCAGTGGAAATACATTTTGGGGCACATGCTATTTCTTCAAACAAAAAGAGTAAGTTCAAATCATTTCCAAAGATCTTTTATGTGTGTTGATTTAATTTAAATGCTATTTTATTTGCTTGCTTATTCGTTTAGATGCTTTTTAGTTTTATTCATTTAAAACTGTAGTTCTGCATGTTCTCTGCTTCTTATGTGATTATCTTCAGTTCCGTTTGTAGTGTTGCCGTGGATTTTATAAGCATTGCATAGTTTTATTTTTCTCTTATTTCAAGTTGTAATGAAGTTTAATTAACTTTTGAAATTATGATAATAATATTCACTTTTAACAGGAATTTAATTATATTTCATTTTCAATCTGCTTTGACGCTTTATTTTCATGTATGAGAATGCAGTAAATGTATTGTAAAGCCGTGACTTACATGGATAGATTACCAGTTAATAATGGATTTTCAGTTAATGATCGATTTCAGTGACTATTTTTCAATTATAAATTTGCCGGTATCCTTGTAATATTGTTTCTGCATTACCTTTATTGAACTTTGGGTTTGGGGAGATACATTTTGGTACATTTTCATGCTTCTATTGACATAGATATTTTTTTTTCCTTTATATATACTTGTTTCTCATCAAGGAAATTTGCTCTCTTTTGAAATACATATGCAAACCTGAAAAATAAATTAAGATTAGAATGCGCCATTTTAGAATACAGAACGTTTCATTTCATCTTTCTATTATGATACCTTCAGTAACTAACAGAAAATCAGTAGTGTACTTACACTGGTTTTTAGGGATGTTTCTTGTTGGTTTTTTGTTGTTGTTGTTGTTGTTGTTGTTTTTTTGGGGGGGGTTGAAGAATAAAGATTTTGAAATCTGACCAACACCTGAATAAAGGCTAAAGTCTGAGTTATTTGTTTTTATTTTTCCTTTTTTATTTTTTAAAAACGCTTTCTCTTTTTCGTCCAAAGTTTTCATGTCTTATGTGTCTGTTTTTGTCGATCTAACGATGGATAGAGAGTATCTTGATATATTCAGGATGGACATTTTCTTTCCAGGAATCAAATCACTGATGTTTTTCGTATTCTATTTGCGTTATTTTTAACAACTCGTTTAATCGCAAAGCATGCACATGACGTGCATGACATAATTAGACTAATACGCTAAAAATGGATAGCCCCAGCATACAAAAGTACTTTCTGCTATCTGTTGGGAACTCGGAGATCTGTAAAAATGTAAGCATGTTCTCTATTATCTTAGAATTAAACAGTATCAGATATATTCTTTCATGGTCTGCCTTTCATGAAGGATAAGAATTCTTATATTAGAGCACAATGGAGTTATGGAAGTATTTCCATTTGTTACAGGTCAAACCCTCTACGAGGTTTTTTCTATGCAATAATAATGTCAGATATAAAAAAAATACAAAGGATCCTGATGTAATAAGCAGATTGAAATAGATATTAAATTGATTAAAGTAACCTCCTTGTAGCTACTGTATATGGGCCAGATAATGATTGCGCAAACGTTTACAATAAAAGTAATGATATTATATTAAAATATAAAAAATTAGTCAAAAATTATAAGTAGGAACTCTAGCTTCATTCAAGATCCAGAATTAAATTTATAAAATTATTGAAACGTAGATATAAAAGAAACTCTGGTCTTGTTGGTCCATTTGAAACGATGCTCTACACGATGAAGAAAATCTCCTATAAAATAAACTAGATTAGATTTCTTTTTTATGCCTGGAAATCTATGCCAAACGTAAAGTGAAAAATGAGCGGTCTGACCACCCTATTATAATATTAAATTTTTGTTCAAATGATATCGTAAGAGATAAAGGTCTGTGGATATTTAATTGCGGTTTATTGGAAGATAAAACTGTGTTGATGAAATCAGAAAATGTATGGAGAGAATAAAATTACATTATATTTTAGCTGATTATGGAAATATTGAATATAGAATTCGGATTCACTATATCAGATTCGTTATTTCGTGATATATTATTGACGGAAGTTCATGGAAAAACCATTTATAAGCTTTATTAAAAGAAACTGAAAATTTTAAATACAAAAGGACCTTATGAAACAAATAGAGTACTTAGGGATAGTTCCACTTGACCTTGTAATTCAGAAATGTGGAATCCAATAAAAGAACTTAAAAATACGAGAAAACAAAAAGCCCGATCCATGGTGCGGTTGGGAGAAAAGGGCAGAAACTGACAAGATAATTTTACCTTTTAGAAAATATAAATTATGTGACTAAAAGAATTAGAAAATTAAATAAAGACGAAAATGAAATCATTGCCAGAGAACTTGATATTCTAAGGAGTGTAACTTGGTATTATAACAGACTATATAATAAGGATGACGAGGTAGAAGATATTTACTTCTGTAAAATTCAAATACTTAATCACGATCATTCGTTAAGACTAGAAGGCAAAGTTACTCAAGAAAGAAGTAATGAATTGCATTAAAAGTATGAAACATAACAAGTGGTCATGATTAGGTGGTTTCACAGCTAAATTTTTAAAAGCGTTTTCGATTGACTTTTGGGGAATTTTGTTTCAACTCTATGGTCTTGAATCAAGTAACAGAATAAAAGCGAAGCCAACAAATTTAGTAAAAGTCAACAAATGATTTGTTCCCCAATAATACAATATACGGAAATAACAGTATTATGAAATAAATTCCAAATGATCCTGAAAGTTCTGTTACGTATCCAAAAGTATATAGTAGTTCCGAATGAATTCCAGTGACATTCGGAATGAATTCCAACCGTGAATGTACTGATGTGCTAATAGCCTTGAATGTGCTAATATTCTTATACTATTGATGTATGTTATTGATATAATCTAGAATTTCCTTGAATGAAAACACAATAATTCCAAAATAGTGATTTGGTCATATGGTCAATGGACACCCTGTCATTCCAGTTTATAATTTTACTAATAAATCCACTCTATAGGACATATTCCATGAAATATATGTTAAGATAGGAACGAATAATTCTAATATAAACAACATAATTTAATCCCAGTTTGACCTCTGTTATAATAAACATTTTATGAAAATACCTCCATTATAATCAAAATTTCCATCAAATTTATAAACAAGGCCGGTTTTGTTTACTTAACTTCTAGAAACCATATTGTAAGAAATTAGGCCGACCATAAATTGTCAAGGAGAAAACCAATATCCTGAACCCAAATTCAATAAACATGTTTGCAAATATTATCTTAAACTTTCGATAACACTAATGAAAAAAGTTAGATATGTGATATTTTCTTTGCAAAATACCCTTTAGAATCTACAATCATGGACACAAATAATACACAATAAAGCTATACATAACTAATTTGTAGTTAGAACAATTAATGAAACAGCTGAAACTGGATCATTCTCAACTATTTTGGGAAAAGGCATTATAAATTGCATACCATGGAGGACACGCTAGGACAATACCTGATGTACTGCTGTCAAAATTCTCTACCTTTTTCTAAAAAAATATTAGTATTAGAATGTATTGCCTAAAGAATTAAGTCAGCATTATATGAAAAAAATATCTGACGATTTCGAAAAATGAAGATATATTGATGAAAATATAAGGAACGTATATTATATTATGCACAGTGACATACTCAAGGTATATTTTTATTAACTATTATTGAGTCTGAAGAAGCATTTCATTCTATTAAATGATATTTTTCATGATGTTTTAACTTTCTTAATTTGGGATGAATTATAAGAGTGAGCTAAAACTGATTTTCGTAATGTCACATCGGCAGGTTTGCAAAATAATTTTATATCAGTTTTTTTAAGGATTACAGAACGTTGTCGACAAGGCGATTCATTACCTTCATATCTCTTTATATTTGTGAAGAAATATTATCTTTGCTAATAAAGAAAAATACATCTTTAATAGGTTTCAAGGTAAAGGAAACATAATATTTACTGTTACAGTTTGCAGTTGAAACGGCTTTAATTCTTGATGACTCTTTTAAATATCTGAAATCCTCTATTGACGTATTAAACTTCTTTGGAAGGGTTTCAATACTGAAATTTAGCGTTACAAAAACAAGATAAGTTTGGCTGGGAAGTAAATAATATAGTACAGAACATGTTCATCCCAAGTTACAAGTACAGCTTGTGACTAGGGATAAGGATTTCGGTAGATACTGCTAAAATGGCGAAGATGAAGTTTTAATAAAATTCATATCATTAAAACAATGCTAAACCAATGTGGAAAGCCACTCCTGAAACAAATCGGAATAATTTGAATAATCAGAAGAGAAAAAAAAAACACAAACGCCGATACTTCTGTGCTGCAGATCTATATTACAGTAGTTTTCCTTTGCCAGTTTTGTTCTCCAAACTAATTCTATAAAAACTAGAAAGTTATAATTTCTTAAAACTTATTCCTCTCCCTGTTGTTTCACACCATATTGTCCAGATTAACTGATTATACAAAACGTTTCATATCAGACAATGCCATGTATGTTTTCGATTTATCATTTGAAATGAGAAGTTTTTGAAACTGCCTAATGGTCTGTATGTAAAACGATGTCTTTGACTGTATATTTCATCTTTATATCGTTAAATATTTCTGCTCTTCGTGTATCAGCTGGTACTCTAACACTCATTGCAGGACAATGGTCAGGAGCGGAAGGAATTTATGCTTGGTAGTATATTTAATATTTGGATTCCATAATTTAGTTATCAGATTTGTCGAAGTCAGTTGTGTTGGTATAGGTGCTTGCTTTGTATCATATTTTTTGTGGACAGAACATGTGAAACAGTCCAACATCTGCTTATATTATGTAAAGAAACCAGCAACCAAAAACCAAATTAATTGCTTGTGGCATATGCCAGTGATACAGGTCCACCTTGAAGACCAATAGCCCACAACCTTGCCCAGAGGTTAAGTGGTTAAGGAGTCATACATTTTTAAAGATCAGTATATATATAAGAAGGTCAGAGGTTGGAGGGTGATGAGGGGTAATGGTCAAAATTCAAGTCGTAAAGAGACAAATATCCTAGGTTGACGGTCAGAGGTTACGTGGGTAAAAGGTGAAAGACCAAATAATAAGGAAAAGTGACTTAGATTTTTTTCCAAAATACAAAATGGCAGATGAGCACATGTTAATTTGTACAACAGTTTAAACTGGATGCAGCTTGTTTAAGTTTAAAGTAAATACTTAGCGATCTCACTGGAAGGTTGTATATATTATGACATCTGATATAGTTGCCATGGCAGCCGTCTTGAAAATATTGTTGTTATTACTACTCTTAAGCCAATGATCATGTGGTCATACTTGGTCATAAATGAAAATGGTGTCATCTGGCATCCAATAAGAACTACATAGCGGCCAATTAGGTTATATTATAATCGTTAATCCCAGTGAACGGTGGTCATATCGACTGAGACTTTTCGCTAAAAGACTCTTTATAATATTTGATCCAAAATGAAAAGATTGTCTGTCTGCCTTCGAGGCCATAATGAAAATCGTGTTATAATTGCTTTTTCTGCTTAGAGATAATCCCATTTCAATGATATTTTAAATAAAACGGTTCCTGTCATGTCTAGTTGCCCAAAAATCAAGATGTATGCCATTAGACATCCAATATGATCACAATGGTTGCATCCTAAAAATTTTTTAGCGTTTCTCCTTCTAAATGGATGGCTATCATGAAAGATGAATTTTGACACAGAGACTTTTAAGAGGTTAAGTGGTTAAGGAATCAAACATTTATCGTTATATACTTGGACCTAATGAAAACGGAGTCTATTTGACATAAAGTGTCGACTCTATGGTTTTCATTTTGATCACTTTTTATCACTGTTTTTTAATAGATGACTACAAACATATTATTATCACAGACGACTTCTTATGATGTCAAATTGCCTTAAGTGAAAATAGTTCCCGAAAATGTTGTGGACACCAAGCTGGTCATATCGAAAATAGTTTGATTTTTGCTACTTCACCTTGAAACAATGATTATATCTACAATAGAATTTCACTACAAGACCTTTTGTGATGTCTAGATTGATATAAATGAATATGGTTTAATTTGAATATATCATTTGGTCACCATGGCCACTATGTTAAAACTTGTGCTATTGTTACTCGTTCCTAATCGACGTTGACTTTTTAATTCAGAAACGTTTTGTGTTTAGTTGCTCCTAAATTAAAATCATGTCGTTATGACATCAATATGGCGGCTTGACAGCCATCTTTATTTTTGCTATAGTTAGTTCTACCGAACAGAAGGTTGTATAGACATGGAAGTTTACATAAAGACCTTGCACGATGTCCAGATGATCCAAAAGGAAAATTGTGCCTGTGAGACAACTGATGTGGCCGTCATTGCTGAAATCTTGACTTCTCTTCAAATTATGGTCGTGTAAATATAAGTTTTTCCTTACAGACATCTTACGATGCCCAATTGACATAAAATCTAGTAATCTTACATAAAAAATAACCGCCTTGACTGCCATCTTCAAAATCATTCTATCTTATATTTTGTGAATGTATAGTTGGATGATCAAAGGGTTATCACTAAGCTACTTATTATGATTCTTAGCTGTCTTAAATTAAGACGGTTCCATTCAGCCATCCAATAAAAACGCAATGATGGGACTATTGAGAAATCTTACTACTGCTGCTCTCTTCCATATCTACAATAGGTTTTCTATTATAGTCTCTTATTGTGGTACGTTTGTATTAAGTGGACACGGTGACCATCAGACACATATTATGGCCATTATGAATGCCATCTTAAAACATTTTTTGTTATCGTTCTTCATTCTGAATCGATGGTCATATTGACATGATCTTTTTCATTAAAAGACTTTTTTACATTTAGATGCATCTATATTAAAATGATGTAGACTTGACATCCAATATGACCTCATGGCAACCATTTTGATATCTTGCCGATGATCGAACTGAAATAGGATTTTGACGAACAGAATTTTATCATGTGGAGTTGGTTCTAAACGAAACGTGACCGTCAGAGATCCAATATGGCCACAATGCTTGCTACTTTGGGACTACTTCTTCATTACGGAATGGTTGTCTGACCATGATACTTCCAGTACAATGCTTCCTATGATGTTTGGTTGTAACAAATGAAAATTGTGCCCGTCCGGATTCCAAAGCTGACGCGACTGATGCCATATCAAATATCGCGTGATTATATCCCATTGTAAGTGGGCGATCATGGGGCGTTTAAAATTATAAGCAATTTGCAAATATAGTTTTAATTGATACGTGAGGGGTTCACTATAAGACTTCTAACGACGTCATAAATGACTAGCAGATTTCTTACGTCTCGTTTGTCCAGAATTAAAACGAGATCATCCGTCATTCATTATGATTACACTAGCTGACATATTGAAAATCGTGTTATCGCTTCCCAGTGTGAATGGATGATCTTATCAACATTGCATTGAAAATGATGCCAGTAAGACATTCACTGTGTCTATATTGAAAATCTTGTGCCTGCTATCTTCTGCACTGATGTTGATATCAATATGGAGCTTTCTTTAAATGACTTCTTACGCTGTCTACTTGTTTTTAGATACGAATGGTATGGACCTAACATCCTATATGACCGACACGGAGGATAAAACAGGTAAGTAATCAGTCTTTGGTTAATAGTTACATTATATATATATATATATATATATATATATATATATATATATATATATATATATATATATATATATATATATATATATATATAGATAGATAGATAGATAGATAGATAGATAGATAGATAGATAGATAGATAGATAGATAGATAAATACATATATATATATATATATATATATATATATATATATATATATATATATATATATATATATACGGTTAAAGAGAGTAATATATATGGCTTGTACCTTTTAATGCAGCATAAACTTAGCCACTATTTTCGAAGTAAAAATTTATATCAAGATTATCTGAGCTGACATTTGTACATTTTGGCAATTCCTTTTGACTTTCAAATGATCATACGTTGATTGCAAATTTGTTGTAAATTGCTTATGATTTTAAATACTATTATCAAAGGTGTAATGTTGCCATTGAAGCGCAAATGAAATGCAAACAATGAGCATAAATGAGATAAGCGCAATATGAAGGAAACGGAGAATGCAAATGTGAAACTCGGAACGTAGAACAATTGACCAACGAAAAAGAAATTGAACTCGAATGCATTTAGAAAGGATATTTTCATATTATGTTTACCTGGATTTCGAGATGCCGCTAAATTTCCACGTTAGAAATTATTTTTGTACAACGATCCGTACTTATTTTGTAATTCTTTACACATAAGACTATGAACAAGAATTAAAATTGTTCTAACAACTACCATTAATATAGTGGCATTATTACACGTAGTTGTGTCTCTATCATATAATCAGAATGGATATATATATATATATATATATATATATATATATATATATATATATATATATATATATATATACAAATTTGATGGTACATAGTATATAACCTTCTTTTTACATTTATTTCAGTTGCATTTATCGAAAATCTAATGCGGTCTTTTGAATTTGATGCACTTAAAATTTTACTCGATCACCTTTGTAAAATGAAAAGATACGAAGGAATTAGTTCTTTCCGATTGAAACGGACATTTTAATTTTTATAAATGAATTCTAAATGAATTCAAATGAAAGGGAACGATGAATGGAAGTGATGAATGCAAAATTAAGATTGCATTTCTGAGACCGTAAACTTAACAAAATTATAAATATATTTTCAACAAAAGGGATTCATCAAACATTATATTTTAAAATCAAAATGATTGATGAAAGGAAACTATTCTCTTTGATTGTGAATTAGTTTCAAATTGATTCAACTGGCAACATTACAAACACTGATAAAAGCGATTCTTAATTACTGTTTTAGATAATCCTCCTTACGAAAAACTTAGCTTTTGGGTCTCAATGCATTTTTATATTAGCCTAAATGTTATTACAGGTACTTCGAATAATACCACGTATTCGACTGATTTCTTTCCATTTATCATCTGACATTTTTTAATTCGTATTTTCTTTCGTTCAGTCTTGGTCAGCGATAGCGATGCAATTGATCTGTATAAAAAGATTCGAGTATTTTGCGTCATTCTAACGATGGAAAAAGATTTGAGCACCAAAACGTCAGCAGTAAACAGTACGTGGGCCAGACGGTGTAACAAACATTTTTTTATTATGACCACTAAACTTCATAAAGAGGATGTAATAAATTCTGTATACTCAGATGAACGGACGAACCTAATTTACAAGGTTCGGAATGCTTTTGAATTTATCCATGACAAATACATCGATGATTTAGACTGGGTATTTAAAGCAGACGATGATACATACGCAATTATAGAAAATTTAAGATTCTTACTTTCTCACTACGACGCTAGTAAACCTGGTTATCTAGGATTCATATTTGATAAATTTGTTACGAATGGTTACATGAGTGGAGGGGCTGGATATGTAATAAGCAAGCAAGGCATCAAACAACTTGTCCAAAATGGCATACGACGAAATAAATGTCCAGTTGTGAAAACGGAAGACAATTCTGAGCTCAGCGAAGACCTGGAAATTGGAAAATGTTTAGAAAGCAATCAAGTGCCACGTTTAAATTCACACGATGTGTATGGAAGGGACACATTTCACCCATATCCAGTTGAGCAACATTTATTTGGAAGCCTTCCGCAGTACCTATATTCCTGGTGTAAACAACCACCGGTGGAGGTAAGTGCTGCTACTTTTTATACTGTACTGCCACTCATACTGTACTAAACAGAATTGTACTACTACAGTTAAATACGGATTTGATAACATGAAATGCAAATTTCATTTTAAAAAAAAAAGAACGGGCCGACCAGAAATAGATTAATCAGCTAAAAATTAGTACTAGTCCTGTGCCATTGTACACAACACTGATCACTTGAGGATCGGATGAGTACAAAAAACAAAGTCACAATGCAACTGCGTTGTTCGTAATTTAGATTTGTAAGTTAATATTTTATAAACCACCAAACTCCCCTGTTTGTCAATACTTGGACACCCACACTACTAAATAATGTATTACTATGATGGATCTAGTTAGATCTACCCAACTACTACTACTACTACTACTACTACTACTACTACTACTACTACTGCTGCTGCTACTACTATTGCTACTTCTACTACTACTATTGCTACTACTACTACTACAACTACTACTACTACTACTCTAAAACGAGGAAGATGATATATATATATATATATATATATATATATATATATATATATATATATATATATATATATATATCATAGAGATTTGCATACAACTATTGGCTAGCACTAATAATAATGACCATGTCGTTTTTATTTAATTTATTTGTTGAGTTTATTTTGGAGGGTTTTCCTTTTATGGGTGGTAGCAGCAGAGAGGCTGGACAGACCAGTTATTCGGGCAAAATAATGCTTTTATCAAGGGGTTGACGAAGTGAATGGACAAATTCTTTGGGCAAAATAAGGCTTATAACAAAATTTGTCACAAATCCAGGAAGGCTGACGCGAGAATATAGCCACTTTGCTAAAATTACTCTTCATGAAATTAAACAAAATTTCACACACAAAATGTGGGGTCAGTCAAAGTTTTTAACAGAATCTTCTCACTATCTTAGCGCTGATGGGATGCTAAACCAAAAGTTTTATTGAGACCAATGCGATATCGTGTTCTTGGATCGTGTAAATTTATTGTAACAAATCCACATGGGATTTTCTGAACATTTGCAAAGACGTTTTTAAACCTAATCATATCCATGTCACTTAAACACCAGGTCTGATGAATATTTCGCACCGCGCGTGTATCAACGGCATTTAAGACAACCTAAGGATTGCAGTTATCTCTGATCACTTCAGGGACCCGAATGTATCGTTGCGTGACGTAAATGACGTCCCTGTTTTATGTCTACCTCGTGAAAATATCCTGGCTGGATTTTCTGAATCTTTAGCATTTTCTTTGAATTATTTAACAACATTATAGCATCATTGGTCATCTGCGAATGGTGCCACTAAAAGAGTTTGTCCAACTTGAGCTATCTCATTTTTAGATAAAGTAAAAACCGAGTATTATCATACAAAGATGGTCCAATGAGAAATGTCACGAATAGAGCTAGGCAATGTCAAATGATGCTTGACTGGTTCCTCTCTCGTTGCTGAGAAGTCATTCATATTCATGTTGTACAAATATGATAAGTATTTTGTCGACAGTCAGTAAGGAAACATTTCTAAAGTATATTTAGATACCGTACATCTTTCATCCCAGATGATGATCTTAGAAATGTGTTTTTCACCCATTCTTACTGAACTCCAAGCATTGCCGCGCCAGCGAAAGAAACTGTGAAGTATGAGACTTAACACCTCTTTTTCATCTCCTTGTCAAATCGGTGAGTTTAGGTTAGCACTATCATGTCGGTGGGATTATCGGACTTACACAGTCTTACAGCGCTTTTAATTTTACCAAAACCGCCAGAACCATTAAGATAAACCGTGTTAGGTCGCGACATGGGAATATTAATTCATGGTGCTCATGACAGTTGTTCTAATCGGCAGACTCAGAATAACTACATATTAGCTCATTTTTTAATCGACAGTAACCACATGGTGCTTCGTCTACACGAATCAGAAGACCACACACACACACACACACACACACACACACACATATATATATATATATATATATATATATATATATGGAGATAGATAGATAGATAGATAGATAGATAGATAGATAGATAGATAGATAGATAGATAGATAGATAGATAGATAGATAGATAGATAGATAGATAGATAGATAGATAGATAGATAGATAGATAGATAGATAGATAGATAGATTAAACAAAAAAATAACTAAATCCTAAGATCGTTGCAACATTCATGCAAGCATAGGAATATGCAACAGTATTTTCTGCTTTAATTTAAACTGGGACCAGACTAGAACGCTTACTCTAATCCGATCCTATTTTTAAAATAGCAGAGATCAATAATTCTGTCAGTTAATAAATGAAACGGAATAAAGCTGTTTAATTTAATGTGGTAAGAGTACCACCATACACTCTCAGAAGAAAATTAAAAGGAGAATGCAAAGATGTCTGTCTGTCAGAGATTGATTTGGTCGTATAAAAGCTCGGCCAAGTATACACAGGTAACACAAGACCTGTCCTACATTCAGGTATAAAATTAACGTCGTGCTAACCACACACCAGGCTATCGATGGCATACAGTTGTGTTTTCACCTGAGATAAGAGAGGAGAAATTACACTAGGTTTTCCCAGTACTTGCATAACTTCATATATAAGATGTGAACACTCATAAGAAACAATCGTTCGTAGTGTAGTGGATAGTGCGTCTAACTGAAAATTACGCAATCATAATCCTCTACGTTCGAATCCACTCGACGGGCATAATTTGTCGACGTTTGTAAAATATATATATATATATATATATATATATATATATATATATATATATATATATATATATATATATATATATATATATATATATTATAATTGGTAGACTGTGCCTGGCTCAAAAGTCAGCAGGATAGGTACTGACATTGACAGCTCTCCCTCCTCCACTTTTAACCTCTGGGAGTGGGAGTACAAAAATTATCAAAGTCATTATATATCATGTAGGTGCGTGTGTATGACAGTTAACGCAATTTATGGTGGAGTGCGCAGATCGCCAGCGATCCATACACTCGTTCTGAGGTGGAATCGGATTATGAAATGAAGGAACACAAAGTCGGATCGCTGGAACGCCAGCGTTATGCAAGCTAAACGTTCCAACATCAAAAATGAAATATATTTTAACTCTCTTTGGGGGGGTCATCTCACAGAGACTGTTACTACATAACACGTCACGCACATACGCACATACAAACTCATGCCTAATTCTTCATTAAGAATATCAAGCAAATGTATATTCTGATCTGTTAGACTAAAATGAATCCGTGACATCGATGGATTATGACATCGTAAATAAACAAGATTGATAAGCACTGATACAATCAAATAACCGGGAGGAGCCTCAGGAGTAACGCTATAAAGAATATATAATTGTTGCGCCAGTTTGAATTTTCAAGATCTTTTCGATAGCTACCATCGACAGCATCACAAACGAGATTCACAGATACCGTCGATATAATGTTGACTATACCCGGTGATATATAACGGCCACCACCATTGGGTCGTTGTTATGTTTGAGAATCGTTGTTATTAACGTATTTTTTTTTGTGCCAAGTCTCGGTGATCCAGGATGAATATTCATCGACTAATGGACCAATCCTCATAGTATCGATGTCAAGCCATTTTAGCTTAAACATTCTGACATTATTGATTACACTGATATCATCGTAGTTGTCAATGGTGTTGCATTATCGATAATTTGTTTAAGATCGTGCTATTATTTCAGAGACATTTCTTATATATACCGTTTCTAAATGTGTGTTCACGATAAATAGGTGATGACTGAATCATCATCATCAACGTCGGAGCATTAATGACTCACGAGTGTTAATATAAATATTGTTTATTGCAATAAATTCGTCATCTGATATAACACCGTCGTTCAAACCCGACGTGCGTGCGTTGCTTGTGATAATAGTTATATGTGTCCGTGTAATTTATCGGTCGCACAGGTTGATAGTTTCTTAGCTACGATATTTAAGAATACCAGCTACACCGGCAATAATGGATACACTGATTCCCATTACCGATGTTATCACGTACATAACCGTTAATGTGCAAATTAACGTCATTGTTTCAGCAACTACCTAGCACACCGCATATACAATATTGTCAACAACCACGATACGTCTGTGGTATTATTTGTTGATTTGTCGTGTGCGTGTCCATGATATTTTTCAGCGACGCCTTCCATGAACATACTTATTCATATCTGAAAGATTGCGTGAGATTATGAAAGTTATTGTTGCTAGTCATTATATGAATGTAAGTAATTAATTGAGGCGTTTTGTGTCGATTTCCAGAAACCATCAACACGTCACTGCGGTTAAATTGTTTGTCTTTGGGATCCAATATGTATTTTTTTCGATATATTGATTTAGCACGACCGACACGATTCCAGAAAATCTGTCGGTTGAATGGCACCATGGTTATGTCCTTATAACCTAAATTTCGCAGAGCTGAACACTGAATGATTGTACACGCCGGTGACCTGAGCAGTATGTTTGATTGTGTTATTTTGTTTTGACCATGGTGCTGATTCAGAACCTACTGTGTATACAGCGTTGATGAATGGGGTTGTATAAATTACATCCGCCTAAATCCTTCAGAAGTCCTCAATGAATTCAGAGATTTCGCTAAAAACATCTACAAGAATTTTGTTGATCACATGAATTGATATTTTAATTTAGCCGGTTCATTGATCTGATTGAGAATTTAAGCGAGTTATCGTTAACGACTATTGGATCTCCAAATAAATCTTCGATGGCTTTGTTGAGTCTTCCAACATTAGTTCTACGGAAATCGTGCAACGCATTAATGTGGTTATCATGCTGAGATCGTAAGGTGGTTAATTTAACACTGACTGAAATGCCTTTTTAGTCCATGCATTTCTTCGTTGCGACATCATCGTCTGATGCAGGTTCTAAAGGAGAAAGAATTCTATTTCTGTTAATGTTGAGATTGTTTCGCCGGTTTTAGCAAAACGTTTATTTATATCGTTTCTGATCGTCGCGATTGAAATGCTTGAGTACCTGAGTTCCCCAGATGTAATAAATACTGGGATATTATTGACGATTACTTGTCTTTAGCCGTCCATACTGATCTTGAAAAACAACAACTTCATCCCTATCAACCCAAGTGATGAGCAAACTCATCTTTGGTCGCATACTCTGACAAATCAACGTCATCAGGACAAGATTTCTTAACTCTAGCGCGAATCTTCCGTAAATATCTACCATTATAAACTTAAAGTTATTTAAAACGTCTATTGGTATATCTGTGTAAGACTTTATGCGGTTGTTCTGGTGACCTTGTTATAGTATCAATTAAGTGCTTCTGGACTGCATATCGGTGCATGTCAGTAACTGTGTTGGCAATGTTGAATACCAGATTGATCTGCTAGCAGATTAGCTGATATAATTTGATCAATAGCATATATAACCCAATGAGTACCTAGACCCAAACGACCATCGAGATTAAAGATACCAGTTTTAATGTTATTTGGTTATTTTGGTAATAGATCGCACATCAAAACCTAACTGAAGCATTTGACGAGCAGTTTCAATTAAATCTAAATTGGATATGGGATCTTACTTAACGAAACGTTCCTGGATGTCTCAAACAAAAACAGTAGAATGAATGGGGGGTCATGGTAGTTTTAGACTTTGTTCCTTTTTGTTTTTGTATTTTAAATCTTTAGCCCATGTCCTTTTGGTTTCTTCAATGACATAAATGTAGCAGTTCCAGCAGCACCAAGCGCAGCTGCTTTTTTAACAGATGCATCAATGCTGGTATAGCTGCAAGAAGTGGAAATATACCACCGGTCTTTGCTATATCATTAATAAAAACCTCAGAAAGATCAACTCTAATACCGGTCTTTGATTTCTTGCCTGAAAGATCAACTCTAATACCGGTCTTTGATTTCTTGCCTCATCTGACGTTCTTTCAGTGATAATTTAGTTGGGCCTTCCAACGCTGTGGATTTGAGTAATATTTTCGATGTTGATTGTAGCCTTTTAATCTGACCAGGTGTCAGAGTAACATTGACGTGTTGATAGGACATTTATACAACATTAAGTATGATTTAATAACATGTTTCCTACAGGCGCATCAAAGACCCCCATTCGTCCACCAACATCTTGCAGCATTGTTTTATCTGATAATATTACAGCGATTGCTTTGTAACCAGTGACAACACCAGATGGTGGTCGTGAGTAGTGAAGAGGGAGGGTAACCTAGGGACAATGTGACTTCCATTTTAAAAAAAACGTTCCCGACTATCTAGGCACGATGGGAATTTATCATGGGGAATTTGACATGGGGAATGTATAGCAACAAAATATTGGACCTGTCTAGGGACAATGGAATTTAACATAGAGAATGCACGGCGGCAATGTATCGGGGCATTCTAGGTATAATAGGATCTGAACAAGGATGAAGTAACGGTACTGGACACTGGCGACAGTGTTGCAAGTGGCTGACCCCAATCGGTCAGAACACTGTGCCATGGGGATGACCTGAATACGCGTTACACTAAAGACAATTGGAGACTTTGACATAGAGACGTGGTTAGAGACATATACATACATAGCTTTATCAACATAAATCTATCACACAAAACATCGACTAAAATATTTTATGAAAGAGAGAATAGACGTCCTTTCGAGGCACTGGAGTGTCCATGATAAAGGCCGTGAAGCTTTCTTCTATTTTCTCTCATCTCTTTTTCTTCTTTACATGCTTCACATCTTCACCATCACATTGTTCGTATTTTCTTCTTCCTTTTCTCCTCTTTCTCTACTCCTTTTCCATTCCCTCCTGTTGTTTTCTCTGCTCGTTTTCTTCTTATTCTTCTTTTTTAATCTTATCATTCAATTTTCTCATCTGTTCTTCTTCCTCTTTGTCCTCCTTTTCCTCTTTTTTTTTTCTCCTCCATCATTTATCTTAATCTTTCCTTGTCGATTTTTTTAACTTATTGATCTCCGTCTTTAATTGATGGAGCCTAATAACAATCTTCCAATCTAGCCAATATTTCTTCTACCATTCCCAGATTGTCCACCACCTCTTACAACTTCATCATCCTGTCCATATAGTTGGAAGCCATTTTCAAATATTCAATGTTGAATGGTGCGAATGACGAACGCTATGGATTTATATACCTCAAAGACGCACGTGAAGGAAAACATCCCCTCTCATCAACTACCCATATCACATATTAAACAACCCCATAATGATCTGAGTGCTAACCTAAAATAAATTTTTATACAAAACAACACACCAATACAAATAAAACTCACTTTATTTCTATCAATACATAGTAAAGAAGGAAAGCTTTTATTTAAAAAAAAAAAACCAACAAACTCACCATCATCTACGATTACACAAGCAAAGGAGGTAGTGTTTATAGTCACGAACTTCACAATCACACAAAACAAACCCTCATGTATAGGGACAAGCGGATTTGTTAAGGGAAAAAGGCACACACCCACATGTACGCCCACGCACACAAACACAAACAAAACACACACGCATGCACATTCTTGTATTTGGTGGATATCGAGGATTCGAGTATGGAACCGCGTATCAAGGACATATGTTCTGGCGATCTTTGAGTGAAAAGAAGTACAGTTTGCGGCAGTAAATTAATAGTAAATGGTGATGTACCAAGAGGGGAATTGTATTATCGATTCAAAGAATATGAAATTTAGCAATGCTAGCGAGGACGCACACGTTTGTAAAAATATTCGGTATAACCATCTCAAACTAAGGACACACATAATTATTGACCACAACATAGAAACTGTGCTCTCAGACATAATTATAGTTCATTTTACATCTCAGAGATATATTTAACTGTTTCCAAAATAAAAGACCGATCACATTTATGATCATCTCTTTTCTAATTAAGGCATCAGTCTTTAATTGTTACTTCATACACAACAGTATAGCTGGCCAGTGATTCCATACTGTTCATGGACGTGTTTAGACGTAAGTACAGTACTCGGATTGTTAATCTGCTCATGTATCAAAACATAAATTGTTCTATTGTAAGTGTGCATAAATTGATACTATCAAGTGGCCGAGTGGTCTAAAGCGCTGTCCGTTACGAATCACAGCCATCTCACCTCTGTCTGCGTGGGTTCGAGTCTAGGATTCGGCGAATGTGGATATGTGAGAAAGCTTGCCAGTAGCTTCTCGTGGATCGGTGGTTCTTTCCGGTGATTTCCCGGTTTCTTCATCCACCATTAATACTGGCCGCCATGAATAGCCTATCGTGTGCTGAAAAATGGCGTTAAGCCCAACAACAAAATCAATCTATATATTACATGAACATACTCTACTAAATCTTAATCCATCATATAATTTATGAAATCTGCAAATGATTTTCGTTTTTGGTATTATATCATCTTTGACTTCATTGTTTCACAATAATTAACACTTATGAAGATAGTTTTGTAAAATTTGATCTAAAAATTTAACGAACGCTTTTATACTGATCGTCTGTACTATTTATTTAAGCGAAAAGAAACAATAATTTTCAAAATTCATAAAGACTATTAACTATGGTGTATCACATGCGATGAAGATATTTTTATAAACATATAAATCAAATATCAAAATAAAATTACACATAACTGTTGACAAAAAGAGACAGCAGACATAATGGACAACGAAGATAAATTTGCAGTAAATAAAAAATAAGTATGCACACAATTATTGAGAAAAAATCAAGAAAAAGGACATTCATAAATCATGAACACATCTAGTCTAAACGATTAGTACAAGCAAGGGACTCACTACTAACAAAACCACGGAAACTGTGAATATTAGTACATCATGACCAACGAAGATATATTTACACATCTTGTCTGAATAATCAATACAAATCAAGGACACACACTACTGACAAAATCACGCACACCGTGGACATTGGTACGTAATAGACAACGAGGACATTTCACATTTCTAGTCTGAACTATCAATACAAACCAAGGACGCAAACTATTGGCAAAATCAAGGAGACCGTGCACATTGGTACATCGTGACCAACGAGGACATGTTTATATATCTAATTTTAGTCTGAACTGTGAACATAAATTAAGGACCCGCACTATTGACAAAGTCACACTGACTGTGGACATTAGAATGGCATGGGCAACGAAGACGCATTTACAAATATAGTCTGAACTATTAATACAAACTAAGATTGAACACTATTGACAATATCACAGAGACCGTGGAAATTAGTAACTTGTCAACATGAAGGTACATTTTTTTTCACACATCTAGTCTGAATTATCAATATAAACTAAGGATGCATACATCTGTTCTGAGCTATCATTACAAACTAAGCTCACACACTATTGACAAATAAAACCGAGACCTTGGACATTGGTATTTCATGGACAACGAAGACTATTTACACATCTCCTCTGAACTATCAATACAAGCTAAGGACGTACACTAGTGACAAAATCACATAGATCGTGAACATTGGTACATTATGACCCTGACCGAGTCATTCCAAAGACTTAAAAATGGTACTAACAAATGCCTCGCTAAGCGCTCATCATTAAGAGGTTAGTGTTAGGACTGGTCGGCCTGGTGTTGCATTTACACATCTAGTCTGAACTAATAATGCAAACTAAGGGAGTATAATATTGAAAACATCACAGAGACCGTGGACATTGATTTTATTATTATTATTATTATTATTATTATTATTATTATTATTATTATTATTATTATTATTATTATTATTATTATTATTATTATTATTATTAGACCACTAATATACGTTTAGATTAAGATAGTAGAGTACAAAATATATGATTGTTTACTACTCGCGAAATCCCATTTTCAGGTATTGTTGATCAAGACAGCACCTCTTATTTCTCTACTTGCGAAATTTCCTTTTCTTGACTTTGTATTCCTAGTCAATACAGAATCTTTGCGCATGTGCTTAGTCATTGGTGCTCGGTGCGGCTCGAAAAATGTATAATTATAGGTACAACACATGTAAAATACACCAGTGACCCATCAAATTCAATTTATATTGATAACTGCTTGCAGTTACATTGATTCATCACGTGAGCATTCCATTTAGTACCAATACGTTCCAATCTAACATTCCAAAACACCAACTAATGACGGCCTTTGGCCGATAAAGAATAGAGATTGTGACGCAATGAGGAAAATCTGGTTGGTATTTAGATGTTTTGCAAGAAAGTCAGTCCTTACACTGCTCTGCGTATATTATATTCTACCTCCTTTCATTTGTGACAAGTTGTAATATAATTCATTTATCTGATCGAATGAATAGTTTTCTATAGAGTTTAAAAGCACTGACGGAATATAAATTGTCGCTCATTCACAATACCGTGTTTTGAAACAAGAATGTAGATTGTAATCAAGATCACAGGACGTCAGCCTTCTATAATAAATTAAAGAGATAATGAGATCATGGCCATTCCATTGTCAATTTAGACAGATTTTGAGAAGAAACTTAAAATTAATTTGATTATATGTACTTGTCTTCACAATGAATTACAGATTGTTGTGAATGTTGAGGCAAAATTGTTTTCGTTTAGAATTTCAGAGCATTTTTAGTCACCTTTTAGAAGCATCCAAAACTCAATATGGCACAGTGTTCTAACAGGAAGAAAATATTAGACTATCAGGGTTCAATCTACCAAAATATATCACATTTCTTTTTTAAAAAAACAAACCATCTGATAACATTTTTCAATGTACTAGAAATACATATCTTAAATCTTAGTGACTGTTATTGTTTTCTTTGTAATGCCGGATCTAGCGTTCGTTTGTGTAGAAAATTCTTGAATTGTGTCAATTGTAACAAAATGCAACATTCTGATAGATTTTAACCTGCCAATCTTACATAGTCTGCCTGTTGAATACTTTTAGCAATATTCATTTATTGTGTGCAAGTTGATCTGCAATATCTTTCGGCTATGGTGTGTACGTGTGTGTGTATGGTTACATGTGTGTGTGTGTGTGTGTGTGTGTGTGTGTGTGAGAGAGAGAGAGAGAGATTATGTCCTATCAAAGTTTATGAAAGATGTGCTGAGTAAGATATCAGAATTATCACAAACGTGTTGAAAAAAAATGATTGTTACAATAATATTTCTTTTAAATTCTTCAATAGGTCCTGAAAATAAATTAAAACTATATATCTACACTAATACACCAACCCACCCATATATATCAGTGGCGTAGCGAGGGTACTTAGCGCCAGGGGACAAAACATAAACTTGGCGGTCCCTTCGAGTGCATCTGAGATAAACCTATATTAAAACCAAATGCCATAAGAAAATTTCAAGTATTACTAAAAGCATTACTCATTACAAAAAAAACAACAAAACAAAACAAAACAAAAAAACAAAACAACAACACAAGAATGGAATGGCTACAATTAATTATAAAACTTTAGTTCATTTTCCTCAATTTGGCGCCCCTGGCTTATGGCGCCCGGGGACATCTGTCCCTCCCAGCCGTCCCGAAGCTACGCCACTGATATATATATATATATATATATATATATATATATATATATATATATATATATATATATATATATATATATATATATATATATATATATATCTATATATATATATATATATATATATATATATATATATATATATATATATCATTTGGAGAATTCCACGATTTGCTTGACATCATATTACTTCTATTTAATTTTATATTTAATATCAAAGAAGTTAAAGTTGATCCTTTATGAATAATAAGATAAGTACCATAATGATTTTCATAATTAAAGATACTGGCTGGTTCATGACGTTGCAATATGTTTTCATTTTCTAACATGTTCTTTGTCATGATTTATTTGTTTATTTGTCATAATGACCGGCTTATTGTTTAAGTGATGAAAGGTATATAACGTATGAATAACGTAATCTCTCTCTCTCTCTCTCTCTCTCTCTCTCTCTCTCTCTCTCTCTCTCTCTCTCTCTCTCTCTCTCTCTCTCTCTCTCTCTCTCTCTCTCTCTCTCTCTCTCTCTCTCGTAATAAGTGTGACTGAAATTATAATGTTATCTGTTATTGTTTTAGGAAACCTATCCAAAAATGTTATCAGTAGATACTATAACTATGTGAGCTGTTTCGTTTGTCGTGTAATTTGTTTTCAAAAGCTTTTCAAAAGCTTACACCCTAAAAATTGTTGTGCGATTTCTTTCCATAAGTAAATTGTTTCATCCTATACAATCTTTAACTGATTTGAAATTGTACACATCAGGTATACTATTTGGCACTGTGATATGTTACGGGAAAAATTTCCAACATTAGATCTAAAGGAAAGAAAACAGGCACACTCCTTTTTCAATAATAACACAAGTTTCACTGCTCTCAATGACGCTGACTATGGTACACTCTCATTTTAAAAGCAAAACATGCGTTCAGAAAATGTAACAATGTTTGTCCTATTTTTTTTTCTCTCCTTTGCTTAAGAGTGCAGTAAGCAGCATTAAAAGGTGAACAGACCACTTTTTAGAGGAGTCCGTTTTTGAAAAGAAAAAAGCTTCAAGCAAAAATGAAAATTCAAGGTCAATGACGCTAAACCGAGGCTTATACATGGTTATTTTTTCTTTTGACCTTCGTATTTTCAAATTTGTATGCGTCCTCGTTTACCGACCCCTAGTGTGAAACACCAGGACACTCATTGTTTGTCGTCCCATCCCTGCTGCTGTGGGCGTGGTAAAAAAATAAAACTAACGGATTTCTCAACCAAACATATTCTCGGGAGGCACTCGATATCGCCAATGTGGATCATGTAATTTTATGGTAATAAATCCAAGAGGAATCGTTTGCGCTTCAGAGAAATTTCTAAACTTAATCATATCCATATCTCCTGAGCACCAAGTTTGATGGATAATTCTTAAAGTATGGATATCAACTCCATTAAAAACAACCGGAAGATTACTGTATTCCCTGATAAATATTGGTATTTTGAGTGTAGGGTTGAGTAACACAAATAATTTAATTGATTTTTGCTTCCTTGAGAGAATATTCGCGACGGATTTGATTTTTTTGTCTGGTATCACGTCATGGTACACTACGAGATTGTTTATGCCTCCATCAAGATACTCCATTGACGGAGCATCATCAATATCGGTAATAAACTCAATAGCATCATTTCTGACTTCATCCGACAACTTTGCTTCTTCACTAAAATCTTTAAGCACGTCGTAGAATCGCTGATCATCTGCAAATGGTGCCGCTAAATAAAACTTATCCCAAATAAGCCAAATCATTCTTAAATTAAGTAATAATTGAGTTTCATCAAACCCGGATGGACCTATGCGAATTTATCAAATAGAATTTGGTAGTGCTGGATGATGCTTGATTTGCTCTTGTTTTCGTGCAGCTGAAAAATCAATGGTATTCATATTGCAGAAATATACAATAACTATATGAATATATATTGTGTTCGATGCAGAGCACCCATAACACTAGTGGATTAAAAAAATGAAACGAATATTAAAAAGTGTGCTCTTACAGGTAAGGGTGTGAAATGTGGTACAATAATACAAATTTGTCTCACGAAACAGGCGGAGATATTGCTACTTCACTGAGAAATTACCAGGAGCTACCTGGGATAAGTATCAAGGCGAAAAGCATCTTTCTGAATATAATTATTGTGGTCCTGGAACCCGACTTGATATCCGAATTGACTAGAAAGATCAACCAAGATCTAGAGAATATCCAACAAATACGATTGATCAAAAGTGCCACGTTCACGATTTCGCGTATAAAAATCTAGATTTGTAAAAACGAAATATGGTAAACATGAAGTTGATTCACACTCTAAAGTCTCTAAATAAAAAAGTCTCTCAGAGAATCGCTTGCTATTTTTTTAATAAGATCTGATATGAAAGGTAGATTAGTGCTTGGGCCCGATAATCAAGCAGCAGGTGTCGAACGCTCTGTTGCTGCAGATCGGTTAGCACGACAGGCAATGTGGCAAATTTATCTCCCACACCTACAAAAATATTCAGTACGCACATTTTGATGTTAGTACTTCCAGTGATTTTCATCAGGCAAATATTTTGTTTTTACCGTATGATACTGTTAAAACTGGTAGACGTCAATCACGCACATGCAAATACGCGATGAATGTCGTTGACGTTGCAAGTAGATATAAAGAAGCAGAACCACTATCAACAAAGACATCATTTAAAGTTGTATCTGCGTTTAAACGTGGCGGCCTGCTATTGCCACAGTTTCTACAGGTTGATCCTGGCAAAATATTTCTTGGTGCAGTAACATCTCTGATGATGCAACATAACGTCAAAATCAGACGAAGGTACACCACTATTCATCGCGATCAGGCAATCGTTGAGTGATTTAATCGAACACTTGCTGATCGATTGTTTTGAATATCAATATGCGTAGGAAAAATCCCTGAATAATTATAGGCGGAAAAGAGATTTTGTGAATTGGTTGAAAGACCACCAAGTGTGATAGCTGCGATAAATAATGAAATTACTCGTGGAATTTCTATGAAGCCCATCAATGCAATCCCGAAGAAACACATACCAGTACAGCGAAAGACTCAAAACAACCAGTACTAGGTAATGTGACTGTTAGATATTTATATGAGCCGGTGGAGCTTGAGGGAGGGGATAAAAAAGAGCGACTTACCCAGTCTGGAGTGTAACCATACGTACAATTTCCACTGGCAGACCTGCAATTTACAAACTAGAATCAACTGCCCCTCAGCTTGGATTTGTACGTGAACAATTACAAGTTTTTTTCTGAAGATACACAATTACCACCGCCTTTATGGACGATTCGTTAGCAGAACAGCAGTTCCTCGACGTCGATTACACTTAAGACAGGTCAGCATCACATTTTCGCGTGTGTGACAGATTACTATCAATTCTATCCACGGTAAACTGTTGTCGGTCATTAGAAGAATACTGCCACTACATGGCTGTGTTACAGCAAGATAGGTGATTATTTTATTGTTGTTCCAGTGTCATGATAAACTTTACATTAAGATCGAAGTCGCGTTTATTTGTTTTGCCACATCGTTGATAATCAGCTAATTTTTCCCTTACTATATCTTTTAACAACGATGCATTGATTCATTACTGAGTCATTGTACAGTCTATGATAACTGAGTCAGTCTTCTGACTCTCGACACCGCTAGATAAACTAATTTTGAATATTCGTTACTATCATCGACAATCCAAATATTAGTATCATAAATAGCTAATTATTTTAACCGGTCATGCGGAGATGAGCTGTCAAAGAGTGTAGGTTGACCTTGATCGCCACATATGATAACAGCAGTAATTTGGGTCAAAAACCAATCAAGAGACAGTTTTACTACGTCCACGTATACTGTGCATATTTCATCCCAGATAATGATCGTAGGAATATATTTCTCACCCATTGGTTTAGGTCTCCAGTTATCTCCTTTCCACAGAAAGAAACTGTAATAAGTGTGAGATTTGACCTCTCTTTCTTTTATTTTTTTGGTGAGTCGGTCAGTCATAATTAGTACAATCATATCAAGATTTCGAAATAATTCAATCGCATGTGTTGTTTTACCAGAACTGCCAGGTCCATTAGGATAGATTGTTTTATATCTGGACACATCTTCACATATCTATGGTGCTGACGATGGCTGTGACATTTGTGACATTTGACTATTTTTATAATATATCATCTCTGATCTATAATCTGCAAATTGAGAATAATTTAGTATATTTTCTCTTTTGTATTCTCCATTCGCTCCATGATGCACCAATGCTGATTTGTAATTCATTTATCAATCCTGCATATTTTTGCTGATATGAAACGAATCTGTGGCAACTCTAACCGTGCTATCAGGAAATTTGTTTATCATCGATAGTACGTTTATCTAGAAATAGGCTAGCATTGAAGAAATGAGTAAACTGTGGTGAGTTACCATCTATATAGATCACAATTTTGCCTATTTTAGTTCCATATTACAGGTTAGCATTATTTCGATTTTCATATACATTTTTGTTCGTCGTATCAGCAATTAAAAACTCAAGCTCAGCATTGTTGATAATTAATCTTCTACAGTGTCGTTTAAGATCATATGATCCTCTTTATGTAAACTTTCCGATTTGTTTTGCCAAGATCTTTTTGCAAGTATAATTTCAATCTCTGATATCATAATTGACATCTTAGTCGCCCTCGTAACCCTTGACGATGTCGACAACGGAGTTTTTGGAATTTGGTAGCCAGACTTTTTTGTGGACGATACGATATTATATTATTGTTTCACTCACGGTTAACGATATCAATATCTTTGCATCAAGCATATATCGTAATAAAACTGTTGGAATCCATCCGTGTTTATTAAAATGGCGACCAAACTAAAGCAAACGACCAATCCAAACAGTGACAACCGGGTGAAGGTTTGGCGACGCAAGCTCGAATGACTCAACACAAGCAAATCCAGTTAAACCAAGATCTGGCAATGGACCGTTTATCAAAACTTTCGTCATCTCCTGTGCTGGATGTCCCAATCTTTTAAAATACGCAGAACACTCTCCCATATCAAGAAAACTTCCAGGATTACATCCACTAATCTTGATATCAATAACATCCTTATAATCGTATTTAGTATTTCACGATCTGCCGTGTTTAACCCAGCAAACTGAAGAATTTAAAGCTATTTCATTAATCAGAGTACCATTTAGCCCATCAGATTAAAGAATTTTAATAAATTCAACAAAACCATTAAAATAATATTTATTCAGATTTTCAGATTTTAGTGATTTTGAGTACTGTTTAATCCATTAAACTGAAGAATTTTTTAACTATTTCATTCATCAGAGTACCATTTAACCCATCAGATTATGAAAAATAAGTAAAACAAATAATTATGTTATAATTGAATCAGATTCCCGATTCTACTACAAATATTTACTTGGACGTTCTACGATAGTGCTCTATGAGCGTACATACAGACTAATATCCAATTCTTTTTTTTCTTAAATCCAGAACGTGACCAGAATGGTCAGTAAGTTTGAAATGTATCCTCGATAATAAAGGATTATGTACACGTAGATAAACGGATTAATTGGTTCTGATACAATTAATCACCCAATGGGCACTTGAGGACTAAATGAATATATATATATATATATATATATATATATATATATATATATATATATATATATATATATATATATATATATATATATATATATATATATATATATATATATATATATCCTTGCTAGGCCTGGCTAGTCTTTAAAAGATCTACTTGATAGCTGCTGCCAATTACGTCACATACTAGATTGACTGCGATGTTATATTAACAATACCAGGTGAGATATGGTGGCATCCACCGTATGGATCATTATTGTATTTAAGAATAGCCGGTATCGGGCTTGTTTTTCTCCATGATTCAATCATCTTTTTTAAACATTCATCAATATGATTATTAACATTCTTCTTTAACTAGTCGGAGTTAAATCCTGGAGTTATAAATGTTGGCAAATCTATTTTTTATTTTATAATATTTGAGAAACACTGTTTTAAAAAAAAAACACTCTGAAGCGGTTCCTTATCATTAACTATATAATTTACTGCATATTTGTCCGTCTCTGTTTATTAGGTATTTTTCTCAATCAACGACAATCTTATTCATATATTCTAGATCTGATGCAACTTGATTCAAATGTGGTGTTGTTTCAATTATCTGATTTTTTTAAATCATCGTTGTAGGAAGTGGTAATCCTGGAAAATAAATTTCTTAGATCATTAAGTATTCGTTATTGCGCAGATTTAATCGGACTAGAAAATGAGTTAACACTTTTGACGTTAATTGTTACTACAATACCTTTTTGTCTTGAAATGTATCTATAAAATACATACTAAGTTTAACAATATATCTATCATCTCTTTTCCATGGATATTTGTTTTTTTCTATATTCTGTTAATTTTATAAATATTTTTTATCTTTTAATTAAATCAGATCGTTTTAGTTCTGTCCGGCATGTGTGAACCAGATGGAGCTTCAAACCATCCTAATACTGTCCTGATAGAACTTTGATAAATGTCTACAGCATAATGAAGAGAATCTATTTCAATTACCGCAGATAATGTTGGTTCATAAACAGTAACTGCTATTTTTTAATCCTTTCCATAATAGATTTAATTCTGCGTTGGAATTCATCGTTGATTTGATCTACTTCATAACTGCTTGTGGGAATACCAACAACTTGCCAATCAGGAGTTCCATCCGGTTTATTCTTATTTGCAAATACCAGCGAATTATTTAACTGCAATCCACCGAATGGTTTTTATCTAATATTTGACCAACTATGATAAACACTCGATAGTGCTAGCGCTATTTGTTTTTGGCTGAGATTTGGTTGAAAAGTTAATGATAAACTTAGAATTAGTCGACTCGTTGATATCATTATGGTTTTTCATGGTGCTGTGTTAGTGAAGATCTGTTGAAGTAAATATATTGACTCAGTCAAGGACATTGACATTATTAATATTACTGTTATTTTTTTAAATCGGAATTTATCCTCCACTTTTTCGACTTGGCTATTGTCAAGGAATACTTCATTATAAGTTCACATTATCGGATATTTTTCCATCACTAAGAAACGACGAGAGATATGACGATAGTTTGGAATACGCTGTTGTTGCTGTATGTAATTTTATTATGTTCTCGTGTAATTTAGTATTTGTTCATGTAGCTATCTTCTTAGTGATAATACTGAGGATACCTGAGATAGTTGTTGAAATTGAAACGACAATTGTTACAACTGTAGGCGCTGTCATTTTTATTGTTGATAATAATAATAAAAATCCGGCTTCAGCAATAATAGCAGAAACTAAGTAAATAATTATATAAATAACAACCATACGTCTGCGATATTTTTACTTTTACTGTATATTCGTCAACGATATTTTTAGTTCGGTCAGACATTCACATACTTGATTGCATCTGTGACGCTGAACATCGATTGAGATTTGATTCATTATACTTGACGACGTTGTCATATATTAAAGTAATTTACTAAAAAGCTTCAGCTACAAATTCCAGACACAACCAGCACGACGCTGCGTTAAATTTATATCAGATGGATCTAGAATAAACGTTTATTCGTTATCTTTATTTAACACTATAGATAAACTCCAGAAAAAGTATCGGTTGAATGACGCCATGGAAATGTGGTAAAAATCCCAAATTTTGAGAGCTGAATACGGACAGCCTGTACACACCAGTGACCTCAGTGGTATGTTTAATGGTGTTATTTTGATGTGACCATGTTGCTGATTCTAATGCTATTTTTATTATATTGCTAGTCTGATTGTGAGGAATTTTAGTCAGGTTCGTTTATTAACAATATTAGGAATTCCGCTGACAACGTCATTGAAAACTACGTTAATGTCACCGAAATGGGTATCAACAACCGTTGGAATTCCAAACAAATTTATTATTAGATCTATTTAAATTGCGACGGAAATTTAGAAACGTTTGATCGTGATTAGAAATATCAGTCCTGAATACGGTCATTTTATTATTGATTGTCGTTAATAATGTTAGCGTCGGGATATTTCTATCGTCAACGTATAATTTTTTTTATATTACTCTCATCGATGTATTTTTTTGTTTGTTTGTTTGTTTTTTTGTTTTTTTTGTTGCAGTGCCAAAATCTCATTTTGGTGTTCTGAGATTTTTAATACCGTTATTATTGTTCATGTTGAGAAATGAATGCATTATACCACCCTTAGCCAACACAAACTTAGATTCTTGGTATTTTTTGTTAGAACGTCCGAATCTGCGGCATGGTTTCCAAGGTCTATAATTTATTTTTGTTCATAATAATGCAACCCGTGAATGAATCACCAGTTTTCTTGATATAATCGTTAACTAACTTACCGGAATCCTGTATTTATTCCTCAATTAGTAAAAGTAACAATATTATTAACAACCGCGGTGGGAATTCGTATGAGCACATCTGGAAGATGTATATTGCTTGTCTTTAATTGTCCTTGTTTATCCTGAAAAAAACAACTTAATTTTGACCCATATTTGTAATTTTTAATAAATCATCGATTTCATTTCTGAGTTGATCAAGGGTTGCATATTTAGATAAATCACCTCGCTGCTGAGCTTTAACGCGAGAAGATCTTCCGTAAAGATCTATCATTATATTTACTAATGTATGTTTAAAATGTTAGACAATGTTGTATATTCATGCACGACTTCATGAGGTGGCTTTCCTTGTGGTACCGAAGATAAAGCATCAAGCAAAGCGAGTACTTCACGACCACATATTGGCAGATCTATTAATTTTGTGTTGGTTTTGTTGAATACTAGATTGGAATACTTTGCACAAAATCGCTGCTAACATATTTTAAAAAATTCTCTTCGTGGTGTCAGTCCATTTGAATCAAAATAAATAATTCCACGTGATTAATCGCTTATGCAACCCAATGAGTAAGTGAAACAGAGTTTATCGGGATTGTAAATACCAGTTTCAATATTGTTTTGTTGTTTTGGTAATTGAGCAAGCATGAAAACACATCAGATTTTTATGTTTAATTTTTCAGCGGCATTCAGTAATTCAAAATTGAACATGGGAGAAATGAACAAATTGTCAAGGAAAGACTTAGACCACGAATATGGGGTCCCTGGCAATTTTAGACCCCTTCCCTTATTTTGGATGTTTTTATTTCATGACCCGTTGCTTTCTTTAATGCCACTCCAGCAGCAGTTCCAACAGCACATAACGCAGCTGCTTTTGCAACAGCTGGAGCTGCAGAGGCCTTTAAAGCTTGTATAGCTTCAAGAAATGGAAATATATCACCCGTCTTAGCGATGTCTTTAATGGCGCCCGCAGAAAGATTTTAAGTTGTATGCTGTTTTTTGGTTGTTTAGCTTTATTGAAATGTCTGAGCTGACGTTCTGATAATGAAAGCTTATTCAGACCACCTGCGATCTGTTCTTTTTTAATAATATTTTTATTCCACATTTGTCTTTTGATGTTGATTGTAGTTTTTTTAATCTAACCATGAGTCAGAGTAAAATTAACGTGATTTTATGACATTATACTATTATGAACGATTTAATTACATGTTTCCTACAGGAGCATCAACGACTCTCATTCGTCCGCCAACATCTTCAATTAACATTGATTTATCGCTAAGTATAATTGCAATTGCTCTATAATTACCAAGAACAACTGGTGGACCACACGAGCTCGAAAGTGTATATCAACGACAGATTGTCTAGTTAAATCTAGGTGTTCCAGTGAGAAGTAGTAGACTGGATACAGATTTGCACAATCATATTGAGATATTTGCAAACCAGTATCGATATTTTGATCACAGCCCATAAATGTTATTAAACAATGATAGGAACGTGCTACATGATTTTGATCAAAATTAAATAATATATCCTCAGCTGTTTCCTGGTGCCCATTTATCCTTAAAGAAGCATCACTAACACCAAGTTTATCAAATACAATATGAATTCGATCGTGCGAATTTTATCGTTCAGCATTTTGGGAAGCAATAAATATATGTCGTGGTGCCAACACTTCCTGTTGTGATGCTATATGCAGTGTGAATAACCCAATAATTGTACTCGTAATCACGTCTATAGTCATCGTCAGCCATGATAATGTTGATTTACCACCTTGACTCATAAAAGAAAAAAAAAACGTTGTTCTTCTGACAGCGGCTGTATCATTACTAGCATCCATAACGAAAGCTTTGTCAGGACTACTTTGCCAACATCACCAGCAGCTCACCAGATTACATCATTATCATCACCTTTTCTTATAGGTACAACTTTATGCTTCGCTCTAAAATTAACCTTTTTGACGTTTCTGCGAAATCCAAAGATATGTGACAACGGAATAGCACATGAAAATCTTCTTTTATCTTTACCATTAGTTTACGTGTTGCAAATCTTAAGCTAAAATCTTCATTCATAGATTCAACTTCAGTTCTACCTGCATTCGTTACGACTTTTGTGTGTTCTGGATGATTAGCTATTTGCAAGCATCATTGATGGACCAGCTGATCTCGAATAATCATCGGAATATCTTGCTAGACCTAATATCGTTGTGGCAACGTCAATGTAATTTTGAATAGATTCAATATTCCTTCCAGCAATCATGTATATGGCCCTACTACATAACGCCATTATTTCATTATTACTAAAACAAACCTTGAAATCAGCTGAATATTCGGTGTTGTCCGCTTTCATAATTTCACCTTCTAATTCAATAAATGTCTATGCGGCTAAGAAATATCTGCTTGTGTCCTGAACTTGTAATTTGATTCTTACGCGTGCGTCAGGTACACGTGCATCATAAAAATAATATTGATAATTACGCACAGCCTCATTGTTGAGTACTGGTGCGTACATATCTAATGAGGTATCAGTTACACATGTGAACATCTTTATTATATTTGCTATCTTCTAACACGAAGACCAGCTCCAGCTATTAGACTAGTGGTTATATATTTTCCTTTTTCTGACATTGGTACACCGGCCAACTCTGCTAAATTTTTATTCGCAGCTTGATTTTTTTATTTTACTAACATTTGCGGACATCACTTCAGTGCTGGTTAATTTTATTGGCTGGGGTTTCGTCCTATTGATCGCGCTAGTCTGTACTTGATTGCTGAGAAAGCTTTACTAGCAACATCACCAACAACACCCCAATACCTTTTTCAAGAACAACATTAATAGCTTTCATTCTCAGTTGCTTTCTAAACGGTGCTGTTTTTGAGGCTAACCCTCTAAACAGATCTTGAACAGCATCACCTAGTCCATCTCCGTAGGTTGTTTTTATACTGATAATCGTGAGTTTATTACCCTGACCATAGTCGGTCTACATTGAGAAGTATTTATGAGCATCTTATTATAATCATCGTATCTAATTACAGACTTAATCACTGTGGTAATCATCGGCGATTTGATTAATAAGGGATCGATACACATTAATATCAATGATACCTCCTGTAAATAATCTTTGACAAATATCAGCTGCTTCATTAATGATTTCTGGGGAATGATTACCAACTCCTTTTCATCCTGTCAAAATTTCTAATCTTTCAACATAACCTCGGATTTTATTAAGATATGGAGTAATAATACCACTTCCTTGAATAGTAAGTAATACCACCTATAGTGGCACCAGGGGGAGAACTCATATCTTCCTCACTTGTTTTGACTGGTTGCTGTTTTCGTTGTTGTAATTGTTGTAGTAATTGTTGTGGTAGTGGTGGTAATTGTGATTGTTGTGGTAGTGGTGATAATCATCGTGGTGATCGTTGTGATGACGGTGATAATTGTTGTTCCCTTGATTGTTTATCTTTTTCAAGCTGCTGCTTCATTGCTTCTCCTCTTTACATCCTTCCTTCATTTTTATCTCGATATACTCGTGTACTGCATTCTTAGAGATATCAAAATTATTAAAACCTTCCTTATATCTGATTTGTGGAATATCAGCAGCGATGCGAAAACCATCCTTGATCAAATCAGTATATTTTAGAGATTTAATATATTCGGGTTTTACATGCTTATCTCTATCGTGATATTCAAACGCGGCAATATCAGGTAATTGGTTTCGGTCTTTGATAGCAGCAATACCTTCCGGCATAAACTTATCTTCTATATCAGTTCTGATTTTTGGAAGAGGTTGTGGTCGTTCTTCGGGTTGTCGTTGCGGAAGTTGAACGGGTGGTGGTTGAGCTGCTTGAAGACGGCCAGACAATGTTGCAAGAGATTTTTTTTGTTGCCTCAGTTGCTTTAAAAATGTTCATTGTTGGTTCGACAATCGGTTTAAAGAATTGTTCTGCACCTTCTGCAATTCAACCTGAGACTCCTGACGAGTTTGTAGTTGTTTGTTTGACAGAATCAAGGACGGGTAGTTATCTTTTAACTGCCTCTAGTCGCTCTCGAGCTAATCTAGGGTAGTTATCTTTTAACTGCCTCTAGTCGCTCTCGAGCTAATCTAGCTGAGTGTGGTTCTCCAATCATTATCTATATAACAATGCAGCAAAGTTTGTGAACGACCAAAAATTGAGTGATTCGGCGAGTAAACAAAACATGCCATAAAATAAATACGAAGAGTCAAATATAAAATAATATTAAATAACAAACGAGCTAACCCAATTAAAGAGACTCTCGGTGAGTTAGAGGTTTTGGGTTAGCGTTATCGACCTTGAGATTTCATTTTCGTAGGATTCTTTATTTTGCATAAATAAGGTCTCCAGCAAAATAGTCTGTTCACCTGCAATCTATTCCTTGGAGTTTTTTTAATTTTTTTTTTTCGTCATTATCGCAAATAATCTGACGCATCTGCAAATGTAACACGCTCTCTTTGGAGCAGTCAGACCTTCACTATCCTGACAAAGTTGTGACCGCACGACGTTTTCTTCGACTATTTCCGACGATTTAGTAAGGAGATATCTGTACTGCATTTAAGGATTTGAGGACGATAACTGTGGCTTTAAAACAAATACGAAAATTTGTGCAGTTATTTTTCTTACCTTCACATCATTATAAATGATGTTCTGAACAAAATGGTACATTAACATTGATTGTATGCGTGAAAATAAGCTAATTATGCTTATTTTGCTCTTGATTACACAATATGCCTTGAGGCAGCATTGTGTGCGCAATGACCTTAATTATGGCGAAATTACAAGTATCAGGATACAGTAGTGAAGTCAACTTGTATTTAAAATTGTTGCATTATGTGAAAGAAACATATAGAGAAAATGCTTTTTTTCATTGTTTATACTGAAATTAGGAAATAGGTGATGGCAAAGCAAACTCACTTTCTTCCATATTAAACAATAAACAAATAGTTGAACCTTTGACCACCTGAAACCTCGTTTGTTCCATCCCTTTTCAAACTGCAAAATTTGTGATTATATGTGATTATAATTTTTTAACGTAGCTTTAACAATTTTCAGTCATATCGCTATGATGTCTGCAGTGTGGCAGTTTATATTGATGTCTAGCACTGGGGCATCATGCAGACATGTAGCATGATGTCCAACCCACTCACATTATCCTGACACCATACCTATCAGTCCTAACACTAACCTCTTAATGCTGAGCGCCAAGCGAGGCAGCTGCCTGACCTTCCGCATCCGAGGCGGACGCTTTAACTACTAGGCCACCGGAGCGTTCGACAGTAAAATTTATCGGAAGCATGTGAGGAACAATTATGTCAAGTTTTATGTTCCTGTCTTTCAGCAAAATATTGGTTGTTATGTTGACAAAATGTCCTGTGCGTTTATTAAATAGCTCACTTTTCATCATAAATGGGGATGGAGAGGCTGGACTGGTGTGGGACTCTGACAATAATAGATACTATTCAGTGGGGTGAAATACAAGAAAATTATTCATAAGGACTGTTTTGATGCTTTCGGCTTAAATGTTTCCGCCATGCAGACAAGATTTAAATAATATATTAATATGCATATATGCTCTTTGTGGCAGCGCTCTACATATTTGAACTTCTGAGAAAAGTTGAAGTTGTTTGGATCTGCAACATGCAAAATAAAGCGAATGTTGATATACCTCTAAGTTACTTTCATGTTGTGGATGAAATTTGTTTGGATGTGGAAATTGTGGAAATTATATTTGGTCTAAGCACACACCTAACTAAAACGATTGCTCTGATGAACTCAAAAATATCAACCTGAATTAGTCTAAAGTACACTATCGTTAGTAGTTATTAAGTTAAGGCAAATGAATTTTGCCAAAATAGACAATACCAACCTCTGAATGTGCAATGAATGGATCAACAAATATATGAACTGTAAAAATAAAAGTTATTGGCTCTTTTTTTTTACAATTTACCTCTAGCTAGTTAGTGAAAATGACCAAGCGGATCAAACAGCTTTTTTAGATGTGCACGTCGGTAGTAAGGACTAGCAGTATACTCCATAACCCCTATTGCGCCCTTCAATCATACACCCAAATAAAATTGAAATAAAGTTTCTTTGAACAATTCCTAAGATATACATGTTTGTTTAAATAACCAGTAAAACCAATGAGGAAACCAGGTGGACTTCTTTATCTTTAGAATTCTAACCCTTCCTTTGCAAAATACGAAACTTGTGAATGCCACCTATTGTTGATAATATCCGCTATATCGGCGAGGCACTAAAACAATATGAATTGTGAATGTTATAAAATCATTAAATACATAACAATTATATGTTAAATAACAACTGAATTGGTAAACTATACGTTGGTAATTGTTAAACTCGAATCGGGTGTAAAGGAAGTTTTGCTAAGATCTCAGCACATTATTCAAACTTGTCAACATAGCCCAACCCTCCAGATATATTAATACGGACCCAAAGAAGTCGTGATGTGATCATAATATCGCGATTTATTGACTTCTGTCCTCTGTCCGCTTGAGTTCGAGTCTCGGCTCGACCAACCTGAGTATGTGAGAGATCTTGTCGGTATCTACCCGTGGATCAATGGTTCTTCCTATGATCTTTCTGGGGTCTTCGTACCCCAAATATATTGTCCATGTATAGCTAATCATGTTCTGAAAAATCTTGTTAATACTTCACAAATTAACATAGACCGTAAAAGGAATTTTGTTGAATGTTTTATTTATGGTGAACAGTGTGAATTTATACCAGTAAAGATGTTCATTTTTGTTAGGAATGAGTTATCTGCCTACTGTAAGCGCTGAGATCTAAAAAAAAATCGATTTTTCAAGGGAGAGCAAGGTTGAGATATTTTCTAATATCATAAAACAACAAACCTTTTTCATTAATTGAGCGATGAATTATATTACGAAAAAACCTAGTAATTATTTTCAATGGTTCTTCGAAATAAAACAGTTTTGTAAACATATCAATGGTAGGGCCGTAGAGAGCGATCATGAGCCTTGGGAATAAGATACACCCATGTTTCTTATAGTTCTTGTTCAAACAAAATTTTTCGTTTATAAAATTAAAAAGCGTTGTTCAACCTGGGTCCTCTTATGAAACCTGGCCCTGAAGATATATTCCCTGTTGTCCACCCACACCACGTTGTCGGACCTAATCAGTGGCATCATGAAGTAGAAGGCAACTCGAATCGCGATTCAGTCTCAGTTTAATATTCCTTTTTTGCAGTATTACAGAACTATTAGTCGGGGTAGGGGTTGTCTTGGCTTAACTGGATTAAAATGAAGTGGCGAGGATATTCGTTTTGTATGTACATTGATGAGAAAGTAGTACAAAAAAGACGAGAAGGATATCATACTGCGACCAGGTGTACTTTATCCGGCTGCAAAACAGCTTCAATTGTTATTTTGCACCGTGAGTGACAAGAAGAACTATTAAACAAAATAAATCATGCAAATAAATATGACTTTTGTATGGTATAACAAAGATATCAGTTGATATGTTAATTGATTTAATTTTGTATAGTTGATGATACATAATTAAACTTGTTGTTGGTATGAGGAAAGAAATCACCATGTAAAATGTAACAGTTTAAGATTATACAAGATACAATGCACCGAATAATTGTTACAACACAATTTGAATACTAAGTAATTTATTATAAACATTACAGGTTTCCTTCTTCCACATCTTCATTTAGATTTGTTTAGCAATCTACCAATGAATACAAAATTCCTATGTAAAGAGAATAGAGGTAAAAATAAACCAATTTGATTACATTATATGTAAATCTTTATTGCATTTGTCGTAGTTATCACTTTAAAGTCAGGTAATTCATCCATTCATCCTCAGATCTTTGTATCTAGTAATGTCTGTATATATGACTTTATTATCTATTCGTCCGTCTGTCTCACTTTTTCTCTCTGCCTGCCCTGCATTCATCGTATCATGGCTGTTTTCATATCTGTCGTATCTCTAATTTTCAGGGACGGAACTGTTGCAGCCAATTTACGATTAGTTTCCACTACATGAACCCAAGATCCATTCTTTTAGTCGACCATTTGCTTTACAAGACCTCGGTTTTTGGCAGGACGTTGCCAAAACAGATGGGTAAAGTAATCCAAGTTGGACAATATAGGCCGTGATACAATAAATAAAAAAGAAATTTATAACATTTATATTGCTGTCTAGAAGTCCAGATCGTCGATCTCCATTTACATTTATAGTGCGTTCAGTTACGTAATTACATCAATTATGATTACCGAAAGAAGTTTTCAAGGACTGAAATACAGGAACACTTGCAAAAAAAATTGTGTTCAAGATCACCTAAAATTTCAAAGGAAGAGAAAGGAAACAAATAGGCTAATATATATATATATATATATATATATATATATATATATATATATATATATATATATATATATATATATATATATATATATATATATATATATATAATTCACAGACCGAAGCACAAAACAATATCTGCTCGATACTCGATACGCCATGGTGTAAATAGGGTTATCACATATGAACCTTGGCTAGCGAACATGATGGACCAGTGTGTTTGTGTGTGTGTGTGTGTGTGTGTGTGTGTGTGTGTGTGTGTAGACTTGACCATATAGTACGATCAAAAAAGACCACAAAATGTTGCTCTCTGTGAGCAAGTGTGCTTCATGTGCAAATAAAACCCGCATATAATTTATGAAAAGGGCAAAGAAAATATTTACCTGTATCTGAAAGCTTCCACAATCCAATGTTTCACTGTAAACACCACGTAGACACAAGGTAATTAAAAAAAACTTAGTAGTTTTGTTGGAATGCGAGATTAAATACATTTGGTGAAAGAACAATAAACACAAAGATTGAAACTTTTAAAATTCGTTGTCAAATGTAGCCCAATTTCTTATTCAAAAACAATCCGACTTTGAAATCCGTGCAGCATGATCCCATTTCAAGCCATCAGCCACTGCCTTTATTGACGATAATTTTCATTCATATAGGATCATATATTTGTTGATCTTTATTATTTTTTAATATAATATAAATGACCCCAGACATAAAGGGAGAAGCGGTTGACAAAAACCACCTTTCAGATGTTTAGGATAGAGATGAAAATAAAAACGACAATTAAAATAATTAACGGATGAAGATGTCACAGAGGGCCGCAGAGACAAAGAAGGTTTGAAACTGAGTTTGAGGAAGCCAGAAAATTAGAGACATTGATGACGGAGTTGTGTGAATTTTATCAGGTGGGGGACTGTTGAGTCATAAAGGTCTGATTGCGTAATAAAGTTAAATATGAATTTTATAAGCTGAGGGGAAAGGGCAGTTGCGTCATAAATGGAAATCTGTTGGTTTTTTTTCAGATTCGGGACTTTTGCGTCATAAAGATAAATAAAATGCTGAATAACTTCCCAAAGCCTTAGTACTGTCCCAATCTCATTTCAACAAGAATGAATCCATGATAAGGGCTATCATTGGACTAGATAATGGGTCCAGATATGTCAAATTTCAAATATATGTAACTTTGGTGACAAAAAGCATGCTAGCTGTCATACATCTTTCAAATGCATTGATAAACGTTGTTCGTCGCCATCTTAAACTAGACTTCCATGCTATTTTTTTAAAGGGATGGATTTCTTGAGGCCTCCTACTGGAGTCCATAATTCTCTAGATCATTACAGAAGGAAATGACGCCAGCGCTAGGATGTAAATATACGCGCATAAACACAATATCCAACAATGGCTCATATATGCTGTTTGCTGATAATACACATAAGCAAGTAAAGACTTCACCATACACCTTTGTTTTCAGACAAATATATCTAATCCAGCCAGGTGGTCAATCCACCAGGCAAAAATAATTTCTGAAATATAAAATACCCAGAAGATATATATTTTCAAGTCAGTAAGAACGCTACACGAAATGATGCCAAGTGTCTTTTATCATATCAACATAGCTAGTCACAAGGAGACAGTTCAGAAGGCAGCTGCTGTAGAAAGTCATGAGATGATTGCAAAAGAACATGTCTATGATGTCAACATTTTCAATACACTTGAGAATATCACTGAAGGGAAAGGTTGCCATTTATCATAAATTACTTGTGACAAATGGAGTTTAAAATGCTTGACAGATGTAAGGCTGAATTTGAATATTTTCCGTACCAATATAAAGGATGTTGAAACTTAACCTATGTTGAGCAAGAATTCATTGTGATCACGTGCACTGTAACAACGAGTGTAGTTTAATGACAAACGAAGAATGGTTCATTGAGGGAGATTTTTTATCTGAAACTTTTAACTTGACTTGTGGACAGTCTTATTTTAAACGATATCTTTTGTATTCAAGCAAGAAAGTCCCATCATGAATATCTTAATTCTGTTGAAAAAAATGTCAATTCACTTTCTTAGCGAATAGGTTCTCTACCGCCTGATAGATAAATACAGAATTGACAAAATGTGGGTACTCATTGTACTTGCAATGTGACTTGCACAACGCAAACTATGAACGCAATAGACTCCAAGGTTCCAACTCCCTTTTCATTACCTGGACTTCGTTTTAAACAGCCTACGAACGCAAATTTATTCGACCTCAGAAAAGACCTAATGTATAAGAGCATTATGCCAAGGTGTTTTAAACCAGCACGCCATTACTATTCTAGAAATGAAAACAAACGGTAAATTTGAAGCTAGTAAACCTGGAATAAATTTCGTTCCATGGTATTAGACACGCTTTAAAATGGTCAAGAATCATGGTTGAAAGCCTCAAGGGGATTTCGATGTTTCTGTCAGCAAATCTTATCAATTAAGGAATGATAAAGAGTTGTGTATCCAAAAATACTCACCAAGGGAGACTACTTACTTCCACTTTCTATCGCTTGACAATCTAAAGTTTTACAAACTGGGGCTGGGGTTATGAATATACGCAGTCTAAAACTAGACGGTATTGGACTGCAGAGAAATTATACGGTGGTGTGAATCTAGACATATAAGGGGGTATTTAAAAAGTTCTGAATATTTTATGACTTTTTGGAACCAGTGAGTAAATTCAATGCCGATCAATAAACAAATTAACGTTCTATAAAACGCAGCACACCAGATATGTGCGTCTCACGTAACATACGCAAATGACAGTGACATAAAAAGAGAATGTGAACAATTCATCTACTGAGCAAAGAACATAATGTAAAATTCGAACGCTCTTAGGGTACACTCTGATCGATATCAAGGCAGACATTGATAAAATTTACGGATGTAAGTCTCTGCCATATTGTGGAATGTAATCTTGTTTTGAACTTTTACCCATTAGTACTTAATGAGGGTGTTATTAGGGTGAACATTTTACCTCTCTTTCAAATCACTTTTTTAATCGGTACCTGTATCGTATAACATATAGAGTTATTGATTCTGGACTTATTACTTGGTCCCTTTACTGCATCTAACCTGTACCGGGCACAAAGGATAATATATTTTTCTACCCGATTTATTGTTACGTGACATGGGTTCGTACTCAGTAACAAAGAAAATAGTGAAAGCCAACAAGCTTTGTATATTTTAACAAAACAATTCATTGCCTTAGACAACAATGTACATATTAGCAAATAGGACTTACAATTTGTGAATATAATCCAAAATTTGATCCTAAGAATGAAAACACAAGTCCTATCACTAAAAAGTCCTATTAGAATCCAAGTTCGAGTCCCGACGACGTACAAATATGGAAGGCAATGACGTAAGATGTAGTCCAACAAACGAATATCAAAAATTCTTCTCATGGAATCACAGTCTTTATTTCCGAACAATTCCATAATAAATTTCATTGAATATCTTTCAGAATTTTTATTTTAAAAAGTCATCTTGTTGATTTTCCTGAGAAATAAATTATTAAATCCAAAATCAGACAAAGAACAAACCATCTTGGCAACAAATTAAAAAATACACTTTGTTCCTTCAAGGTGTTGAATGACTCTACCCAAAAATATAAAGATTGCATTTTTAAAACCCCAATGCCTCATTTCAAATCTCGCGAGATTGATCATGTGGTCTCTTTCTACACTATTTTGATCATGTAAACCAATTTGTCCCGACTTAAGAACCAATCATAAAAAGGTTGTTTAAACACAGTGATCACGCAAAGAAAGTATGTTCCTAATACTGACCAATCATTTTAACTTCCTGTTGACATTGTTAACAGGGTAACACGAGACAAAATGATAATTCTCATGTAATACTACTTCCTCGTAAACAAACAAACTTTGTTATAAGAATATATCTCATTACCGAAAAAGAATTTCGAACCTGATAAAAAATATTAATTGCAATAGAATGCAATGAAATAAAAAAATTTTAAAACTTACACACAAACAATTTAATCACATATACGTAATAATACATAACTTTTAGTGAATTTTGATTTATTTTAATTGTACTTATTTTAATAAAGAGAATTTTAAATTTGAATTGTGTTAATTTCAAAACTTTTTCCTGTTAAAAATTAATCTAAAAAAAACCTCTCTCTCTCTCTCTCTCTCTCTCTCTCTCTCTCTCTCTCTCTCTCTCTCTCTCTCTCTCTCTCTCTCTCTCTCTCTCTCTCTCTCTTATATTGTTAGATAGTGAAAATCTTGTAGTATATAAATTCAAATAAAATTCACGTAAAATAACAAATCAGTAGTTCAAAATGTCAGGAAAGATTCACTTGTTGCTTTTCATACTTTTCGAAAAGCAAACATCGAATCATGTGCTGATATAATAATTTATTATTTTGTCTGTTCTTGTTCATAACCAGGAGAATTTGGTTCCCTTGTATCTCATAGATATTTAATCTGACTTAAGTTCTATTGCACGTCACATTGTAGCACCAAGTAGTTAATAGGTAGAGAAAAATAGAGGGCACGCGTACAGGTACCCAATGCATAAGTAGATAAATATAGAGGAAACGTGTACAGCCACCCAATGCAAGTAGACAGAAATATAGGACTTATATACAGGTACCCAATGTATCAGTAGAGGAAAATAAAGGACACATGTACAGTTACCCAGTACATAAGTAGATCAAAATAAGGGACACATGTACAGGTAGCCAATGCATAAGTAAATAAATATAGGACACATGTACATGTACCCAGTGCATAAGTTGATCAAAATAGGGGACAGGTGTACATAAGTAGATAACAAAAAAGGACATGTGTACAGGTACCTAATGTATAAGTAGATAAAAAATAGAGGACACGTGTACAGGTACACAATGCATAAGTAGATAAAAAAAGAGGACACATGTACAAGAACCCAATATATACGTAGATAAAAACAACACACATACAGGTTCCCAATGCATAAATAGATAAAAATAGAGGACACATGTACACGTACGTAATACGTAAGTATATTAAAATAGAGGACGCATGTATAAGTACCTGTGCTTAAGTAGATAAAAATAGAGGACACATATACATGTACGCAATACGTAAGTATATTAAAATAGAGGACGCATGTACAAGTACCTGTGCTTAAGTAGATAAAAATAGAGGACAAATGTACACGTACGCAATACATAAGTATATTAAAATAGATCACGCATGTATAAGTACCTGTGATTAAGTAGATAAAAATAGAGGACACATATACACGTACGCAATACATAAGTATATCAAAATAGAGGACTCATGTATAAGTACCTGTGCTTAAGTAGATAAAAATAGAGGACACATATACACGTGCGCAATACGTAAGTATATTAAAATAGAGGACGCATGTATAAGTACCTGTGCTTAAGTAGATAAAAATAGAGGACACATGTACACGTACGCAATACGTAAGTATATTAAAATAGAGGACGCATGTATAAGTACCTGTGCTTAAGTAGATAAAAATAGAGGACACATGTACACGTACGAAATACGTAAGTATATTAAAATAGAGGACGCATGTATAACTACCTGTGCTTAAGTAGATAAAAATAGAGGACACATGTGCACGTACGCAATACGTAAGTATATTAAAATAGAGGACGCATGTATAAGTACCTGTGCTTAAGTAGATAAAAATAGAGGACACATGTACACGTACGCAATACGTAAGTATATTAAAATAGAGGACGCATGTATAAGTACCTGTGCTTAAGTAGATAAAAATAGAGGACACATATACACGTACGCAATACATAAGTATATTAAAATAGAGGACGCATGTATAAGTACCTGTGCTTAAGTTGATAAAAATAGAGGACACATATACACGTACGCAATACATAAGTATATTAAAATAGAGGACGCATGTATAAGTACCTGTGCTTAAGTAGATAAAAATAGAGGACACATATACACGTGCGCAATACGTAAGTATATTAAAATAGAGGACGCATGTATAAGTACCTGTGCTTAAGTAGATAAAAATAGAGGACACATATACACGTTCGCAATACGTAGGTATATTAAAATAGAGGACGCATGTATAAGTACCTGTGCTTAAGTAGATAAAAATAGAGGACACATGTACATGTATGCAATACGTAAGTATATTAAAATAGAGAACGCGTGTATAAGTACCTGTGCTTAAGTAGATAAAAATAGAGGACACATGTACACGTACGCAATACGTAAGTATATTGAAATAGAGGACGCATGTATAAGTACCTGTGCTTAAGTAGATAAAAATAGAGGACACATGTACACGTACGCAATACGTAAGTATATTAAAATAGAGGACGCATGTATAAGTACCTGTGCTTAAGTAGATAAAATAGAGGAAACATATACACGTACGCAATACGTAAGTATATCAAAATAGAGGACACATGTACTCACTAGTCTTGCACAGCCTATTATACCATATCATTTTATTAAAATCACAATTTGTAAATTTGGAAGAATATGTGGACTTTTTATTTTTACCATTAACTCATGTTAGTGCGCAGTTGCGAGAATTAATTCATGCTTTTTCTTTGGATACAAATGTTCATTATTTATGGTTTAAAAAGTTTTTAAGTCCATACATAGGAAACTTTAATTTTGATCACCAATCTTTTTTTACGATTTGACCGTCATCTTTTCACACCCCTCTGCCTGCATTCATGGCATGAGTTGTTTGCTGTAACACTTAAACCATGTTCCAACCAGAGCAAAGTCATCTATCTCTATTGCACTGATGGGTCATCTATGATATTTGGAACATAATATTAAACTATTCTGCCTAAATCAGGGATTTGAACATTTTGATATTATATTGATGAGATATTTCCTAGATTTATTTGTTCCATTCACTCATTCTCACAACAGTATATATATATATATATATATATATATATATATATATATATATATATATATATATATATATATATATATATATATATAGAGAGAGAGAGAGAGAGAGAGAGAGAGAGAGAGAGAGAGAGAGAGAGAGAGAGATGCAATAAACTGACAATGAACAGTACGAAACTAGTAACTAACTAGCCTAAGCGCTTTCGACTCTTAATGAGTCGTTTTCAAAGGCAAATACAAAACATATATACGACAAACAAATAAACACAAAAACGTTGTGTTTGTAAACCTCTACATGGCTGTCTCCACATGTGTTAAAACTATAAATACAACCAGCCTGTTTAGACTAGTTGCGGAAACTGAAAACGGTGTATAATTCCCTAAAAGTCTACAAGCCAAAGCGACATCTATTTTTACTTTTTGTACATTTATGTAACGCAGATTATATCCCGGATATTTGATTCTATACCAGTTATTCCTATAGTAAAAAGATTTAGAAAATGTTAAATTCTATTAAAAATGTTAAATTCTAAACTTAGTGTTATAGTTTTAACACATGCGGAGACAGCCATGTAGAGGTTTACAAACACAACGTTTTTGTGTTTATTTGTTTATCGTATATATGTTTTGTATTTGCCTTTGAAAAAGACTCATTAAGAGTCGAAAGCGCTTTGGCTAGTTAGTTACTAGTTTCGTACTGTTCGTCGTCAGTTTATTGCATCTAATTTAATTAATCCCTGACACACGTGGTCCCTTGGTGGATCCAGTACGCTTGAAAGGGTTGTTATTCGCCATATGATTTGTATTCTTTATATATATATATATATATATATATATATATATATATATATATATATATATATATATATATATATATATATATATATATATATATATATATATATACACACACACACACACATGCTGTTCCCTTCTACAATAGGTTGACTTTGTCCTTAACGTAGAAATGGCACAGATAGTATCAAATGTGTAGTGGTACAGATCTCAACAAATTAGTAGTGACACACATTTCATCAAATGTGTAGTGGTACAGATCTCAACAATTTAGTAGTGACACACATTTCATCAAATGAGTAGTGATACATATCTCATCAAACTAGTAGTGACACACATTTCATCATAAAGGTAGTAACACAGATCTCATTAAATGAGCAATGACACGGTTGTCATCAAATTGTAGTGACATTGATATAATTAAATGAGTAGTATCACACATCTCAACAAGTTTGTAGTGATACAGATATCATTCAATGAGTAGTGACACATATATCAATGAGTAGTAACACATATCTCATCAAATATGTGGTGATATAGATCTCATCAAATGAGCATTGCCACACATCTCTTCAAAGGATTAGTAACACAGATCTCATCACATGTGTTGTGATACAGATCTTATCAAATGAGTAGTGATACAGATCTCATCAAAGATGTAGTAATACAAATTCATCAAATGATTTGTGATGCAGATAACAAGAAATGAGTGGTGACAAAGATATCAACAAACAAGTAGTAACACAAATCTCATCAAATGTATAGTGACACAGATCTCATCAAATGAGTAGTGACACGTCTCATTAAACGAGTAGTGATACAGTTCTCATTAAATGTGTACTTGAAATGAGTAGTGATACAGATCATCAAACGAGTAGTAACACAGATCTCATCAAAATGTGTAGTGATACAGATCTGATCAAATGAGTAGTGATACAGATCTCATCAAATAAGTAGTAATACAAACCCATCAAATGAGTAGTGACAGAGATATCATCAAAATGTGTAGTGATACAGATCTCATCAAATGAGTAGTGATACAGATCTCATCAAATAAGTAGTAATACAAACCCATCAAATGAGTAGTGATACAGATCTCATCAAATAAGTAGTAATACAAACCCATCAAATGAGTAGTGACAGAGATATCATCAAAATGTGTAGTGATAGAGATCTCATCAAATGAGTAGTAATACAAACCCATCAAATAAGTAGTGACAGAGATATCATCAAAATGTGTAGTGATACAGATCTCATCAAATGAGTAGTGATACAGAAGTAGTAGGAGAAAGTAAGAATCCGAGCTCAACAACCCCTCCAGACCTCCAAACAAATACAAAATACCTAGGTAACGTAATAGAAAACCTATTGCAATCAATAATTGCGTTAAGAATCCGAGCTCAACAACCCCTCTCCCCACCCCTCCAGACCTCCAAACAAATACAAAATACCTAGGTAACGTAATAGAACACCTGTTGCAATCAATAATTGCGTTAAGAATCCGACCTCAACAACCCCTCTCCCCACCCCTCTAGACCTCCAAACAAATACAATAGAACACCTGTTGCAAAATACCTAGGTAACAGGTAAAATTTAATTACGTGATCTTCCAGAATAAGCAAAATGATATGTCAGACTCAATCTTCCAAATCATTACGATTTAGCAGAGCGTGGCGATTGTGGACTAAATTACGCATTAGAATTCCAGTAAGGTAAGTGGTATTATATAAAATTTTATGTTATATCATACTTCTTTTGATAATCTTTTTCATATTTGCTGATCCTCATGGGTAGAATATCTGTTAACATGTTGTCAATAATACGAAATTCACGTATTAAATCGTCCATACTATATTTTACTCCTCGTAGGTAAGATCTTATTTGATCAAGTAGTTTTTTGTAAGTTATAATTGATGTTAAGCAGCCGTGCTTTTTTATCGAAATTTTAGGTTCAACTTTTTTACAAGCTGCTGTAAGAGAAACACCAACACCGGATATGATTAACAAAAACGGGTTTAATGATATACCACTTGAAATTATGCCAGAACTAGTCATTAACAAGGGTAGATATGATATTACTCGAAGTATTTTGTTATAATATTTGTAGCATTTTTTAACGCACCAAAGTTTTTTATGATAATATTTGTAGTATTGTATTAGTGCGTCAACATCCTGTTCTGGAATATCTTTTGAAATATGATTGAAATCAACTATACTTTTTTTCATTATAATATTTGTTCATATAATCTCAGGCTTGATTAAGTAACTAGTTGAGGTGTTTCAGCCACAAATTCCAGACAATACCAATATGACACAGCAGTTAATTTTTTGTCATCTGCTATTAGCATAAAAGTTTCTTCAACATCTTTGTTTAACACAATAGACACAGTTCCAGAGAAATTATCAGTCGAGTGACGCCATGGAAATAATGTAAATATATTAAACTTTGCACTGCTCAACAC
>JAEAOA010000528.1:0-337500 GCA_016746295.1 Potamilus streckersoni
AATTTGATAATGAATTTCACTCTGATAAAATACCGTTTATTGCCAAGTTGTGATAGTATCATAGCTGCTGTTTCATCATTCATTCTAGCATCAACAACACCATCATTCTAAATGTTGACCAGGTGTGTGATGCACCATCCTGTTTAAACTCATGAACACAATCTCGTATTTTTCTAATCAGACTTCTATTAGTTATTCTCTCTTTTGGTACGTCTTCGAGAGTTCTATCAAGATTGAATTTAATATTTTTCCGAGGCTTGATTGCCGATAATCTCTTGAATTCTTCATTCATATAAATAAGACAAGTATTTAAATAGAAAAGTTTGTTTATATATAATGAATCACTGCAAATGGCTTATGATCGGATCAGTAACCCCATGCAATAAATCGTGTAGAGGTGAATTCTGTGGATATCACTTACAGAGTGTCAGAAATAATTCGACAGGCCCGTCCCCATGCATAAATTGTGGGGGTGGGTGTGAGAGGAAAATCACAATTATGTATCAATTGTGGGGGTAAGCGGTTTAGAGAATTGAAACGTTATTATGATAAACGAATAAAAAACGCCATCATTGACCCTAATCATGACTCTGTCAAAGACAAAATCATAAAAACCCCTCAAGACTACATTAATAGATTTATAATTAAAGCAAATAATGAATTAGACAAATAGTATTATTATATAAATGGAGCAAGAATTCAGACCACATCCAATACTCGTTAATTATGAAATATCTCGTAATGGTGTTGTTAGACACTGTAGACTAAAGAAACCAATTGGTTTTGTTAATAATCAGGGATACTTGCAATTTACTGCTGGAGGAAAGGGATATCTCTGTCATAGGGCAGTCTTTGAGTGTTATATGGGACCGATTAAAGATGGCTGTGTTATTGATCACATTGATTCTAATATTCAAAATAACGCGATTTCCAATTTACAGTGTATTTCTCAAAGAGAGAATATAAAAAAAGGAAGACAGGGACTTATAAGTCAGTTGGAAAGAGACCAGTACAGTCATTTGATACAGCGACGAATGAAGAAAGAGTTTTTCATTCAATGAATGCTGCAGGGAAATATTTTGAAATATGTATGCCTTCAGTACGAAAAGTTGCTGAAGGGATTTGTCAAACAGCTATCTCAAAGAAAAATGGACATAGAATAAAGTTTCTTATTTACAAGATAACTCTTAATAATTACTATTTTGTTCCGTATTTCCCCTCATTACTACTGATCGTCACGTGACTATCCTACTTTCGATATTGATTCCCGGATATGTAATTCGTCCGAGAATACATGTGAAATTGGATTGAATTAATGATGTGTGTGATCTCATGTACGTATTTAATGGTTAACTCGGTATGTACGGATTTTGATTTTGTGTTATTGTTTCTTGTTTCTAAAGACTGTATTGAGAACAGCAGTTAGGGTTTTGTTGGAAAAACCTATACAGGGTAGACAATTTATTTGACAGAGATCCAAGGCCAGGGGCCCAATTACAAAGACGGCGTTAACAGCGTTTGTATGAAAATGAAATTACTTTAAAATTACAAATTAGTGAGGTCAGGGTAGTAAAACGCGCTACATGTAGTTTAGTTTTAGTGTGGCTATGTGTAATAAAATTCAGAAAAATATCATTCTCGATTCAAGAAATAGCAGGTCCTGAATTGACAGGGATCCCCATTACGGAGTTATCTTGTCATGTAAATCCATTATTACTACGATTATTTAATCGTAATATTATAGAAATTAATAAAAAAAATTGCTATTATTTAACAGTTGTATTTCTTGTTTTAATGTTTTATTTAAATACTTAGCTTCCATTGAAATTACTACACAGTATTCATTATGAAATGCTAGGAAAATAAATACACACCTACACATTGACACTGCAGTATTAGTTCACCTTATATATAATATGAGCCGTAATAAGTTTGGGGCTTTAAAACGAAGCCCACTTTGCCAATCAAACCTCCCACGCCATTGACATGGTGTGGTTGAATTTTTTCAACTGCAACCAGGGTTAATTTCTTGGGTTGCTTTTGATTGGCAAGTGGGTGTAGGTCCGCCCCGTCGTTTCATGTTTGTATCGTCCTGTACTGTCCCTATCATACCATCCTATCATAATAACCATCCTATCATATAACCATCCTATCATATAACCATCCTATATAATCGCATTGTATATATAACCTATAATCGCATTGTAAATACTCATTCATTGTAAATATCATTCATTGTAAATATTCATTCATTGTAAATACTCATTCATTGTATATATAACCATCCTATCATTTCATTGTATATAACCATCCTATCATTTCATTGTATATATAACCATCCTATCATTCATTGTATATAACCATCCTATATAATCGCATTGTAAATATTCATTCATTGAATCGCATTGTAAATATTCATTCATTGAATCGCATTGTAAATATTCATTCATTGTATATATCCTATATAATCGCATTGTATATATGTAATGTATTGTTCAATGTTTGTAAAGAAATCACTTGGATTTCACGTCTAATACCCATATAACCCGCCCTTGAACTCGATTGGGGGTTAGGGTATTGTATAAGTCTTTAATGTATGTGCCCTTTCTTGCCTCGAAACTCGAATGAGGAAGAGACGGGCATTGTATATGTTTTGTTTTTTTGTATATAAAAATATTTTAAAGATACAAATACATTAGTAATAATAATAAATGGAATTTCAAGATATTACATCTATCATCACAGAAATATCAAATTTAAGAAATCAAGGAATCGTACTCTCTGAATTTTTGAATGAAGACAGACTTTTGAATGAATTTGAACAAATTGATATACAATTGAAACATGGAAGATATGTTCTACCTAAATGTATTCACTGATAAAAAGAATCCAAAAAGCGGTTAATGCTTCTTTGTATAACAATGATATTAATTTATTCATTCGGCTATTTAGTATAGTTGAAGCCATTAGAAAGAAACTCGGGGAACAGTACCAAGTTCGGTCAGAGATTGCTTTGAAAGTGAAATCTATAAGACGTTTGATTGATGCAAGCATTGAAACCGACAATTGAAAAATCGTTAGCATTTCCAATAATGACATCAGAAGCATTAAGTACCAGACTAGCCCGTGAGAGGTTAGCATTACTGAAAGAGTTTATACCAATTCGAGATAACGTGCGAGATAAACTACAACTTAGACAGCAAGCGCAGACTGACTTTTCTATTGGAAGCGAACAACTTTTTGCCCCTGTAACTAAAGCCACTAAAGATATGAAACTTGCAACAGAACGTGCTATATACGGCGACATCCCTAAAGAGGGAGCAGTACCTATTATTGATGTATTAGGAAAGATTGCTACAGAAACTGAAAAAACTCACGAGGGAATAAAACAGCTTTCAGGTGAGTTACAAACTCAGCGAGAAATACAACAAATGGGTAATATTGATACTGATGATAACCACGTTGAAGATGCTAGTGTTTCCACTAAAAAAAGTGTTCCTTTTTAACGAGAAATTCACTGATGAAGCTATAGAAGAAATCAAACAATATCAATTGCTGAAACCTGAAGACTATGCGTCATTTGGTGACTTTGCTGTCAAAAGTTATTATAACAGAAGGGAATTTTTAAAAGATGAGTATAAAAAAAACACAATAAAACGAGATCAATGGGTGGATTGGTTATTTAAAATTAATAAAAATGAACCCGGCAATTTAAATAAGGATACATTGGATTACAGAGCTTTTAAAATGGGAGTTGATGCGTATGGTATACAACAACAACAACTAAAAGAACAACGAAAAGAACAACAACAAGGTCGAGGTCGAGGTCGAGGTCGAGGTCGAGGTCGAGGTCGACAATCTCCAGAAATTCAAAACGTTTCCGAACCAGCTCCAGAAATTCAAAACGTTTCCGAATCAGCAAGTACTTCAGGAAAGGGTTATGGAAGTTCTCATCATGATTCTCATATGTGTCCTAGTAATATCATTAATGATATATCACGACTTGAGGTTCTTATGGGAGGTAAGCGAGCTGGAAATAACTCAGTCGAAATAACTAATGAAGCATTTGATATTTGCAGACGATTATTCCAAGGTGGGATAATTGATATTCATACGTATCGAGAACTCTTGGATGAGTTAATGGACGGAATTCCGGGGGAATTTAGCGATTGAAATTGTATTTAGAAATTGCAAAGTCATTTCAAATAAGATGATAGTACACTATAATCACAATAAACCAACAAACGTGTATGTAGTGAACTCAAGATTGCCCGTTTATAAGGCATACTACGGTGACGGCCTTGGAAATATCATGGCTGGTTTATTCACAAGAATAGCCCCAAAAGTAGCACCAATTGCTAAACAATTAGCGATGAAAGCCATTGATGTTATTCGTAATAAGGGAATTAACGCTGTTGGAGATCTTGCAGGAACGGCCTTTTCTACCGCAAAGAATAGAATAACGTCATTGGTGAAATCTAGATTCGGACGAAAACCACCACCACCGCTACCTTCAACAACAATGATGCCTGCAAATGTCAGTAAAGTGATAAATAACGCAGTGGAACAAAAACTAGCATCATTAGCAATGACTTCACCAGATAGTAGTAATATTGCAAGTATGATAGCGGGAAGCGGTCTTGGAGGAAATCGAAAAAGAAAATGATTTAGAAAAACGATACGTTTTAGTATAAATGGCATTTAAAAAAATTGCTGATCCAGCGTTTGATATGGCGGCACCGGTGAATAAAGATGATTCTAAAATTAACTATCAGTATTATGCCTATCCTGCAAGAGAGCCTAATCAACGAGGGAGAGTTGAACTTCAAGTTCAAGATACAAGTAGATACTTTTTGCCGTGTGAGGCGTTTATTGAAGTAGAAGGAGAGCTTGTAACAAATGTTGCAGCTGATACGCCATATGGGGAATAACCAAAATATCCGAGTTGGTTTTGTAAATAATGGCATTATGGCGCTATTTAACAGTGCAAGATATATCATTGATGGAAAAGAAATTGAATCAATAGAACAAGATGTTGATATTGCAACAACAATAATCGGACTTGCGAGATATTCTGATGATTATACAAGGTCGGCTGGTCCGTCTATGATGTTTGCTAAGGATACTTCTGATCATGCTGACCATTATCAATTTGTTAAAGTACTAACTGCGGCAGCTAATGCAGAAGCTGATCAACAACTCGCAGCTAATCCAGACCGTGAAGGTTCCGCTAATCCATTCGACATTTTAAAAAGGGTCAATGATAATTTCAATCTAGGATTTGCAACACGAAAAGGAGCATTAAAAGGACAACATCGACGATTTTCATGTGCAATTCCGTTACATCATATATTCGGATTCTGTAGAAATGTCAGAAAAGTCATCTATGGAGCAAAGCATACAGTCGTGTTAGTGCGAAAAGAAAATGACAATGATGCAATTTGGCATGCTAATGGTGTTGATGATGGTAAAGTCATTTTAAATAAATTGACTTTATGGATGCCCGTCTTGACACCAGCAGTTACAATAGAGCAAGAATTACTATCGTTTATGGACACAGGTGGAAAATCATTGCTAAGTTGGCTAACAACAACGACTGATACGAAGCAGGCTAATGTAAATGGCACATTTACATGGCACTTAGCATCAAAACAAGGTGTTTCAGCTCCACGTCATATCTTTATAGCGTTACAGGATGCAAATCGAGTGAGTCGTCAATTATCTAGTCATATGATATTTGATAAATTAGGGGTAAGTGAAGTTTCGTTGAGAATAAACGGACAACAAGAGCCAGCAGAGATTGTACAGCTTGATTATGATAACAACTACATAGCTCGTGTATATCATAGAATATTGTCGTATATGGGTCGTGATCAAAATGTTGATACTGGTTTGCAAATATCGCAAATTGATTTTGAAAAACACTATCCGATTTATTACTTTTCATTGGAACATCTTGACATGATGAGACAATCTGTTGTTGATATATACTTCCAAGCTCGGGTACAACGCCCTGCTGGTATAGCCGATTATAGAGCAGTTGCTGTCATTCTCAGTGATAAATCAATGTTGTTAGAAGGAGTTGGCGGACGAATGAGACTTATTGATGCACCAGTGGAAAACATGTAGTTAGGATTTTCACAATAAGATCAATTGAAAGTGTAAATTACATTTAGAATAGAATGACATATAGTATTGTTAATGTCCAGTTGACTGATGGTCAGGTCAAGAAATTGAAATCAAAGTCGGCTAAAGAATGTGGAACTACAATAACGTTGAAACCCACTCAAATGTCCGGTGGTGCACATAAATTATCATTGACAGATCGTCAAATAAAACATTTCAATGATGCGCTAAAGAACAAACGAGGAGTTCAAATTGATTTTTCGAAAGCAGCTATCGCCAGTATGATAAAATCGGGTGGAATATTCCCGCTGTTAGCTGCTATTCCAGCATTGATTGCAGCGGCTGCCCCAGCGGTTGCGAAGGCGGCAGCGTTAGGAGCCGTTGGTACTGCTGCAGGAATGGCCCTGAAAAAAGCTACTGGGAAAGGCTATAAAAAAAAGGAAAGGGTCTAAGACTACCAGGAACTCCACACAATTGGTACAAGGGCACGGGCCTAAGAATACCAGGAACGGCTTATTAGTGGAAAAATCCCTAGGATTTTCACCAATGTCCAATTTTGATTTAATTGATGCTGTAAAATCATTATCAATAAAAAACTTTAGAGGAGTTTTCATGAGAGATCAATTACCGTCAAAACCAATGAAAAATGAAACGGGTATTATCAATCTCGATAACAGCAGCGGAAAAGGAACTCATTGGGTCGCATATGCAATTGATCCACGTGGAATTGTCTATTTTGATTCATATGGATTAGCTCCACCAAAAGAATTCATGCGATATGTATCCACAATAACAAAGTCATCTCCAATTTTTTATTCCACGCTACCAACACAACAGTTAAATGATCCACCGATATGCGGTCGTGAGGTATTAAACTTCCTTGCAGAGATATCTAAATTTCCAAGAAAACCACCACAAGTTGTTGTTAATGAATATACTAGCAGGCAATGGCAAAAACGATAGCGTTATGATTTAGAAAAACGTAGCATTTTCGTATAATGATTGATATTTGGGGACGACCTTTATCAGAATCAAAAAAAACAGAAACCGATAGCAAATTCGCTGTCGAAAGTGTAAAAAAAATAATCGAAGATGAAATCGCCGAGACATTAAATTTGTCAAGTGTAGATCCTGGGGAAATAGTTGTATTTCAAGATCGCCAGGGCAAATTGAAATCTAGTAATGTTTCATTGGATGATGTCTTAATACGAAGACGTGACGTCGTTGAAGATACAATAGCGTTATATTCAAATGATGGAAAACTCAAACCGGGTGTACTCGTTTCTACAATCACAGATGCATTAAAAAATTTAAATGAAGAACTTGAAAAACATATAACAACATATACTTCCCTTCGTAGAAATATTATCAATAAATTCTTTGGAACACCAGCGGTAACCTCTCCATCTCTCGCTGAAATTAAATCCAATTTTGATGAAATTAAATCCAGTATTAAAAATATTAATGATGCTGGATTTAGTATTATTAGAGATAGCATTAATAGTATTAAAAAATCTATCGAGGATATTACAAAATTTAAAACAGACAATCTTCCGCTACTTGAAAGAATAAAGATTCCTCATGAGAGAAATATCATAAATATGATATACACAGTTCTCTCTGGATCATTAGATTGGGAACCTAAAAAGAATACAGTAACCCTCACTGTGTCAAACAAGGGTATTTATCGATTAACAATAGTGTCACTGAATCAGTTTAATATATCATCATCGACTTCATATGGATACAACAACGTGATTTCAACGACTATTGACGTGGGTGAATACAAACGGTTTACAATAACAAGCACTGATCCTAATTTAAATAAGACATCATTTGTATGGTACATGGAGTTTGTAGCTGATCTAAATTAGAATTTTTAACAATTAAAAACCACTTGAGGTTTTAAAATAATATGATTCCATCATCGCAATATCGCTATGATACCGTCAAAGACTTCTTAACAAAACTCAAAACACTCATTGATGAATATGAAATAAAAATTAAAAAGTATCGCAGGAGAATTACCGCAATTGATGTTACAGTATACTCGGTATCTGGTATAATGGCCGGTGCTGGTATTATACTATCTTCAGTAACAATGGTAGCTCCGATTGCTGTCCCAATTGCTATTTCCGCGGTGACAACATTTGCTGGACTTGCAAATGCTATTACTAAAAAAATATCATCGTGTTCTCAAGAAAAACTTAACGACTATATAGTAAAACATCAAGCAGTATCTAACGGTTACTCACAATTATCCTCGTTGATGTCATCATCGATTGATGATACGATAATTACCGAAGACGAATTCTCCGCGATGATACGTATTTATGATACTACGATTAAAAACGCTAGCGTTTTTTTCATCTATTGCAAAATTAGACATTGTAAATAATAATAATAATAATGTCGCAAGAGATTCAACTACTTCAGCGGATAGCAGAAAATACCACTCCGCGGAAAACAAGTATGATATCAATATCGTCAACAAACCCTAAATTCAGTGTGAATTTTCCCTCACCTGTTTCAGTAAAGGAAATCGCGTTGGCAAAATTACGAGTGTATCATAGTTGGCCTAATATCAGATCGGTTTCATTTGGCGGTCAGAGACCTAATAATTCTCTGGTATTTGCATATAGGAATAAAAAAGATGACACTCCAGATTGGAACGTTGTTTCAATACCAACTGGGTCCTATCAAATTGAGCAAATTAATAATGAATTACAACGTAGAATAAAATCCATTACTAAAAAAGAATCAAAAATTGCGATAACAGTTCATGAACCAACACTGTCATCTACAATTGAAATAGGCTCTCCTGGGTACGTTGTAGATATTTATAACAGTTCAATAAGAACAGTATTAGGATGGCCCGAAGATCCACCTAGAAGTGCTGATAATTCCACGCCCGAGCCTGTAAAATCTGATTACGTCACTGATGAAATAGGACCTGAAAATCCATCAAAAGGATATAAAAAATTCGAGGATATAAACTTCACAAAAAGATATCGACGTAAGAATCAATATGGTGAAGATGTGTGGAGAATTCCATTTTTTAATGATTATATCCCACAGGAAGGTGAAATTCTGGAAATACATGAAACAAGTCCAACATTTGTAGATATCAAAGATCACATCCTTGATAGAATGAATAATGATTTTTTGTCGTTATTACCCTCGTTAAGATCTGGCTTTCTTACACAAGCTGAGTTTACTAGTGTAGTCGCCGCGGGTAATAAAATCATCGATGACATGGAAATATTTAATTCGAGGATTACTAATCTCTTCACTGATGAAAATAGCCCGATTTCAAAAACTAGCTCAGCTCAAGATTATAAAAAAAATATAAATGAAAATCCAAATTATAAATTACCAGGATATAATGTTCCCGAGTTAAAGAAAAAACTCAGAACTGCCATCGACGAAGGATTTAATAAAATTTATCAATCATGGAAAGATAGCCAGCCGAAGCCTATTATCCTCACTTATAATAATTCTCCCGACGGCGACGGTAGACATATCGCACCGAACAATGTGAATATTTCATCGGTGATCGCACTTAATTTAACGTGTGATGTAATCGAAGGAAGTTATCAAATTAATATGGAACAATCAAATCAAGCCCGACAGGGTTACATTCTTTATTCATTTGCACCAACAGCACCCCCCGGATTTTTAATTGTTGAGAATCCGACTAATCCAGTCTATATGCAATGTCAAAATGATTCACTAACCAGAATTAATTTTACACTCACCGATCAGTCAAATAATTTAATTGATCTACGTGGTGAAGTATTATCGATTAGTCTGTTTGTGAAAAGCTAACAAATAATTTGTATTAATCAGCAGCAGAGAGGGTGAAATGACAACATATTTGCGACCGTAGATGGCAGCAATTTGAGTGTGGTTATGACAATGTATTTGCGACAAAATCGCTAAGGCTCCATTTGTAAAATGGGGTCTTTATTTTTTTTTTGGTTGAAATATGAGATTTCGTAGGAAGGTTCCATTGGCATTCTGAGGCTTTAATCGATTCTGTCGCAAAAATTTGTAGACGTAGATGGCAGCAATTTGAGTGTGGTTATGACAATGTATTTGCGACAAAATCGCTAAGGCTCCATTTGTAAAATGGGACCTTTAATTTTTTTTTGGTTAAAATATGAGATTTCGTAGGAAGGCTCCATTGGCATTCTGAGGCTTTAATCGATTTTGTCGCAAATATATTGTTGTAGGATTCACCCTCTCTGCTGCTTATATATATATATATATATATATATATATATATATATATATATATATATATATATATATATATATATATATATATATACACAAATGTATATATTTATATATTTATATATATATATATATATATATATATATATATATATAGAGAGAGAGAGAGAGAGAGAGAGAGAGAGAGAGAGAGAGAGAGAGAGAGAGAGAGAGAGAGAGAGAGAGAGAGAGAGAGAGAGAGGGGGATTTATGAAAACAATGCCTGAACCAGAGAGATCTATAATGGTATTACTAATCTGCATAGCATGAGTGTTAATACAAGCCAGTTTTTATTAAATAATTCACCACGTACGTGAGAAAGAAGAAAATATGAGGGGTAGTGGCGTGGTAAGTCGGTAGATAGATAGATAGATAGATAGATAGATAGATAGATAGATAGATAGATAGATAGATAGATAGATAGATAGATAGATAGATAGATAGATAGATAGATAGATAGATAGATAGATAGAGATGTGCGATATTTTGTTTAAGATTAAGATGGATTTGTAATCTTGTTTCTGATTCTGAATGGGGGTGTCCGGCAAACCCTCATACTTATGTAATTAAGAAGTCTGGCGGATTAAGCAAGTTTCATCCAGCTTAGTGTTGAACTTTTCACTGCCTTAATGCACCCACCTCCCCATGCCTTTTCTTTGACTTAACCGACTTTTCACTCGCACATTAATCATGATCGCCCCGTGAGCGTATGAATATTGATTCTCTACTGAAGAATATAATTCAGTTTTATTTACCTATATTGAGACTGATATTAACATTCTCCACCTATCAGGCAATATGTATATTGTCACAGTCACTCTGTTCTCGGACAAGATATTGCAATGCTATATTTTCTTTGTTTTTCCTTGTTCAAAAAAAACATGACTTTGTAGTTAAATACACTAAGCCGTAGGTCTTGTAAATAATATGATATCGGATTAATTCATATTCAGGATCAATATACAAGCCAAAAGCAAAGCTAGAATTAACAGAATTTGCAACTTGCAAATTCTGTTTTCGTCAGTGGAATAATATCATAAAGCCAATTATGCTCTGTGGATGAGAGAGAGAGAGAGAGAGAGAGAGAGAGAGAGAGAGAGAGAGAGAGAGAGAGAGAGAGAGAGAGAGAGAGAGAGAGAGAGAGAGAGAGAGAGAGAGAGAGAGAGAGAGAGAGAGTATGAAATTATATTACAGAAAAGCTTTGAACTACATTCTCTATGTGTTGTTGTTACATCCTCAGACAATCTCTTGGATGCAGGGTTGGATTAAAAATAGGGTGGACCTAATAGATATACAAATACGCTTTTAATGCAGCTCTTGAAATGTTTTTCGGATGGATGTGCATAAGGTGGCTAGGTGCATGTACCCCCCCCATCCATTTGCCCTTTTAATGCGACAATGTTTGGATGAATTATATATCTTTCATGATAAAGAAATAACTGTTGCATAATTTATAGGAAAGATATATTGAAGACACAATATTAATATATCTATATTGTTCTTATTCCCCTGAAATTTATAAAAGAGTTATTTCTCTTTTTGTATTGCAGTTAAATGTAAGCACAACCGACGCCTCACTCATAACACGATATAATGCCATTAATTAGTAGAGAGGAATTTTGGAGCATTAGCTAGAATATTAGCATTTTAGCCCAGGATTGCTTTGTTGTGTTTTATTTTATATTTTTCCAGAGTTGGTATATATGTTGTGGTTAATTTATACTTTTCCAGGATTGGTATGTTGTGCTTTTTATACTTTTCCTGGATTGGTATGTTGTGTTTTATTTTATACTTTTCCAGGATTGGTACGTTATGTTTTATTTTATACTTTTCCAGGATTGGTACGTTGTGTTTTATTTTATACTTTTCCAGGATTGGTACGTTGTGGAATATTTTATACTTTTCCAGGATTGGTACGTTGTGGATTATTTTATACTTTTCCAGGATTGGTATGATGTGTTTTATTTTATACTTTTCCAGGACAGGTATGTTGTTGGTTATTTTATGCTTTTCAGGATCAGTAAAAGCATTGTGGCATATTTTATATTGTTTCAAGATTAGTATATTGTGAGATATGTTATGTTTTTGCAGGCATGAACGTGAATGTTCTTCCCCGCTTGGACCGAATATGTAGACACTTTTAACCCTTCATTGGGTTATCTATTTCAATGCTACATTAATGCTAGGAAAATGTGAAACACTGAATAAAAGGATGAAAAGTTTAGATTTTATGAGTGACAAAACTGGTTATGTGTGGGAGGATAGGTTGTCATTAGGAAAACTACAGTCTGTCATATGAAATTAACTGGCTATAATACAAGTCTTGACGTGAAGAAAAAAGAAATCAGGTAAAACTCTTTAGATGATGTTATTCTGTGTCAAATGCTGCCTTGGATTATTTAGTTTTTGTGAATATGTTCTCCAAACATTCTGCTAACAAATTCAAATAAAATATGTCTCTCAAGACTGTCAGACAATTTACTTGTCAACGCAGCTGGTTTTGTAACTTGTACTGTTCGCTATAATACTTGGTACTTATGATCATCTGAAGACGTTCATATTGATAAATACCTTTGTTCCCAAGAGTCTATAAGAGTTATTGCCCTTCTTGATTTATGAGGGGGATAATGAAATATGACAGAATATTATGAATGCAAATGCTAGTACTGTTTTCTGGGGATTGATCTGATCAGAAACTTAAGGCATTACTATGGTCAAGGGTAGAAAATACGGGCGTTGACCAGTCATTGTACTCGTGCTATTTTCTATAGATTTATGCACACTTTGAGCACGGCATTTAGAAATAAACTTTTAGACAAGTTATATATGATAATGAACTTTCTTCAGTCGCTTTAAAATTACGTTGAGTCTGTAGATATATTTTTCAAAAATTAATATGCGCAGGGCCAGATTGACCCTAATGCCGGCACTGTTGATGGTACTGGTGGGAGAAATTTATCTCTATAATGGAGGTTATTGGTGGGAGCACGTTGCTCACCATTCAACTAGTTTAGTTTTTATTCTTTATCAATATATATTTAAATCACAATGATATATTTTTAAAAAATACGCGTATGAGAGAGAATAACAAACTGATTCAGAATCAAATAAGTAAACACCAAAGAATATGTGCCAATATATTGAATATGGTTTTAAGTCAGGTGTGTATTACAGGTAATATAATGTATGGGTGCCTATTAAAGCAAAGAGACAGTATGCACCATTGTATGGAACTCTATCCGCTCCGTTGTCAATTTGGGACAAGACAATTAAACTGTAACTCAGTCTGTGTTCATTATAGATATATCTAAATATGGAGCTATGTATCGGCAATGGATCCTACAGAGGGACATTTAGACATGCACTCTTTAAAGATAAATCATAATGGACCCTATTATAAACTCTTTTACCGACATGCAGTCTGTTTTGCCACGAAACATCGTCATATGGATCAAAGATTACAATTTATAAGCAAGGATTCAATCTAATAATATTCTTTCTAATTCGATGAAACTGAATATCGAATCAGACATTGAATATAATATTCAAATTAACGGACATTACACCCAAAGACATCAGTTTTGCAAATGTATGGTGCCTTTCCAAAAGGTATGGTATATTGTTTCTACAAAAATATACTGCCAGTCAAGACACTCACAAAGAAGAGTTCAAAATTTTGGAGCAAAATTATATATATATATATATATATATATATATATATATATATATATATATATATATATATATATATATATATATATATATATATATATATATATATATATATATATATATATATATATATATATATAAAGAATAAAAATCATATGGCGAATAACAAACCTTTCAAGCGTACTGGATCCACCAAGGGATCACGTGTCAGGGATTAATTAAAATAGATGCAATAAACTGATAAACTGACGACGAACAGTACGAAACTAGTAACTAACTAGCCTAAGCGCTTTCGACTCTTAATGAGTCTTTTTCAAAGGCAAATACAAAACATATATACGATAAACAAATAAACACAAAAACGTTGTGTTTGTAAACCTTTACATGGCTGTCTTCACATGTGCTAAAACTATAAATACAACCAGCTTGTATAGACTAGATGCGGAAACTGATATATATATATATATATATATATATATATATATATATATATATATATATATATATATATATATATATATATATATATATATATATATATATATGTTCCTGAATTGGTCAATAAATACCAGGAGACTGGTACTAGGAAGAAAACATCCTGCAACACAATTAAACATCGGAATCTCCAGGGAAATGGCAATTGAGGCACCATGGTACAGAGTAGAAAAAGATCAGACACGTGGTCAGCAAGGAAGCTTAATTGTATTCAGAGGACTCAACATATTAATTCAGGGAACTTCCATTTGAATTGTCTGGCTCACAGTTAAGGGGCAGGAGCCACTTTTTTATGTACAAATTTAATACCGTATGAACAAGCCTAATATAAAAATTCATAAAAAGGCACATAATATATGAGTTAGGGCAAAGAGGTCCATATTTTTGGATAGGTATTATGAAGCACAACATAATCATATCAAACACATGACCTGACAATTCTACTGAAGTTCGTAGACTGAAATGTTTATGCACACAAACCCTAATAGTATACATGTATTTTTCACATATGAAAGTCATTTTTGACATCATGTGGCGCTCACAGTCCAAACGCAAGCCCTTTCCCTGGGTGATACTTTTGAAAAACATTGTCTACTAAACAGCTTGATCTAATTCAAATAGTTGTCATCCAAGCCGTTTTTGAGCTCTACTTCTTAGCCGACTGTTGTTTTTTTTAATCACTACAAACTGTGCACTGTCTATTGGAGGTGGAGATGACTCGCATCAATTTCAAGAAGAACACAAGACCAAAACACATAGTTCACAAATATATCAATCTCTTTACTGCACAATAATAACTCAAAAACTCACCCCATACCCTTAACTTAAGAAATTTACCAGGGCCAATATAGGAACCTGGCACCTGCCACCTAAGTAGGGAGACAAAATTTAGCTTTTTTTTGTTTTTAGTATTTCACTTTGGAGGGTTGGATATGCTAGGTAGTGGTCGTATTCTTAAGGTATTATGATTGGGTAAGAATTATTGAAGAAACATATTTTGAACACGATTGCCTGAAACAGGTTTGTGTGTTCTACGTGGTCCAGGCCTTATTTCGTGCGTTTTTTTGTGTGTATGTGTGTTGTTGTTACTTTTCACAATCAACATAAATGTCTATAATCTCTCTATTTTTAAGGATCAAAACCCTCGAGAAAATCCACACAAGTGTTACAAATAATTCATCATTGGAATCCTTGTATTATCACGTGATAATATGGCTCAGTCTGTGTGGGGCAAAATATAGTGTTACAAGCCAGTGGTCTTTTTCTTGACCGAGCGGTGTCAAAACCCTGCCTCGAATCCCGCTAGAAGTCATAAGTTTACCCCATATTTACAAAGACTTCTATACAATTTCTGTTGTAAGTCGGAAGCCCGACGTGTCCACTATATACATAAATTTTACAATAATCAATGCAAGACCACATTATTTACAACTTGCCAATTAGCCATCAACCGCACATCTGCACAGTGTCTCTATAGAAACTTTCCATTCTGCTTGTAATTCACACCATATAAACTGTACAACTATCCCTAGCACGGGGGACTATTTTAACTGCCCATCTGAGGCCAGTCGATCTACCGTTTCAAGGCACATCACACTAGTAAATCTACATCACATTTGCCACTATGGCAACATAAACAGTATCTTCCGAGTCATTTCTCATGAATCCAATTGTGTAATTTACCGGTTTCCTATCATAAATACTGCCGCTGCAGTCACAACACCGATGTAGGTTTATTAAAGTGGTACATCACGAAAGAGACAGTCATGCGGATTGGATCTGAGTTCACTACTCATAAACCAGGTCATCTTAGAAACTCACTAACACTTTCTCTCCGTGACGTTTGCTCATAATAATTGACTAATTGTTTCGTGGTTAGGAATATTTCCCATTGCATCGAATTCCAATAATCAAACATGTAATCACACAAACCTTCAAATTGCTTAAACTAAATGCGCATCTCCTTAATTTTTATTACAATAGTACTTGTATAGTATTAGTCTCGTTCAACCAGATTCTCGCGCGACTCTGATACATCTTTGCGGACTTAAGGCGAAGGTTGCACGTAGCCACTCGAGAAGTCTGGATGAACGAACTTGATTGAACCTACAAATTTTCTCACGTGCAATATCTTAACGATGGAAATTGAAATAAATTTGAGATTACTCAGCAAGGGTATGCAGCTGATATGAGCAAAACTAACGTTCGGGACTGGGTTAACCAACTCTGGAAATTTTCATAATTGTTGACAGATAAAACTGGGAGACAGAAAAGGACGCACATTAGACATTAATTTATTTGTACAATCCAACACATAGGCAATCAGACGAGGTTAAGTAGGTAATACATAATAGTTATTAACTCACATTCTTACTGATCTATACACAATCTTATTAACTGATATTTACTTTAAGTGATCAACAATGACACACAGGCATTCGTAGTTAATTGCGTGTATATAGAGGTTAAAAGAACTGCAATATGACGGTTATGAAAATTTAACATTACGCCTCCATTTTTAAAGATGGCAATATGGCGCTCATGGGAATTGAATGTGAAAAAATGTCCATTGGTTTAAAGGTAGAATACGCTATGGTGCGCCGGTTTTTGTTGCTATGGTGGTAAATGTGATGTAGAGTTACGGGCGAAATGATTTGACTGCCTATGGTAGCGTGTTAAAAAAAGTTCCCTGTATTTATTGAGTTGTATATTTTTGCGGCGTGAAAAACTGACTCTACGTTACGAAAATTGAATAAGGAGAAACCGTGCAATTTTGAGGTTGACAGGCATTTGGGACGTTGTGAGCTTTGGTGTCATGTATTAATTAGAATGAAATTAGCTATAATTTGGGCGCGTTGGCATTCCCAGTTTATAACAGTGGTTGTTTGAAAGCCTTTGGAATCAGGGAAAGCAAGTGACTTCAAGTAGGATTCACGCCACGGTTGATAAAGAAACCTCTTTGGCTTGTTACAATATATTTAAGATATTATCAATGTATTAATGTAGACCCTACTGTATTGTTAGATTATGCCTTGGCTCACCGTGTAAAACTTTGTCATAGATCGACACGTACAACGGTCTGATGCCCAGTTATTGCTTTAATAATAATAATAATAATAATAATAATAATAATAATAATAATAATAATAATAATAATAATAATAATAATAATAATAATAATAATAACAATAATGTTTAATACTCTCAGAATTTTAATTTACTACCAATGAAAAGTGACGAATCGGGATTTTAATGTAGTATTCTGGACTAGAACTGCCGTATTAGCACGTCTTTCTCGTATTCTGCAACCTTTCTGAACACGAACCTAAGAGCCAAACACTCTCATCCTCGAGCTATGGTACTTGGACTAAATCTAAATTCCGTTTAAAATGTAATTTACTAGTTGAAGTTCAATAAGAACAACGTATCTCACTGGATATGATATTAATCCTGTACAAGTTATTTCCCTTGTGTAACAGTAAACACTGGCGCAATATAATTGATATTAATCTCCAATAATGTTCGCACTTTAGTCATAATGCAAAAAGAAAACCATAAATGCAGCTCAGTTGAAGATATTATAAAAACTTATTTTTCGTTGCTGACGTTTGATATGTACCAAATCCGTCCCGTCCCCACCCCTCCCCACCCCACTCCACCTATAAACCAACCTAGTTTTTATTGTTGTAATACAAATTGTGTTTTGAAAAGTTTCAGATACACGATTACACACATTTTGGATATGTTCATAAAATGCCCAATTTTAGCAACTCACGTAGCAAAAAATCTGGGGAAGATGAATATTGAAGTACTTTCTGTTTTCAACAATTGTGTTGAACTTGTATCTGTGTTTTAGTAGATCACTTCCATCGCTCTTCTGTCCGTGTGGGTTTGAATCTCGGCTCGACCAGCTTAGGTATGCGAGAGAGCTTTGCTAGTAGATTCCAATGGGTCGTTGGTTCTTCCTGGGGTCATACTGGGTTCTTTATGCACCATATATACTGACCACCATGCATTACCATATACAGAAACCCATAAAACAACAAGTCCCATTTTAAACTAAATTAAACTGGTACTTCCCATGTATAATTCATATCAATCAGGAAGAAGCCTGCTATCAGTCAGGAACATGACCGTTATCACATGACCGTTATTAATCAGGAACAGGACTGTTATCAGGCGCAACGTAGCTTTAACATTTTTCAGCTATATCGCTATGATGTCTGCAGCATGGAAGTTTATACTGTATAGAGGTCTAGCACATTAAGTCTGTTAAAACTGCTGATGTGGATTCATGTAATTTGTTAATAGATGCTCTATGAGAAGTACTGCACAAACAAAACTGGGTCACTGTGACTGATGTCTGTGTTTTATAACTTAGGGCTCAAGCCAGCTTAGTATTTCAGACCTCAGTCAACTTGATATGTAACAATGGAGTATTACAGTGCTTTGACAAAACTATATGTTACAATCTGGCCATATCACTTCTGGTAGTTTTCTTGTGAATGATAGCTTGTAATACAAGTTTTCATAATGAATGCACATCCTGCATTCAAATTTTGCCATTCCAAACAGTTTGCATCATACAGGTAGTAAAGCATTGTTAGTAGTTTCTATTTCACAACTACTGAAAAAAAATATGTTTGGTTAAAAGCACCATGGTACAAAAAAGTCACATTTGAGGAAATTAAAAAAGCCAAAAAAGAAAATACTCTGGGAATTGAAAATGAATTGAGATTCTATTATACAAAATGATATTATAGTATAAAATGATGTACATCAAACCCCAAGATTCTTTTGTGTTAGAAATATATTCATTTAACTTCTTAAATCAACACTTGACATGGAATTTATTTCAAGCAATTATTTTTTGATTAAGCACCAGCACATTTAGTTAATGATCATTTTTTAGACAAAAATAGCAACTTTTCAATAATCTTAAAAAAAATAATTCAACAATACATCAATGGAGAGAATAAAAAAATGCATGAAGATTTTTGTGTACCTAAATCCCATCAGAATTCATCATAATTTATACCCCCACCCCCAACATAACCCAGGTATCGTCATGGATCTAATTAACAAGATTCCCTCAGATGGTGGTTGTCTGGAAAGAATTTTCTAGTATTCAAGTTAAAATGATGTCTTTTTTAATGGATTGGTGTTCTGTTGTCTGGAAAGAATTTTCTAGAATTCAAGTTAAATGATGTCCTTTTTAATGGATTGGTGTTCTGTTGTCTGGAAAGAATTTCCTAGAACTCAAGTTAAATGATGACTTTTTTAGTGGATTGGTATTCTGTTGTCTAGAAAGAATTTCCTAGAATTCAAATTAAAATGATTTCTTTTTTAATGGCTTGGTGTTCTGTTGTCTGAAAAGAAGTTCCTAGAATTAAAGTTAAAATGATTTCTTTTTTAATGGATTAGTGTTCTGTTGTCTGTAAAGAAATTCCTAGAATTCAGGTTAAAATGATGTCTTTTTTAATGGATTGGTGTTCTTTTGTCTGGAAAGAATTTCCTAGAATTCAAGTTAAAATGATGTCTTTTTTAATGGTTTTGTGTTCTGTTGTCTCGAAAGAATTTCATAAAATTCAAATTAAAGTTATGTCTTTTTAACTGCTAAGCACTTAAACCATCTCATATAAATACAATTTGATAGATACAAATTTAAAATGAACCATATTGGATGTAAGATTGGCACCATTTTCATTAGACAAACTAGATACCATTGGAAGACTTTGGTGATATGAACACTGACATAGGAGACTTAGTCTTCACTGTGACAACCATGTTGGTGCTCTTATTGGCAACTATTCATTCAGGACCAACTAGATGTTATAACTAGTCCTGGGTAAAAACCATGTGTCAATACAACTTTTCATCTAGGAATTGGGACAAGACTCCCAAGATGCCCACTCTGGGAGACATATCAGGAGGCGGAGCATTTAGGACTAACTGGATCTGCATACGTCTTTTAATGAAAATCCATGTTGATACAACTATCCAATCTTGGGATGACTCTGAGAGTCAGGGCAATCCTCCAAATAGTTCATGTGAAGTACCAATGTCAAACTAACAGATGGACAGATGTTGTATGACAGATGACTGATAACAGATCATCTCATATGGTCCTATAGGCCATCTATCACCAGTCAAGCTATAAAAACTGGCTTAAGTTCTACGATCTGTTAAATAATTAAAGATGAGAAGGAGTCATAATACCTGACTTTAGATATCAATCTAATACTTTTTAAAAAACAACAGTTGGGGAAGGGGAGGCTTAGCAAATGAGATCTTAAGTTTATATTAACAAATGAGATACTAAGAAAATATTTGCCAACATTTTTTAACATTTCTGGTGGGCTTTATCAACATTTATGGACTTATAATTAAATAAATATAGTAATTATTACTAGTACCATAACAGTAACTTGGGTTTATCATTGTTTTTAATCAAATATATTTAGGAAACATATATATACCATTGATTAAACATGCAAATAAAAAAATATGTCACAATAACATTGGCTATACTTTTCAATTTGACGTAACATTATGTCTTACACTGACCAGCTGTTATCATGCATAATTACCAATAATTGGCCAGCTTTACAATGCATAATTACCAATAATTGACCATCTGTACAATGCTTACTTGTCAATAATTGACCATCTGTACAATGCATAATTGGCAATAATTGACCAGCTGTAAAATGCATATTTGCCAATAACTGCCAACCTGAAATGGTAAACAGCTCTGACAACCACACTTGATGACAAAATTGCCAAATTAGACATATATACAAAGAATACAGCAAAATTTACAATATATGATATAAAATATAATTTTGTCTGTAAATATTTACAGGATTCTATTGAAAACTGAGATTCATGTTTGTAAAACAAGCCTAATAAAGAAAAGTCAATTATACCTTGATACAACTTTTACAGTGACAGTTTTCATACTGAGCTTTTATGAAACTTAATCTATATACTTGTGTAATGTATATACCTGTGTACTGTGTATACCTGTGAATAATTCAGATCCAACTATGTAGACAATGATCTTCTATCTCATAATCTTTCACCAGATCTGGGTCTATGCAGTTGCTGTTTTTAATAATAGTACTAAGGAGAACAAACAACACAGACCATGATCTTGTGTTGCTGTTATTGTTGTTGTTGTTGTTGTTGTTGTTGTTGTTGTTGGGTTTAATGCCATTTCTCAACACAAGATAGGCTATATATGGCAGCTAGTATTAATGGTGGAGGTAGAACCCTGAAAAACCTCGGAAAGAACCACCAACCCACGAGAAGCTACTGGCAGGCTTTCTCACTTACCCACTTTAGCCGAGTCTGGACTTGAACTCATGCAGACAGAGGTGAGATGGCAGTGATCAGTAACAGACAGTGCTTTATACCACTCAGCCACTTGAGGCCCCCTTGTGGTGTATTATGTTATGGCAGATCACTGATTTTGTTGCTTGCAGTTGTAATTGACTTGTGTGAAATAGTTTGTGGCAAAAATTGTCCAACAGTCACAACCAGTATAAATGGGAAGTATCAAGGAATATAAATTATATATATATATATATATATATATATATATATATATATATATATATATATATATATATATATATATGCACTATAAATGGCTGGATGTAAAATAAATTATTTCAAACAGTATTTTGAATTGGACACAATAATCAGTATGAAAATGAACACAACAGTAATGCATTGATATATTCATATAAGAACAAAACAAAATTACAATACTGTAATACCATATAAATGAATAAAAGAAAATGATTACATGAAAATATTTGTTTATCTTTCTCAAGAACTTGGAAAAAAAACAAAAATAAAAAAATCTGTGAAAATTTACTGTTGTAAGTATATAATATTTTAACAGTACTTTAGCATGTGTACTTACAGGTACTGTACAACAGAGTTTCCTCATTTGTATGAAACCAGAACCTGCAGGCATACATTGTACTAATTTTTATCAAACCAGAACCTGCCCACTTACATTATACTGGTTTGTATGAAACCAAAACTGTATGCATAATTGTACTCATTTGTATGAAACCAGAACCTGCCCACTTACATTATACTGGTTTGTATGAAACTAGAACCTGCCCGCATACATTGTACTCAGTTCTCATTTGTATGAAACCAGAACCTGCCCACTTACATTATACTGGTTTGCATGAAACCAGAACCTGCCCACATACATTGTACTCATTTGTATGAAACTAGAACCTGCCCACATACATTGTACTGGTTTGTATGAAACCAGAACCTGCCCGCATACATTGTACTCATTTGTATGAAACCAGAACCTACCCACATACATTGTACTGGTTTGTATGAAACCAGAACCTGTACGCATACATTGTACTCATTTGAATGAAACCAGAACCTGCCCACTTACATTATACTGGTTTGTATGAAACCAGAACCTGCCTGCATACATTGTACTCGTTTGTATGAAAACAGAACCTGCTTGCATACATTTTACTCATTTGTATGAAACCAGAACCTGCAGGCATACATTGTACTCATTTGAATGAAAACAGAACCTGACTGCATACATTGTACTCATTTGTATGAAAAACAGAACCTGCAGGCATACATTTTACTCATTTGTATGAACCAGAACCTGCTGCATACATTGTACTCTTTTGTATGAAACCAGAACTTGCCCACATACATTGTACTCGTTTGTATGAAAACAGAACCTGCTTGCATACATTTTACTCATTTGTATGAAACCAGAACCTGCAGGCATACATTGTACTCATTTGTATGAAAACAGAACCTGACTGCATACATTGTACTCATTTGTATGAAAAGAACCTGCCCGCATACATTGTACTCGTTTGTATGAAAACAGAACCTGCAGGCATACATTTTACTCATTTGTATGAAACCAGAACCTGCCTGCATACATTTTACTCATTTGTATGAAAACAGAACCTGCCCACATACATTGTACTCGTTTGTATGAAAACAGAACCTGCTTGCATACATTTTACTCATTTGTATGAAACCAGAACCTGCAGGCATACATTATACAGATTTGTATGAAAACAGAACCTGCCTGCATACATTGTACATTTGTATTCAACCATGCATACATTTTAGTGGAGGATAGATAATTTTTTTCTTTCCACACTGAATGGTCAAACTTAGCTGCACTCATTCTCAAAACAGGAATTATTCTAGAGTTTGTATAAAATAAAATAATAATATACATATGCAAATATATATATAATATATATTTATTATAAATATATATAAATTAATATATATATATATCAATATATGAATGTATATATAAAAATATATAAATATATATATATAATATATATATACACACATACATACATAATATTGGAAAAAGTAATCAATTTTTTTTGTAAAAGAGTAATGCACAATCTTTATGAAACATATAAAAAGTGCATCCATGCAAAAACTAACATGAAGAATATTAGTTATGTATAAAAAAAACAGTAACGAGTATCAAATATACAATGCATTGTACAGTGTCAACTAGCTAGATGTTGGACCTTTAAGGCAGAAGATGTCGGAGACCATTAAGGTAGCAGATGTCGGACTATTAAGGTAGCATGTGTCCTCTTAGACTAATTTAGCACAAGTAGTGTCCTTACATGACAATTCAAGCATTGCCTGGAACAGGATTGGCTAGTCAACCATTGGAATTTTGAATGAACAAAAGATGACAGAACGATTGTAGCCAAACATAGGAAGTTAAGAAGTCCATTTTAGAACATTGAGAACTTTAGAGGTCAATTGGAAAAAGTCATCTCACATAGAGTCAAATGGAGAAGTTCCATTTTACATAGATTGCCAATTGGAGAAATCTATAAGGTCAGATAAAGTCAATCATAAAATAGCAAATTTCACACAGTCAATCAATTCACATAGAGTCAATTGGAAAAGTCCATCTCACATAGGGTCAAATGAAGAAGTACATTTCACATAAGGTCAATTGGAGTCTATTTCAAATACAGTCTATTGGAGAAATCCATTTAAAATAAAGTCAATCACAGAATAAATCCAACAAATAATTTGAAACAAACATGGTTTTCACATTTATAGTTTATTAGTCCAATAAATTCGTACTATGGACAAATTCAAGTAAATCTCATTCAAAAGTGCCGTACTAAATTGCCTTCCATATGTAATTCATTTATGGTGTTAAGATTGCCTTCCATCTTCATTACTCATATCATGTACTTTATTAGGATACATATGGTATGCCTTGATCATCCTACATCTTGCTTGCAGTTAATTGTGATTGGAAGTAAGTGTATTAGGATACATATGGTATGCTTGTGACAGGAAGAAGTCTATTAGGATACATATTTGTATCCTTGATCATCCTGCATCTTGCTTGAAGTTACTTGTGATTGAAGTCTATTAGGATACATATGGTATGCTTTGATCATCCTGCTTGTGACAGTAAGGAAGTCTATTGGGATACATATGGTATGCCTTGATCATCCTGCATCTTGCTTGAAGTTACCTGTGATTAGAAGTCTATTAGGATACATATGGTATGCTTTGATCATCCTGCTTGTGACAGAAGGAAGTCTATTAGGATACATATGGTATGCTTAGATCAGCCTGCATCTTGCTTGAAGTTACCTGTGATTAGAAGTCTATTAGGATACATTGTATGGTATGCTTTGATCATCCTGCTCGTGACAGGAAGGAAGTCTATTAGGATACATATGGTATGTTTAGATCAGCTGCATACAGTATGTAATTATTTGTGATTGGTACTTCTATTAGGATACATATGGTATACAGTATAACAAGGATCAAGCCTTTTATTTTATAATTACTCATGACTATATATATATATATAAGGGGGTCACCAGTGGGTGAAAAAGTTTCGTGTTCGCCGCCTTCTGTTATGAAAGCGAAATGATTTCACCCTCTGATTTTTCAGACGAAATATGACTATATATTATGACTTTGAGATGCCCCCCTCATTAGAAAGTAGTCAAAATCTGGCACAGCTGTAAACCCAAATGCATTTACCTGGTGTTGGCAATGAAATTCTTGCACATTCACCTGCAAGTTTTAATAGCTAACTGACCATTAACCCTTTTCCGGAGCAAGATATCACTGCTTAATTTCAGAAGTTGGGCCTACAATGCTATGATGAAATTATACCAAATTCTGTTTCGAAATTTAAACATCAATATGCAAATTTTTGCTTTTAAAAATATGATTGGTGAAGAGCATTTTAATCTAAACCCAATTTTTAATAATTGGAGATTTTATTGGCTGTATGTGGGTATTTTCTGTATAAAATCAGTTTGAAAACTGTAAATGAACTTTAAATGTCAGACATCGCTGCATATTTGATTTACCACTTCATTAAACTGTGAAAATACGAAAAATATATATAGTAATGAAAAAAATAATTAACCAATCCATGTCATTATTACCAGTAGGTAGACAAACCATAAATATGTAGAACTTATAATGGGTTTTTAATGAAGCAAGAAAGTGTGTTAAATCGAGAAAAGCCCCTCATTTAAAAAATAGATGCACTTACTCTGTGCAAGACCAATTCTTGGATTTTTAGATGAGGAAAAAAAAAGTCTAGATTAGCTATATATCGACTTTAGTGCACCAGTGTGTTACCTATGAATAGTTACAGTAATGTTTTATCAGGAACAATGAGATCAGGATGAACAGTATGGTTTGAAGTTACTTGTGCATTTATTCTTATGTACATGTATTAGGGACTGTTTCAAATGCTAGCAATCTTTTTGACTGCAATTGTACACAAAACTTAAGAAAATAAAATAATTAAGTGGTAGTTTATATGCCATTTTTACCAACTTGCACAAAATTCTAATCTCGTTACTTCTATCAGTGAAAATTAATTACAGTGCATAGCTTCAGATGTGATTTTTAAGTCATACAGCCAAAATACACTGCATTTACTTCAATTCAAAAACACATATACTAAGTATGAATACAATGGGCATGAATATTAATTTTTGTATATGTGCACAAAATATATTGATACTCACAAATAACACATATTTTTTCAACTTGAAAATAAGGCAATGCTTAAATCTGTTAAAAGCATACCAAGAAATAGAGCATATCATTAAAATAAGATAATGATCTCTCTCTCTCTCTCTCTCTCTCTCTCTCTCTCTCTCTCTCTCTCTATCTCTCTCTCTCTATATATATATATATATATATATATATATATATATATATATATATATATATATATATATATATATATACATATAAATATATATATATGTGTGTGTGTGTGTGTGTGTGTTTATTGTTTTGGTCTCACTTCACACTTTTCCCTGTTTAGCTCCCACTTCTCCCCTCTTTCTGACCAAAAGGAGAAATAACTTCTCCACTAAAATTTAAGTCTAGCTTGACCCATATATATATATATATATATATATATTTATATATATATATATATATATATATAATACAAGTATTATTAAAATATTTATAACTTCAAGAAATTTTGCATTTTTTCTTTAAATATCTCTAATGGGAAAAAGAATGTAAACAGGTAAAATTTGTGCTAAATTACATAACTCTCAAAGTTGTGTAAATATATACAGTCATTGGCTGAGTTGTGACAGGTTTAGTCTCTGGCTCAAGCAGAATCAAAATCATTTGGTGGTACTCAAAAGCTTTACATGGTACTTGAAATGCTTTGCATGGATACTTGTGAAGACTTTATTTTTGATAGGCAACATTTTCATGTGCAGCATCTGAAAGAAAGGAATTTCTTTTATATACATTTCCATAAGACCCATCAGGCTATTCATGTGCACCTATTTACTTAGGTGAATATCTACCTACTTATACACACAGATACACCATCTTATCTATAACCATCAAATTTTTAATATGTAAGATTATTATTTTCATGTAACTAATTAAATATACACAAGTAAATCTCATCCATCCATAACCCACAAGTTTACTCATATCTGCCTATTTACCTACATGAATAAATTACCAAATTATACACACATATCCACTAATACATAATCCATCAGGTTACTCATAGTATACTACCCATTTACTTGCTGCATAAATAAATTTAATTACCAACATATACAATACATATATAACACTGATGCAAACAAAATCCATTAGGCTACTCATAGTACCTATTTACTTAATGAATAATTACCTACATATACAATATACACTGATACCTAATCCATTAGGTTACTCATAGCTACCTATTTGCTTACATGAATAATTACCTACATATACACACATATACACTGATACCTAATCCATTAGGTTACTCATAGTTACCTATTTACCTACATGAATAACTACCTACATATACACACATATACACTGATACCTAATCCATTAGGTTACTCATAGTTACCTATTTACTTACATGAATAATTACCTACTTATACACACATATACACTGATACCTAATCCATTAGGTTACTCATAGTTACCTATTTACCTACATGAATAACTACCTACTTATACACACATATACACTGATACCTAATCCATTAGGTTACTCATAGTTACCTATTTACCTACATGAATAACTGCCTACTTATACACACATATACACTGATACCTAATCCATTAGGTTACTCATAGTTACCTATTTACCTACATGAATAACTACCTACTTATACACACATATACACTGATACCTAATCCATTAGGTTACTCATAGTTACCTATTTACCTACATGAATAACTACCTACTTATACACACATATACACTGATACCTAATCCATTAGGTTACTCATAGTTACCTATTTACCTACATGAATAACTACCTACTTATACACACATATACACTGATACCTAATCCATTAGGTTACTCATACCTACCTAGTTACTTGCAGCAGCAGAGAGGGTGAACCCTACAACAATATATTTGCGACAAAATCGATTAAAGCCTCAGAATGCCAATGGAGCCTTCCTACGAAATCTCATATTTTAACCAAAAAAAAATTAAAGGTCCCATCTTAGCGATTTTGTCGTGAATACATTGTCATAACCACACTCAAATTGCTGCCATCTACGTCTACAAATTTTTGCGACAGAATCGATTAAAGCCTCAGAATGCCAATGGAACCTTCCTACGAAATCTCATATTTCAACCAAAAAAAAATAAAGACCCCATCTTAGCGATTTTGTCGCAAATACATTGTCATAACCACACTCAAATTGCTGCCATCTACGGTCGCAAATATGTTGTCATTTCACCCTCTCTGCTGCTGATTAATACAAATTATTTTTTAGCTTTTCACAAACAGACTAATCGATAATACTTCACCACGTAGATCAATTAAATTATTTGGATGATCGGTGAGTGTAAATAAAAATTAATTTAGTGAATCATTTTGACATTGCATATAGACTGGATTAGTCGGATTCTCAACAATTAAAAATCCGGGGGGTGCTGTTGGTGCAAATGAATAAAGAATGTAACCCTGTCGGGCTTGATTTGATTGTTCCATATTAATTTGATAACTTCCTTCGATTACATCACACGTTAAATTAAGTGCGATCACCGATGAAATATTCACATTGTTCGGTGCGATATGTCTACCGTCGCCGTCGGGAGAATTATTATAAGTGAGGATAATAGGCTTCGGCTGGCTATCTTTCCATGATTGATAAATTTTATTAAATCCTTCGTCGATGGCAGTTCTGAGTTTTTTCTTTAACTCGGGAACATTATATCCTGGTAATTTATAATTTGGATTTTCATTTATATTTTTTTTATAATCTTGAGCTGAGCTAGTTTTTGAAATCGGGCTATTTTCATCAGTGAAGAGATTAGTAATCCTCGAATTAAATATTTCCATGTCATCGATGATTTTATTACCCGCGGCGACTACACTAGTAAACTCAGCTTGTGTAAGAAAGCCAGATCTTAACGAGGGTAATAACGACAAAAAATCATTATTCATTCTATCAAGGATGTGATCTTTGATATCTACAAATGTTGGACTTGTTTCATGTATTTCCAGAATTTCACCTTCCTGTGGGATATAATCATTAAAAAATGGAATTCTCCACACATCTTCACCATATTGATTCTTACGTCGATATCTTTTTGTGAAGTTTATATCCTCGAATTTTTTATATCCTTTTGATGGATTTTCAGGTCCTATTTCATCAGTGACGTAATCAGATTTTACAGGCTCGGGCGTGGAATTATCAGCACTTCTAGGTGGATCTTCGGGCCATCCTAATACTGTTCTTATTGAACTGTTATAAATATCTACAACGTACCCAGGAGAGCCTATTTCAATTGTAGATGACAGTGTTGGTTCATGAACTGTTATCGCAATTTTTGATTCTTTTTTAGTAATGGATTTTATTCTACGTTGTAATTCATTATTAATTTGCTCAATTTGATAGGACCCAGTTGGTATTGAAACAACGTTCCAATCTGGAGTGTCATCTTTTTTATTCCTATATGCAAATACCAGAGAATTATTAGGTCTCTGACCGCCAAATGGAACCGATCTGATATTAGGCCAACTATGATACACTCGTAATTTTGCCAACGCGATTTCCTTTACTGAAACAGGTGAGGGAAAATTCACACTGAATTTAGGGTTTGTTGACGATATTGATATCATACTTGTTTTCCGCGGAGTGGTATTTTCTGCTATCCGCTGAAGTAGTTGAATCTCTTGCGACATTATTATTATTATTATTTACAATGTCTAATTTTGCAATAGATGAAAAAACGCTAGCGTTTTTAATCGTAGTATCATAAATACGTATCATCGCGGAGAATTCGTCTTCGGTAATTATCGTATCATCAATCGATGATGACATCAACGAGGATAATTGTGAGTAACCGTTAGATACTGCTTGATGTTTTACTATATAGTCGTTAAGTTTTTCTTGAGAACACGATGATATTTTTTTAGTAATAGCATTTGCAAGTCCAGCAAATGTTGTCACCGCGGAAATAGCAATTGGGACAGCAATCGGAGCTACCATTGTTACTGAAGATAGTATAATACCAGCACCGGCCATTATACCAGATACCGAGTATACTGTAACATCAATTGCGGTAATTCTCCTGCGATACTTTTTAATTTTTATTTCATATTCATCAATGAGTGTTTTGAGTTTTGTTAAGAAGTCTTTGACGGTATCATAGCGATATTGCGATGATGGAATCATATTATTTTAAAACCTCAAGTGGTTTTTAATTGTTAAAAATTCTAATTTAGATCAGCTACAAACTCCATGTACCATACAAATGATGTCTTATTTAAATTAGGATCAGTGCTTGTTATTGTAAACCGTTTGTATTCACCCACGTCAATAGTCGTTGAAATCACGTTGTTGTATCCATATGAAGTCGATGATGATATATTAAACTGATTCAGTGACACTATTGTTAATCGATAAATACCCTTGTTTGACACAGTGAGGGTTACTGTATTCTTTTTAGGTTCCCAATCTAATGATCCAGAGAGAACTGTGTATATCATATTTATGATATTTCTCTCATGAGGAATCTTTATTCTTTCAAGTAGCGGAAGATTGTCTGTTTTAAATTTTGTAATATCCTCGATAGATTTTTTAATACTATTAATGCTATCTCTAATAATACTAAATCCAGCATCATTAATATTTTTAATACTGGATTTAATTTCATCAAAATTGGATTTAATTTCAGCGAGAGATGGAGAGGTTACCGCTGGTGTTCCAAAGAATTTATTGATAATATTTCTACGAAGGGAAGTATATGTTGTTATATGTTTTTCAAGTTCTTCATTTAAATTTTTTAATGCATCTGTGATTGTAGAAACGAGTACACCCGGTTTGAGTTTTCCATCATTTGAATATAACGCTATTGTATCTTCAACGACGTCACGTCTTCGTATTAAGACATCATCCAATGAAACATTACTAGATTTCAATTTGCCCTGGCGATCTTGAAATACAACTATTTCCCCAGGATCTACACTTGACAAATTTAATGTCTCGGCGATTTCATCTTCGATTATTTTTTTTACACTTTCGACAGCGAATTTGCTATCGGTTTCTGTTTTTTTTGATTCTGATAAAGGTCGTCCCCAAATATCAATCATTATACGAAAATGCTACGTTTTTCTAAATCATAACGCTATCGTTTTTGCCATTGCCTGCTAGTATATTCATTAACAACAACTTGTGGTGGTTTTCTTGGAAATTTAGATATCTCTGCAAGGAAGTTTAATACCTCACGACCGCATATCGGTGGATCATTTAACTGTTGTGTTGGTAGCGTGGAATAAAAAATTGGAGATGACTTTGTTATTGTGGATACATATCGCATGAATTCTTTTGGTGGAGCTAATCCATATGAATCAAAATAGACAATTCCACGTGGATCAATTGCATATGCGACCCAATGAGTTCCTTTTCCGCTGCTGTTATCGAGATTGATAATACCCGTTTCATTTTTCATTGGTTTTGACGGTAATTGATCTCTCATGAAAACTCCTCTAAAGTTTTTTATTGATAATGATTTTACAGCATCAATTAAATCAAAATTGGACATTGGTGAAAATCCTAGGGATTTTTCCACTAATAAGCCGTTCCTGGTATTCTTAGGCCCGTGCCCTTGTACCAATTGTGTGGAGTTCCTGGTAGTCTTAGACCCTTTCCTTTTTTTTATAGCCTTTCCCAGTAGCTTTTTTCAGGGCCATTCCTGCAGCAGTACCAACGGCTCCTAACGCTGCCGCCTTCGCAACCGCTGGGGCAGCCGCTGCAATCAATGCTGGAATAGCAGCTAACAGCGGGAATATTCCACCCGATTTTATCATACTGGCGATAGCTGCTTTCGAAAAATCAATTTGAACTCCTCGTTTGTTCTTTAGCGCATCATTGAAATGTTTTATTTGACGATCTGTCAATGATAATTTATGTGCACCACCGGACATTTGAGTGGGTTTCAACGTTATTGTAGTTCCACATTCTTTAGCCGACTTTGATTTCAATTTCTTGACCTGACCATCAGTCAACTGGACATTAACAATACTATATGTCATTCTATTCTAAATGTAATTTACACTTTCAATTGATCTTATTGTGAAAATCCTAACTACATGTTTTCCACTGGTGCATCAATAAGTCTCATTCGTCCGCCAACTCCTTCTAACAACATTGATTTATCACTGAGAATGACAGCAACTGCTCTATAATCGGCTATACCAGCAGGGCGTTGTACCCGAGCTTGGAAGTATATATCAACAACAGATTGTCTCATCATGTCAAGATGTTCCAATGAAAAGTAATAAATCGGATAGTGTTTTTCAAAATCAATTTGCGATATTTGCAAACCAGTATCAACATTTTGATCACGACCCATATACGACAATATTCTATGATATACACGAGCTATGTAGTTGTTATCATAATCAAGCTGTACAATCTCTGCTGGCTCTTGTTGTCCGTTTATTCTCAACGAAACTTCACTTACCCCTAATTTATCAAATATCATATGACTAGATAATTGACGACTCACTCGATTTGCATCCTGTAACGCTATAAAGATATGACGTGGAGCTGAAACACCTTGTTTTGATGCTAAGTGCCATGTAAATGTGCCATTTACATTAGCCTGCTTCGTATCAGTCGTTGTTGTTAGCCAACTTAGCAATGATTTTCCACCTGTGTCCATAAACGATAGTAATTCTTGCTCTATTGTAACTGCTGGTGTCAAGACGGGCATCCATAAAGTCAATTTATTTAAAATGACTTTACCATCATCAACACCATTAGCATGCCAAATTGCATCATTGTCATTTTCTTTTCGCACTAACACGACTGTATGCTTTGCTCCATAGATGACTTTTCTGACATTTCTACAGAATCCGAATATATGATGTAACGGAATTGCACATGAAAATCGTCGATGTTGTCCTTTTAATGCTCCTTTTCGTGTTGCAAATCCTAGATTGAAATTATCATTGACCCTTTTTAAAATGTCGAATGGATTAGCGGAACCTTCACGGTCTGGATTAGCTGCGAGTTGTTGATCAGCTTCTGCATTAGCTGCCGCAGTTAGTACTTTAACAAATTGATAATGGTCAGCATGATCAGAAGTATCCTTAGCAAACATCATAGACGGACCAGCCGACCTTGTATAATCATCAGAATATCTCGCAAGTCCGATTATTGTTGTTGCAATATCAACATCTTGTTCTATTGATTCAATTTCTTTTCCATCAATGATATATCTTGCACTGTTAAATAGCGCCATAATGCCATTATTTACAAAACCAACTCGGATATTTTGGTTATTCCCATATGGCGTATCAGCTGCAACATTTGTTACAAGCTCTCCTTCTACTTCAATAAACGCCTCACACGGCAAAAAGTATCTACTTGTATCTTGAACTTGAAGTTCAACTCTCCCTCGTTGATTAGGCTCTCTTGCAGGATAGGCATAATACTGATAGTTAATTTTAGAATCATCTTTATTCACCGGTGCCGCCATATCAAACGCTGGATCAGCAATTTTTTTAAATGCCATTTATACTAAAACGTATCGTTTTTCTAAATCATTTTCTTTTTCGATTTCCTCCAAGACCGCTTCCCGCTATCATACTTGCAATATTACTACTATCTGGTGAAGTCATTGCTAATGATGCTAGTTTTTGTTCCACTGCGTTATTTATCACTTTACTGACATTTGCAGGCATCATTGTTGTTGAAGGTAGCGGTGGTGGTGGTTTTCGTCCGAATCTAGATTTCACCAATGACGTTATTCTATTCTTTGCGGTAGAAAAGGCCGTTCCTGCAAGATCTCCAACAGCGTTAATTCCCTTATTACGAATAACATCAATGGCTTTCATCGCTAATTGTTTAGCAATTGGTGCTACTTTTGGGGCTATTCTTGTGAATAAACCAGCCATGATATTTCCAAGGCCGTCACCGTAGTATGCCTTATAAACGGGCAATCTTGAGTTCACTACATACACGTTTGTTGGTTTATTGTGATTATAGTGTACTATCATCTTATTTGAAATGACTTTGCAATTTCTAAATACAATTTCAATCGCTAAATTCCCCCGGAATTCCGTCCATTAACTCATCCAAGAGTTCTCGATACGTATGAATATCAATTATCCCACCTTGGAATAATCGTCTGCAAATATCAAATGCTTCATTAGTTATTTCGACTGAGTTATTTCCAGCTCGCTTACCTCCCATAAGAACCTCAAGTCGTGATATATCATTAATGATATTACTAGGACACATATGAGAATCATGATGAGAACTTCCATAACCCTTTCCTGAAGTACTTGCTGATTCGGAAACGTTTTGAATTTCTGGAGCTGGTTCGGAAACGTTTTGAATTTCTGGAGATTGTCGACCTCGACCTCGACCTCGACCTCGACCTCGACCTCGACCTTGTTGTTGTTCTTTTCGTTGTTCTTTTAGTTGTTGTTGTTGTATACCATACGCATCAACTCCCATTTTAAAAGCTCTGTAATCCAATGTATCCTTATTTAAATTGCCGGGTTCATTTTTATTAATTTTAAATAACCAATCCACCCATTGATCTCGTTTTATTGTGTTTTTTTTATACTCATCTTTTAAAAATTCCCTTCTGTTATAATAACTTTTGACAGCAAAGTCACCAAATGACGCATAGTCTTCAGGTTTCAGCAATTGATATTGTTTGATTTCTTCTATAGCTTCATCAGTGAATTTCTCGTTAAAAGGAACACTTTTTTTAGTGGAAACACTAGCATCTTCAACGTGGTTATCATCAGTATCAATATTACCCATTTGTTGTATTTCTCGCTGAGTTTGTAACTCACCTGAAAGCTGTTTTATTCCCTCGTGAGTTTTTTCAGTTTCTGTAGCAATCTTTCCTAATACATCAATAATAGGTACTGCTCCCTCTTTAGGGATGTCGCCGTATATAGCACGTTCTGTTGCAAGTTTCATATCTTTAGTGGCTTTAGTTACAGGGGCAAAAAGTTGTTCGCTTCCAATAGAAAAGTCAGTCTGCGCTTGCTGTCTAAGTTGTAGTTTATCTCGCACGTTATCTCGAATTGGTATAAACTCTTTCAGTAATGCTAACCTCTCACGGGCTAGTCTGGTACTTAATGCTTCTGATGTCATTATTGGAAATGCTAACGATTTTTCAATTGTCGGTTTCAATGCTTGCATCAATCAAACGTCTTATAGATTTCACTTTCAAAGCAATCTCTGACCGAACTTGGTACTGTTCCCCGAGTTTCTTTCTAATGGCTTCAACTATACTAAATAGCCGAATGAATAAATTAATATCATTGTTATACAAAGAAGCATTAACCGCTTTTTGGATTCTTTTTATCAGTGAATACATTTTAGGTAGAACATATCTTCCATGTTTCAATTGTATATCAATTTGTTCAAATTCATTCAAAAGTCTGTCTTCATTCAAAAATTCAGAGAGTACGATTCCTTGATTTCTTAAATTTGATATTTCTGTGATGATAGATGTAATATCTTGAAATTCCATTTATTATTATTACTAATGTATTTGTATCTTTAAAATATTTTTATATACAAAAAAACAAAACATATACAATGCCCGTCTCTTCCTCATTCGAGTTTCGAGGCAAGAAAGGGCACATACATTAAAGACTTATACAATACCCTAACCCCCCAATCGAGTTCAAGGGCGGGTTATATGGGTATTAGACGTGAAATCCAAGTGATTTCTTTACAAACATTGAACAATACATTACATATATACAATGCGATTATATAGGATATATACAATGAATGAATATTTACAATGCGATTCAATGAATGAATATTTACAATGCGATTCAATGAATGAATATTTACAATGCGATTATATAGGATGGTTATATACAATGAAATGATAGGATGGTTATATATACAATGAAATGATAGGATGGTTATATACAATGAAATGATAGGATGGTTATATATACAATGAATGAGTATTTACAATGAATGAATATTTACAATGAATGAATATTTACAATGAATGAGTATTTACAATGCGATTATAGGTTATATATACAATGCGATTATATAGGATGGTTATATGATAGGATGGTTATATGATAGGATGGTTATTATGATAGGATGGTATGATAGGGACAGTACAGGACGATACAAACATGAAACGACGGGGCGGACCTACACCCAATCTGCCAATCAAAAGCAACCCAAGAAATTAACCCTGGTTGCAGTTGAAAAAATTCAACCACACACCATGTCAATGGCGTGGGAGGTTTGATTGGCAAAGTGGGCTTCGTTTTAAAGCCCCAAACTTATTACGGCTCATATTATATATAAGGTGAACTAATACTGCAGTGTCAATGTGTAGGTGTGTATTTATTTTCCTAGCATTTCATAATGAATACTGTGTAGTAATTTCAATGGAAGCTAAGTATTTAAATAAAACATTAAAACAAGAAATACAACTGTTAAATAATAGCAATTTTTTTATTAATTTCTATAATATTACGATTAAATAATCGTAGTAATAATGGATTTACATGACAAGATAACTCCGTAATGGGGATCCCTGTCAATTCAGGACCTGCTATTTCTTGAATCGAGAATGATATTTTTCTGAATTTTATTACACATAGCCACACTAAAAAAACTAAACTACATGTAGCGCGTTTTACTACCCTGACCTCACTAATTTGTAATTTTAAAGTAATTTCATTTTCATACAAACGCTGTTAACGCCGTCTTTGTAATTGGGATTTTTAAAAAATCTATTAATAGACCCCTGGCCTTGGATCTCTGTCAAATAAATTGTCTACCCTGTATAGGTTTTTCCAACAAAACCCTAACTGCTGTTCTCAATACAGTCTTTAGAAACAAGAAACAATAACACAAAATCAAAATCCGTACATACCGAGTTAACCATTAAATACGTACATGAGATCACACACATCATTAATTCAATCCAATTTCACATGTATTCTCGGACGAATTACATATCCGGGAATCAATATCGAAAGTAGGATAGTCACGTGACGATCAGTAGTAATGAGGGGAAATACGGAACAAAATAGTAATTATTAAGAGTTATCTTGTAAATAAGAAAACTTTATTCTATGTCCATTTTTCTTTGAGATAGCTGTTTGACAAATCCCTTCAGCAACTTTTCGTACTGAAGGCATACATATTTCAAAATATTTCCCTGCAGCATTCATTGAATGAAAAACTCTTTCTTCATTCGTCGCTGTATCAAATGACTGTACTGGTCTCTTTCCAACTGACTTATAAGTCCCTGTCTTTCCTTTTTTTATATTCTCTCTTTGAGAAATACACTGTAAATTGGAAATCGCGTTATTTTGAATATTAGAATCAATGTGATCAATAACACAGCCATCTTTAATCGGTCCCATATAACACTCAAAGACTGCCCTATGACAGAGATATCCCTTTCCTCCAGCAGTAAATTGCAAGTATCCCTGATTATTAACAAAACCAATTGGTTTCTTTAGTCTACAGTGTCTAACAACACCATTACGAGATATTTCATAATTAACGAGTATTGGATGTGGTCTGAATTCTTGCTCCATTTATATAATAATACTATTTGTCTAATTCATTATTTGCTTTAATTATAAATCTATTAATGTAGTCTTGAGGGGTTTTTATGATTTTGTCTTTGACAGAGTCATGGTTAGGGTCAATGATGGCGTTTTTTATTCGTTTATCATAATAACGTTTCAATTCTCTAAACCGCTTACCCCCACAATTGATACATAATTGTGATTTTCCTCTCACACCCACCCCACAATTTATGCATGGGGACGGGCCTGTCGAATTATTTCTGACACTCTGTAAGTGATATCCACAGAATTCACCTCTACACGATTTATTGCATGGGGTTACTGATCCGATCATAAGCCATTTGCAGTGATTCATTATATATAAACAAACTTTTCTATTTAAATACTTGTCTTATTTATATGAATGAAGAATTCAAGAGATTATCGGCAATCAAGCCTCGGAAAAATATTAAATTCAATCTTGATAGAACTCTCGAAGACGTACCAAAAGAGAGAATAACTAATAGAAGTCTGATTAGAAAAATACGAGATTGTGTTCATGAGTTTAAACAGGATGGTGCATCACACACCTGGTCAACATTTAGAATTGATGGTGTTGTTGATGCTAGAATGAATGATGAAACAGCAGCTATGATACTATCACAACTTGGCAATAAACGGTATTTTATCAGAGTGAAATTCATTATCAAATTAGAATCGGGCGAATATATTATAAGAGACAAATTTGTTCCAATTCTCAAAGATGGGACATCAGTCATTGTTAGCCGTTATTCCAGACCAGGGCTGTTAACTGGAATTGATAAACCATACTATGAAAAAGCGTATCCAGAAACAGCAGTCGTTTATGGGATGTATCCGTTAAATAACCCTGACATTGGAAAACTAGCACCAATGAAACAGTCAACGTCAGCGGAAAAACCACTCAACTGTGTGGCACAAAGAGTCTTAGAACATTTTACAAATGCACTCCGTGGGAATAAATTAACCGATCTAAGACATAAAAAAATAGATCAATGGGAGCTAACAGTGAAAGAGAACGGAGCAACTATTTCCGATATAGCTAGATTGGAAAAGTCGTTGAGATTTCCGATAACCGTTTTAACGATAACTGGCGAAGTATTATACGAATCAAAATACAATAAAAACGGAGCTCCAATCAAAATTATTGATCATAACAAGCACGCATGGACATCCGCGGTTACAATATTCCCGCGAGACAGAACAGTGAAGTATATCCCAGAAGAATTCACCAAGGATGGTATTCTCACTGAAGAAAGATTATTCGATGCTATTGCTAGTTTGTGTAAAAACGACCATGTATCAGTATGGCTACTTCATAGTTTTGAAGATGAAGAATGTCAATTCAATCAATTTGTGAAACCTAACGGTGAATTATATCGTACTGAAAGTCTACATAATAGGATGAAAAATCTAGCAATAAGTCTCAGTGAAAACGCTAGCGTTTTTAATGAAAAATCCGAAGATTACGAACAGTTACTTACAAATTGTTTTACAATTCCATCGGTTGCAGCTCATTTTGCAAGAAAGAAAAATAATTGGAAACCAACACGAAAAGAGTTTTTACAGGATGTTCAATCCAGCTGTTTGGAATATTATCATGGCGGTCTATGGAACGTTAAGTACAATCGTGAGAGTATGATATCAGTTGATATCGTTGCCTGTTATCCAGGAAGTTTTCTAGGATATGGATTCGCTGGTGAGTATTTTAAACGGTTTGGACATCCCACACATGAAATGACTCGCGTTGCTATTAATGGACCACTGCCTGATTTTGATTTGACCGGTTTTGCTTGCGTAGTATCATTTGAATTCGCTGAAGGACTTCATCCGTGTTGTTATGTTTGGATTGGTAGACACATGGCTGAAAGGATGTGGTTACCAATAGTGTTATTGCGATATATGATTGATTGTAAAGTGTTAGTTTCGTTGATTGTCAGCGAAGCGATTATCTCATATCGAAAACAAACCAATGTCTGGTTACCAGAACCAGAATGTCTTGATAGTATAATCGATAAGTCTAGAAAACATATTGATGCTGACGAGGAGTACATTATTGAATGGTCAAAAAAGATATTTAATCAACGAAATAATGAAGCAAAGGATCTCGGCCGAAGAATAATCGGTAAATTTACACAGGGTGGAAAAAAATTTAACTTTAAAAGACAATCCTCACGATTGATTATAGATGATGCCGAATACGACTTCGTTATTAAAGATGCAGTAGAGAAAAATAGATACGCAAATTGTAAAACAGCCTTTTTGTCCAATAAAACAAAGTTAGGTAGAATTGTTACTTACAGTGATGGAGAAAGCTCTGCATATCTACATTTGAGAGCTTCTATGCTGGGTTATGCATCTATCAATTTATTTGCAATGATAAATAGATTTCCTAGTATAGCAGTCAGAGTTGCAATTGATTCAATGTATGTCGATAAAAAATATATCAAAGAGATAACTAAATTTACTAATAGCGAAGAGACTTGGGGAACATGGCGAATTAAACAAGAAATACAACGCGATTATTCTGAATCAGCAGACGTTGAGATTAAAAGCAGTTACCTGAAGAACGATAATTCTATCAGTGAAAAATCTATGTCTAAAGCACCACCGATATCAGATCCAATTTGTAGATATAAAACAGTTTATTTAAACGGTTGTGGTGGATCTGGAAAGACAACACGTGCGATAGAATTATATCGAGAGAGAACGTCCATGATTGTACTCACACCAACCCATAGACTAGCGAGAGAGATCAAACAACGAAATGTTGAAGCTTGCACGTATCATAGTTTTTTTCGATACAAGGGCGATGCTTGGACTCCTGAGCGAATGGGTGAGAAATTTATTCCAGCGGTTATTATTTGGGATGAAGCATGTACTGTTTCAGAAGATGTATTAAAAATGTTTCTTGATTGGTTATTGCAAAATAATACAAAAATTATATTGTGCGGCGATCATGGTCAACCACCACCATTTGTTGGTAGAAGTCCACATAATTGGTTAAAAGGATTTGTTGATTATTACGAAGAAATTGATACTGACTATAGAGCACTCGATGAGCAGTTACGTGAGTTTAAAAAACTAATTAGATTACAACCCGATAGAATTCAATGTGAAGTAGCGCGTGAAATAATTTCTGAAACACCTTTGAATGATTTTTGGGAAACATGGAAACCAAATGATTTTGTAGTAGCAAGTAGAAAGATAGTCAGAGACGCACTTCAGAAAAAGTTGTTTGAGCTACACAAGAAAAAATTCCCAACGTTTCCAGTGCCGTTGTGTTATAGACCATTGGATACACGAAAGCAGAATATTGAAGTTGAAATTCCAGGCCAGACGGAGAAACAGATTCTAGTGTTAAATGATATTGTGCTAGTTGATATCAATACTGTAGAAGATGCATTATACGCTGATAAATCACCATGGACGCTTGGTTATGTAACAACAATACACTCGTCACAAGGATTGACCATCACGGATACAATTGTTTGGATAGTTGATAATCGCATTGAATGGTCAAATTTAGTCTATCTCGCAGTGTCCAGAGTACGACGAATAAATCAACTACGAAGGATTGTTTTCGATGATGATTTTAATGCAAACGATGACAACACTGATATTAGCATCATTAATAAAAAACTCTCTGGCTACAAACAGCAGGACAAAAAAAAACAACGAGAATTTGATATTGATGCTGAAGTAATAATTGCATTAAAAGAACAACAGAATAATCACTGCGCCAGTTGCAATTGTATAATGCACTGGCAGTATTCGGATAAAGACCCTCGACAATTCACCGTAGACAGAAAAAATAACAGTCTTGGTCATGTCAGAAACAATGTGATGTTGACCTGTCTTGAGTGTAATAGACGTAACGGAGCTAGTTAAGACCATGTGGCGGTAATTGAGTATCGTCCGGAATGACTTGTAGTTGTTCGCGTGTAAAACCACGCTGAGGTGCAGTTGAATCCAATCTGTAGATTGGAGGTCTACCAGTTGATCGCGTTATGGTTGAAATTTTATGCGTAGTAACACTCCATATAGGATCAGTAGCTCTTCTTTTACCGCCTTCAAGCTCTCCTGGTTCGTATAAATATCTCACAGTAACATCACCGAGAAGTGGCTGAGTGCTAACCCGCTGCGGTTGTTCGGGAATATATTCTTTTTTTATTGCAATATTTGGTTTCATATTAATAGTTCGAGTAATCTCGTTATTTAACGCTGCAACTACACTCGGTAACCTTTGGACCCATTCACGAGATCGTTTTTCTTGGATGAATTCTTTTGCATATTGATATCCAAATAACCGTTCTGCAAGAGTTCGATTAAATCGTTCTACAATTGCCTGATCACGATGTAACGCAGTATGCCCCCGTCGTATTGTAACACTATGAGTTTTCATTGTTGATAGAACAGCACCTTGAAACTCTTTGCCAGGATCAACTTGTAATAGATTTGGCCATCTTAGAGGACCTCGTCGATAAATCCTTTCAAATGCAGAAGCGACTTCAGAAGCTGACTTTGTTTTCAATGGTTCTGCTTGTTTAAATCGACTCGCAATATCAACTACAGTTAGCGCGTATTTGTAACCATGGTCATGTGGTAAAAACAATAAATCAGCCTGATGAACTTCATTGGGTACGGTAACATCAAAATGAGAATAATTAATTTGTTTAGGCGGTGGTAGATAAATTTGCCATATAGCTTGTTTGGATAACCAATCTTTTGCAGTGGATTTTTTCACTTTTGCAGCGTTAGCGAGTTTACTGATTGCTGCTTTACCCCTCCAGTATCCTTTCGGAGAATAATAAATAGATTCCATACTATAAAAACACTGGTGTTTTCAATTACCAGCACCTAACACTAATTTGCCTTTCATAGCTGATTTGACCAACCATGAAGCCAATTTTTCTTTGAAGGATTTATCGGGAATAGCATTTAAGGCATGAATTAATTTTACATCCGCGATATGTCTTTGTTGCAAATTATTGCTTTTATATGCAACATCATGAGCATGACATGCCTTATCAATAGCATTTATCGGATACTCACCAGGCCGGGGCTGATTTTGATCATCAAGTCTGATATCTAATCTCGTTCCGGGACCACAGTAGCTATATCCTGGAAGATGTTTTTCTCCGGGGTATTTTGCCCATGGGGTTCCGGGGAGTTTTCCAAGTTTTGCGGCAATATCACCTCCGAGTTGCTTTTTTTTAAAAATCTAAATTTTTTTGTACCACATGTTACACACTTACCAGTAAGCGCTAGTCTATTGTTTTTAGTTGTAATGGTTGTCTGATCGGTTGTATCAGTACGCTGTTTACATTTAACACAATATAGATCCATAATTTATATATAGCGTTATGAATATAATTGATTTTTCAGCGACTAAAAGAAGAGAACCGGTAAAACACCACGCAGCGCTTCCGAATTCTGTCCGTGCCATTATAATCGGACCATCTGGATCAGGCAAAACACAATTACTGCTTAATTTGATAATGCGATTTATGAAGTGGGATAAATTATATTTAGTTGCCCCATCCGTAGATGATCAACGGTGCTATGAAGTGCTCAAAGATTATAATGAAAAAGCATCAGAAATTAAAGGTGAAAGTGTAATCGACTTTATTACTGATATTGATGATGCACCATCAGTAGAAGATCTCGATGGAGACATAAACAATCTTGTAGTGTACGATGATGTAATGTTAGATAATCAAAAGAACCCTGCTAGAATATTTTCCCGAGGTAGGCATAAAAACACTGACGTGATATATGTCACTCAACGATATACTCAAATTCCAAAAGTGATTCGCGATAACTGCAATATTCTTGCTGTATTCAATGGCGTTGATACACATACGCTACGAAATATTTGGCAGACATGGTGTTCCGATATGGACTTCAATGGATTTAAAAATTACTTTAGTCATGCTCAGTCTGTCCCATATGGATTTATAACAATAAATTTACACGACCCTCGGTCACGATATCGTATTGGACTTGATCAAATATTTGGTTAAATAATTTGTATTAATCAGCAGCAGAGAGGGTGAAATGACAACATATTTGCGACCGTAGATGGCAGCAATTTGAGTGTGGTTATGACAATGTATTTGCGACAAAATCGCTAAGGCTCCATTTGTAAAATGGGGTCTTTATTTTTTTTTTGGTTGAAATATGAGATTTCGTAGGAAGGTTCCATTGGCATTCTGAGGCTTTAATCGATTCTGTCGCAAAAATTTGTAGACGTAGATGGCAGCAATTTGAGTGTGGTTATGACAATGTATTTGCGACAAAATCGCTAAGGCTCCATTTGTAAAATGGGACCTTTAATTTTTTTTTGGTTAAAATATGAGATTTCGTAGGAAGGCTCCATTGGCATTCTGAGGCTTTAATCGATTTTGTCGCAAATATATTGTTGTAGGATTCACCCTCTCTGCTGCTATATATATATATATATATATATATATGTATATATATGTATATATATATGTATATATATATGTATGTATATATATATGTATATATATATATGTATATATATATATATATATATATATATATATATATATATATATATATTATATATATATATTATAAAATTTCATTTACTTTGTCCTTTTGTACATTATATTTTACTCTCAGTTACAGTTATGTGATGACATTTTATCTTAGCACATTTATCACATTTTGTCTCATAACGACTTTGGTTAATCTTTATATAATACATTTTTCGTGAGTGTAGACGTTGCTTTATCTCATTCCATGCGGCCATAATCCTTCATCAAGCCACTCTAATCCATTTGACTAGTTTACCAGCTTAAGTTATGATGTTTACTATTATCGCGATTTTTCAAAATTAAATCACATATTTTATTGAGCTACACTACCTAAAACAATATAAATACATGTTTGTTATCAGACTGTTTGCACAGTCATTGCAGGTTTTATTTACAGTGTATATACCCTTCTTCTTCACAACGGTAAGATGCTGGGTTGGTATCCATACTCTCCCGAATTCGATCAGATTTTTGAAAGTTAAAGGGTAGGTGGTTCCCCCTCCAATATAGCTAGTTTCCTCTGAGTTCTTTGCAATGGTCAGCAAATCAATATATGATGGTGATAAAACTGGTTATGGTACTTTTATTATTTTTTTACCCATTGTGAAAAATCCGCAAGAAACGTTATTTTTGAAGGTATGTGGTCCGCAAAATAACTATAAAATGGATTAGAAGGCATACAATTTATTGTTCACACACACACACACACACACACACACACACACACATGCGCACGAATATATCAAAATTATTGTAATGGAAAGATTCAAATATAAACCAAAAGTATTTGTTGGAAAAATAAACGGATCTGTGCAAAAAAGAGTGAAAAAAAGCACAAATGATCAAACGTTAAGTAGCTGACTCTAATAAAAGATTGCTTACGAAGGGTCCGTTTTGACGAGGGGAGTTCTACCTACATTGGCAGTATACAAGGGACACCGTGATGTTATGATAAGAAGTGACTATTATTGTGTGTTCCCTCTTCTCACGTTTACTTACTTTCCTCGCATTCGTCTAGTTAAAATATAGTCGTGTATTGTATATGGTTCAATGTGCTACACTACTATGCCGTGTACACGACAGTTTTACATACGTGCAGATTTAAACCTGTGAAAGTATCATGCAGGTGTTACTTGACCTTGCAAGAACGATGTCTAAATAAAGATCTTCAGATGTCTAGATGAAACATATATCGCTCTCAAGTAATGTTCCTCATAGTAAAAAAAAAACTTCAATTACTCTATCGAAACACCTCAAATTTAACTTAACGACACTATAAATAGCTACTGTAAATCAACAGTTACCTCATTTTATTGATGTTACTAAGCTTTGTAAATCGAAAGTTAGTTCAGATTACCTGAATGAAGACAGAAAGTTAGTTTATTAGTGTGAAGTATTTATGCAACTGTCAAGCTGATAAATTTATTATTCGAACATTCGCTTTTTGATTACCGGTTTTATGACATTCTCTTTGCATGTATTTGTATAACCCATACATCTGTAAGTATAATTATTCCCGTTTTTCTACAATTAATTATTAAATTAGGCTGCACAATTTCAGAATGTGTGTGTGTGTCTGTGTGTGTGTGTGTGTGTGTGAGAGAGAGAGAGAGAGAGAGAGAGAGAGAGAGAGAGAGAGAGAGAGAGAGAGAGGGGGGTCTAAAGTATTTATTTTTCTACTGAAAACACTTACGTTTTCTGTGTTTGTACATGCAAACATGTTGCCGATTAATGCAGTTTGGTTTGGGTTCTAACAGCAGTGCAACACTTTCAAGGTTATATCTTGCAGAGGCAAGTTAATTTCAGTTCCTTGCCAAACAGATAACCACCTTAACCAATCTAACCTTATTCGATGGGTAGATGGGGTGATGGTGGTGGTGGATCGAAAATACACCTTTCTGGTCACGAGTTCAACCACGAGTTTAACCAATGAAAGGTCAAGATTAAGGTCATTCATCATGTACTAGATTCGAACACTATCTATGAATTAAATGATTTATGTATACATACATTTTGTATGATTTAAGTCTGCACTGTAATAAGAAACCTAATAGTTTCATGAAAGTCATCAACAACTCATTATATTTTCGATTTATTACCTATATTAACATTTCAAAAGGTCTACGACAAAGGCTAATTTGATTAGATTAGTTGCTTAGTCACCAATAGCACGTCAGCAGCCAGTAGTATGCAAAGAATATATATTATTTATAATCACGATCTATCAATTTTCTTCTTTGAGGAACCGAGCAGAAAAAAAGTTAGACAGTTAACAAAAATGTAACAAGAATTTATTCAGATTTTGTGAAAACGGTGTCTTTCAACAGTTTTAATCACAATACTGATTATCCTTGATGAGGCATTTGAAAATAAACACCTATGCGCATGTAAACATATTGATTTTTTTTTGTTTTGAGTGTTTACATCAAATACCTAATAAACATGTATTCTGCGGTATGGACATTTTCTGTTTTGCTGAATTGATAATCCGTAACAAGAAGAAGGCAAGTAAATCGAATACCACAAACTGGTATTTGCAAATAGCTTTCTGGAAGCTTGTTGTCTAAAACAAAACAGGCAACCACAAATGTCTATGTTACTAAATATTGTAGTCGTTCAGCTAGTAACAAATAGTTGCCTCCATATGATTAGGTTGATGTCTTTAATCAAAATTATTTCGAACTGTTTTGCCACTCCTTTCTTGACATATCCTTTTGCCATGAATTTTACTTTGTACAATCAATCTATCTGGTATAACCTTTGGAGTTGCTATCTGCAAAGTTTGTTTAGTTTTGTTCTGCTGGTATATATGTGATACGATTATGTTTAGATTGTGTAACTCTTGATAATTAAAAGATTGCTAAAAGTCATTAAGTTTAGATTGACTTGGTTTCTCCAGTTTCCTTATTTTCGGGTTTACCGGGATGAGAGTATATACATGTAAATCAAAATCATCGCCTATGTTATTTAAAATCTGAGTCAACAAACGTAGTTCTCTCAAGTATTCATTCAAATAATGTAGTGTATTTGATTGTTTTCACTGTACTATGCAGCTTTTCGCTTTATTTCTTTATTTCTTGGCATGCCTCATTTGTTGTTTATCACCTTAATTAAGATCAAATAACTTAAGCAACCACGGTTACGTGTAAATTCTAGACCATAAACTACTTCTCCAGCAGTAATTACTGTTATGGGCATGTCTGTATGTCTCAAAACTGTTGCAAGTATTTATTTTCTCAGTACAATTACTAAATTTTTCTGTTCAAGATGGCCTGAAATTTGATTCCTTTATACTGTAGAGATCTGGCTGGTTGTTTCCATTGCATTGCAGCTGATTGTTTCTTCTAAACGACTTTAAAAATTTTCAAACAGCCTGAAAAGTTTAGGGTTTAATATAATGTGCATATGAAAGAGTTGTTTTCTTACACACACACACACACACACACACACACACACACACACACACACGCGCGCGCATATATATATATATATATATATATATATATATATATATATATATATATATATATATATATATAGCAAAATTATCAGCTTCTTAAAACCCTCAAAGGTCTAACTGCATTAGATGTTGCTATTGGTTTTATTAAAATTTAAACTGCAACACATGTTCTCACACTTAAATGATTGCCTTCAATGTATCCATTACTAATGTGATAATAATACAGCCATACGCATCCGTTACACGTACATATATATTCCTTAAATTTCTTATTATACTTGAATTCCTATTTTAATTTGTTCATCAAATGCAAGATTTGTATTGCTTTCTTCCGTGTCTTATTAAATTTCGATTGTCTGCATCAATTTATTCATTTTGCTTTAAAGTTTTGAATTTTACCGCATAGCGCATAACTTTAATCTATTTCATTTTGAGCTGTCTACATTATAAATTTTTGTTTCAAATCAGTTAAATCTTTAGTCAGACATTTCCTGTTTGTGTCAAACTGACAAAACATTTTACTAAACCAATATATTAACTGTTTCCGGATCATCATGCTTCGTTGCAGGCTTTTGCATTTGTTTTCGATTATTCATCATAAGCAGATAATTATTTCTAAAAGTATTAGTATCAGCTGTCAGCTTTTTGTTAAAATACGTCAATTATTAGTTCCTTGCTTAATTTCTTGGTAATATTTTAGGATTTAACAATTCAAGTCTTCGTAATTGTTGTAGTCAATTTTGGGAGTGTTTTCATTTGTGTTGGTTTTTTTTTTCTTTCTGTGTTTTTTTTTTTCTTTTCAATGATTAAAGAAAACAAAATCATTATGACTAAGCATATTGTATACATATAATATATTGTCTCTGGCTGATCTCTCAGAATTAGCTTACATTATTACATGCTACTGTATACTATTGTAGTCACTTATGGTTTTAATCCAATCCATTAATTGTTGTTGTTGTTGAGCTTAACGCCATTTTTCAGCACACGATAGGCTATTCATGGCGGCCAGTATTAATGATGGAGGAAGAAACCGGGAAATCACCGGAAAGAAACACCGACCCACGAGAAGCTACTGTCAAGCTTTCTCACATATCCACATTCGCCGAATCCTAGACTCGAACCCACGCAGAAAGAGGTGAGATGGCAGTGATCCGTAACGGACAGCGCTTTAGACCACTCGGCCACTCGGGGCCCCTTCCATTAATTGTATCCATCCGTAACTTTGTACTTGCCACCAATATTGTAAGCAATAAAGTCACCATGAAAGAAAACAATTTTATCAGGTAAAGACTGACAAAAATACTTGCTAGCTTTATCATTGTACCTTTTATTTAGTCAAATTAAAGATATAAATTATTAGGTATCAGAAAATACTGCATAAACTAGAGTCATATTGCTGTTTATTTGTCTTGCTATTAAATCAAAACAAATTAGTACGGTAATTTGCAATGTAAAACGCGGAAATCTTAAGGTGATTTTAACTTTTGAGCTTTGTTTCGAAGGTTTGATATTTATGCCTATATGATTTATTCATGTACATGTCAAACTTGTTCAACCATCAGAAATTAAACAGGACCTTCTTTATTTTATTTGTTTTTGAGGTCATTGGAAACGGCATTTTTTCTGATAGTGTGATCTTTTTCGGATAGTTTGCCATATATGTTGTTATTTGGATTGTGAAATATATTTCTCGTTTAGGTGGTAAGCCTATTTTAATATAGCTAATACTTCTTGTATCTCTTTCGCATTCATTGCCTTACCTTCCTCTAATGTTTTATTTAGTTCATTGATGTCCTCCTTTATTGAGTCTTTGACATCAGAGAGTTCAGCACAGTTTGCATTTTCCTAATGGCAGTTATATCTATTTATGCTTGCTATTTTTTAATGATTAACATTAGCTCGTCATGACAGATTTTATTGTTGCTGGTCGCTGTGCTTAACATTTTTTTCTATACTATTCAGCTTATTATCAAGTTTTCAGTTTGTTGTAAATCAGTTTCTTATTGAGGGCCTGTAAGAAAAAATCTATCGTTAAAACTCAATAAAGCCAGAAGGTTCAAATACCCGTGTAGCAATTCAGTTTATGCAATCTCAGAACTGGGTGATGTAGTTCTCATACAACTTGAAACTGCAGCCTTATTTGACTTCACTCAATTCAAAAGGTAGCATGCTTCTACTTTATGTCTTCCTAAATCCAGTATAGTGTTCCATATTTCTGATAAAATTATATTTAATCTTGTAAATTTGGTTGAAGATTAAATTTGATTTACTTGTCTGCTGGTGATCTAGGATATAAGTTGGAGTACGCGGTACTCATTAAATTGTTTATATATGCATATTTGTAAGGGAGGGGGGTTATATCCGTAAGTCAAAATGCTATTTATTTAGCAACATTTGTGTTCCGTAAACGTCAATATGTAATAAGAGTCATTTGTGAACTGGCTCAAAATAAACAGGAATAATTAGATTCAAATTTCCTTAAATATTATTTTTTTGTTAATCAACAAATTGTAAACCCATAAAGCATTTCAAGGTATGATGTAATGAACAGAACAAATATTTTACAGTAAATTGTATTGTGGGGGTGAGGGGGTGAGTCATTCCTCATATTTATTTTGGTGAAAGCTCTACATTTAAGATTCCAAAATAATTAAAGCGCATAGAAACATAAATCTGACTTAACCTTAAAAACATGTTGCTTTAACATGATTATTTTCCTTCTACAAAATCCGTCAGATAATTTTCTATACGCTGTCATACAGTGTTTCTACAACATCCGTCAGGTAAATGTCTATACGATGAAAAATAATCGATTGCGAACTAAGAGAAAATATAATAATTAGTTTTGTAATTCCTTCAGTAACCTTATTTAATGGTGTATTTGTTAACATCTTAAATAACGTGTCCAAAATTATGATGCAGGAAATAGAACAGATCTAAATGCTGCAAGGTAAACAGAGCTAATTATATTTATGTTTCACCTGACTTTGGTCTCAAGGTTAACTTTATTTATTTATTTATTTATTTATTTATTTATTTATTTATTTATTTATTTATTATTATTATTATTATTATTATTATTATTATTATTATTATTATTATTAGTAGTAGTAGTAGTAGTAGTAGTAGTAGTAGTAGTAGTAGTAGCAGTATTATTATTATTATTATTATTATTATTATTATTATTATTATTATTATTATTATTATTATTATTATTATTATTAAATGTTAAAGTTTCTTTTGAATTGACTTAAAAGGTATTGAAATAATTCTGTACTGATGTTACACCTTGTTTAATTGTTCATTGTTAAGTGCAACACATTGTGCAACAACAGCTGAATGCTGAAGATTCTTTAAAAAAAAGACCTTTCTCTGACCAAATGAACAATATTCCTGAAACAGCTATGCCACCAGCATCAAATAATAAATCCTGCTGTTTGAGCAAATTAAAAGTTGCTTCATTTCTTTTCCTTATTGTGATTCAAGCACGTGTGATTTTAGTTGGCATTGTTATTTCCTCAAGCGTTCAGCTGTGAGTATAATGGCTGCATATATTATTAGTTAGTAATCTGTTCAATTGAAACAAATTTTATTTCATCGTAGTTCCGATTAATTTATTAACTCGGTTGATTAATAGTTGTTTAAATAACTAGACCGTCAGAATCGTACCCAAGATATCTTAAATACTTCGCCCGTTATTTAAAACATCATAAACATTAGATAATAGACTGTTTACAAAAGGTGATTAAGAAAACAGCTGAGTTTGTAAAAAATCTTTTTTAAATTGCATGAATGATTTAAGATTAACAAATTTAGCAAATGCTGCTATTGATTCTAAGATATCCAATTCTATCATTGATTTTAAGACAGCCAATCATATTTCTAATTCGAAGACAGGTAATCCTATTATTGATTCTAAGACAGCCAATCCTGTTATTGACTCTAAGACAGTCAATCCTGTTATTGGTTCTAAGAGAGCCAATTATATTACTGATTCTAAGACAGGAAATACTGTTATTGATTCTAAGATACTCATCTGGTAGACTCAGAATTGAGTGCCTTGGATGTATCCTTGGGAAAGGTAATTGCATCTCGTTTTCTCGGTTTGAAATAACCAATCATGTGTCAAAACGAACAAACCATGGTACGAATAGATAGATAGGTGGACAAAAGTATTCTATTTGAATCAGATGGTTGAAATCACTGAAAAATATAAGACAAAGTACGTGTGGTATAAATGAAATGATTATTTATTGTATAATAATTATGTACACGATATATAATATATATAATATAAACGAAAATTTTAAACGTTTGATTATCAATTTGTTATCATGCATGCACGAGTCATTTAACACATTATCAACCTATATCATACAAAGCGAGTATTCTTTACGCATTTACCTCCATGTAAGAAATGTATATCATGTCCTTTACAACATCATCATTATTTATATAACCTATATAAACATTTAATAATGACAAACCACCTGTTTTCGAACTTTTCATCCAAATACAATCTCAATATCTGTCAAATCTTTGCTCTTCTTTTGTGAAGAATAGATATTAGATTGATCACATTCTAGAGTCTAGAAGGGAGACAACTCGCCAAAATGAAGCAAACGCCAGGACATCTCTTTATAAATACAGCGCAAAAGAGACTGCGTAAACTGGCAAAAGTAGTCCATAGAAGTTAATAGATATTGCGTAACATCAAAAGTAATAATTCCTGCAGTAAATAGATGAACTGAAAGTTATAGGCTCTTAATGTGGTTATTAAACCCGGGGTAACTGTGAATGTCTGTCAGGCACATCTCGAAGATAAATCAACTTTTTGAATCGCTTCTGAGCTTTCATTTTAAGGCTTAAAAAATCTTGCTTAGGCGGACATTGAGTAACTTCTATTCTCACGTCACCATCGTCTTTCATCAAAATTCTTCGTGTCGATTTTCCAGACATATAGTCTAGGAGAGGAGGTATAGTACGATATTCGTTTCTTTGAGACCTCAAGGGTCTGGAATCACTTAGAAAACTAGCTTCATTTTCGGGAATGATTGAGAGAATTGATGGCCTCCTTGATGATATAGATCTGGCAGATTGTTTCGGCGGTGGTGGGGAGACCATGCGTTTCCCTTTTAAATCTTGAGATGTTTTATTTCCCGAGAGGACTTCATCTTCAGGAATGGCTCCAAGGTTTGGTGTCTGTAGTTTCATACGTTTTGCCCTTTTAGGCCTTAGTCGAAGTATGTTAATTTTACCAAATGATTCCTTATTTCTTATGTGGTAAATTTCATCGCCTGAATCATCAGATTCGTCTTCGTTTTCATCCGTCTCACCACCACTATTTGTGCTACTTTTGTTTTCTTCTTTTTCATTGTCAATTTTTTGATCACCTGTTTTACCATCAATCCCTTTGCCTGTTATATCAATTGGCTGTAGGCTTAGAGCCATAGTCTTTTTATCACCATCATCAGTCCTGGGAGATGTGTTTACAAATTTGCTGCTGGAAGACACCGTATTTTCAGAATGTTCAGCTGCCAGGGCGGCTTCTCTTTCCATGCGTAGAATCTGTATACTGTCTTGACGCGTTCCTTTGCTTTTCAAACTGAAGTCCACAATATCATATAGATCAGATGCACTCACAAAGCTAACTTGAACACTGGAGCCGGTGTTTTTTAGCCTTTCTGGAAGAGCGGGCAGCAGAGCGGCCACCGGTTGACTCAGAGTATCAGTACTTTTAATTTTCTCTTCTTCCGTTTTGACGTCCCTTTCAGATAAAGGTCGTCTTTCCAGTTTCGCGGCCTGTGGCCTTTGATCCTTATCTCGACCAATCAATTCGTCGAGTGACATCGGCCTTCGCCTTCTATAGCCTTTTTGAGGATATCTGGGGATATGTTTCGCCCGGACAAACAATGGATCTGATTGAATCCCATCTCGTCTGGAATCAGTTATTGAACGCATCCGCTCGGTGTAGGCTAACATAGATTCGCGAAGGTTTCTATCACGGTTTTCAATCCGAGATAAATTCACATCAAATCCCCTTTCATAATGAACCAATCGTTTCTCGTATTCCTGCTTCATTCGGGCTATTTTGGATGCTGTCTGATTACTGTGTTCACTTTGAAAATATAAGGATCCGTATGACATTCTGGAAGAAATCTTTGGTCACGTGATACAAAAGATTGGAATCGAAAATGTTTCTCAATGGCACTTCAATATTTTTGACCGAAGCTTGAATTCCTGGAATCATAAAAGAAGAAAACAATGTCACAATACACACTGATAATGATACAAAAATAGGGATAAACCAAGGTAGATATAATAATATAATATACGTAGTTATCTGAACTAAATCCTTCAGTAGCCAAAACATTTTGAAATAACAATAATAATAATCAATATTACCTTTCGTCGTAATCTCATTTAACATTTCGATCTTTTTACATAATGATATGTGAAATTATTTAGACTGTTTTATCTAGATATCTATCAATATATCTATTCCATATAAATGTTTTAGAAAGAAGCTTCTTGACAAACAAAGCGATTGATAAATAGATGTAACTGGATACTTATATTGATTTATAGGTAAGACATAAAATCGATATAAGACATTCATAGAGACATACTCCTCTGTTTATATATATATATATATATATATATATATATATATATATATATATATATATATATATATATATATATATATATATATAATCGAATAGGTAGGTATACATATGAAAATGGAAATACATAAGTAAAACAAGCACGCTCTCTAATGTTAACGCTGAGGATTACTACTAAATCACAGGGACGTTAACAGTACCATTTTATGTTCTACGAAGTTTTATTACCCATAACCAACCATTAAAGATGGCGAACAAGAAGGCTCTGAAGCCGTGGGTTTCAGTCTACAATCTGTGTTATATTATTATTATTATTATTATTATTATTATTATTATTATTATTATTATTATTATTATTATTATTATTATTATTATTATTAAGCAAACAATTTCCAAAATCCAAAAGACGATGAAGAACCATTCCTTTTGATTCTATATAACTACACCGCAAAATATAAAAATATACACTATCTTTATACCCGAAATTTCCATCAGTTTCTGAGTAAGGCCAGACATACTATAGTTCTATGTTTATTGTTAAATGTATCAATCTACATAAATAAAGATTAAAAAAAAATTAAATTATAATTTATCGAAACATACTGACCAATGTCTGTAAAGAAAAAAAGAAGAAATATTCGACAATTTTTTTTGCACCTTCGACAGAAGCTGGTTAAATCGGGCATATAAATTATAGAAAGAAATGCTCATATTCAAAAACCTCTGCGTGAGTCATGAAGAATCATATCAACTGTTCAAAAAAATTCAACATAACTACATAGAGTCCCAATCAAAGCTTACCCTCCATAACTGAGCGTTAATTCCAACCTATTCATCGGAGTGTTTGGATCAAAATGCTCATCCTTCTCGAATTAGCAAACTTAATCAAACGGGAATTTCATAGATTTCCCGATAAACAAGTAGACAAAACAAGTACTGCCAAAACTATGGAGAATGCTCAAAAATGATACTCATTTAGATGGCAAATATGAAACCACCCTTGGAACGACAAAACACGGCTCCTCGTGTTTACAGTAAGTTCTGGTCTCGACCCAACCACGATTCCGTGCAAGCCTGAATAACTGCATAAAACAAATATATTTACCATTTTCACATATATATTACATGTGTCTCCGGTATTAATGTCAATCTTATTTATAAGTTTGTAATCAATTCCGAAGTATTTTAGCATAAACAAAAGGTTCATTGGTCAGGGTTGTATATCGATCTGGGTGTGTATGCAATTCAGCAGTAAGTTATCTTCAATTCCACAATTTGCCGGTAAATACATAAGGACATTTACCTATAAAGGTATGGAGCATACACTAAACTTAGACGATGCATGTAAAAAAAGACGATCATAGTCTGTAAATATCACTTTTATAATCATGAATACATCAATCTACATGCATGAACCGGTGACAAAATCGTTAAGCTTCAATCAAACTATTTTGAATGCAGCCTAATCAAAGATTGATGTACTCTGTGCACAGAGATGTACGGCAGCCATTGACAAACTGCCTTACCTCGTGTCATCGATTCGTATTAAAAGAATATTGATTGCCAAAGTATTTGACAATGCAACTATTGTTGCTTGAATCTTCTATTAAGTCAAGTAATTTGCAATAAGGCGACTAAGGAAGGATCACCATTTAGACTAACATTTTAGAAACAGACATACTCCATTCTACTGTGGCCATATTTCAGTGCGTGTAAGACTGCGACAATACTCTTTGAAAATCACCGTACATAAAACTCATCCAATAGCGAACACAATACATCCGATCTTCCGCAGCACAGTGCGCATGCTGATCAGGATATACGCTGTTGACGTTATGGTCAGTTTTAAACAATGGATGCCCTTAATGTTCGTCTAAAGAGGTTATTAGCTCGAAATATCCTAATCCCTCAGTTCAATTCAGCATGACATTAAAGTTAATTTGTCATGGTAAATTATTCCTGAAAAGTATGATATTTAATTACTTCGATTTTTTAGGATCTGTTACAGTAATTACTGTAACTAAAACATTTATGTGGGTCCTTGAATAAGGTCTTAGTGACCACAAAGTCTTTACCCACCGGAAACGAAACTAAAACGACATGTAATTTTATATACTTTTTAGTTCTGGATAAAATTCAGATGTCACTAAATACTTCTCTACTTAGTATAAAGGACAAATATCAAGCCGTTTTTACATGCGTCATTTATTAAATAATTTATAAGACTGCGCATGTAAATTGTGATTACATGAACATTCTGGGTGGAAGGTTTGATAGCCAGGTCTATAAATCTAAAAAATATTGGATTTTTTTTGTTTTGTTTAAACAAAAGATACATTCACGTCAAGAACTTCCATCAAAAGTTTGCAAAGAAAACGTAGTCTATAAACAGCCACTTTAATGGCAGTATATAATGTGCGAAAGTGCGATGCAAATTAATCCATCTGTCAACGATAAGTGCTGTACGTGCAAAACTAGGCTAAAGTTTTCAATCTCTTGGTCAATATGGTTTCAAAACACATCAATACCAATCAATTATTGGGGACACCAAATTAAGGTTAATACTTTCAAGGCTATCTTCTTGCCATATTGAAACTTAAAAAGTAAAATATGTACAAGTTAGTATAAATGTTGATAGCGAGGAGAATTAAACATTATAAATGTGAGAAATGTATAAAAGTTTTTGAAAGTGATATAATTAGCATTTTAGCGAGTTTAAATATGTGAATTGATGTGAGTGACGTTAGTAAAAATGAATTAAAGATTTGTAGGTATCAGCAACAAGAAAAAATAATTAATTCTTGTTTAAATAACTTATCAGAGCTCGTACTATTTTATTTTGGATGCAACCTGAAGTCAGGAAACTGAAACTTAAAAGAATTGCACTGCACGCTTTCCTGACAATGCCTTCCATAATAAAAAGAGACGAATATAAACAAGCCAACCTTTGTAGACTCTACATTTCAAAGTCTCCCTAATGGTTAACTGTTCCAAAAAGATAATTAGAACAGGAACATTTATAATTATCACGCGGTACACTCGTCTGGCTTAGCTATATCTAATCAAACCTTAGTACTGATGAAAATAATTAATAAAAGGATATTGCAGTTACCGTAAGGTACAATCATTGGCCTTCTCTGGCTTGATATAATCATAATCCGGATACTGACATTTGCAGTTACAGTAAAGTACAATCATTGGCCTTCTCTGGATTGATCTAATCAAATCCTCATATTGACATTTGCAGTTACCGTAAGGTACAATCATTTGCCTTGTCTAGCTTGATATAATCAAAATCCGGGTACTGACATTTGCAGTTACCGTAAAGTACAATCATTTACCTTCTCTGGCTTGATATAATCAAAATCCGGGTACTGACATTTGCAGTTACCGTAAGGTACAATCATTTGCCTTCTCTGGCTTGATATAATCAAAATCCGGGTACTGACATTTGCAGTTACCGTAAGGTACAATCATTGGCCTTCTCTGGCTTGATATAATCAAAATCCGGGTACTGACATTTGCAGTTACCGTAAGGTACAATCATTGGCCTTCTCTGGCTTGATATAATCATAATCCGGGTACTGACATTTGCAGTTACCGTAAGGTACAATCATTGGCCTTCTCTGGCTTGATATAATCATAATCCGGGTACTGACATTTGCAGTTACAGTAAAGTACAATCATTGGCCTTCTCTGGATTGATATAATCAAATCCTCATATTGACATTTGCAGTTACCGTAAGGTACAATCATTTGCCTTCTCTGGCTTGATATAATCAAAATCCGGGTACTGACATTTGCAGTTACCGTAAGGTACAATCATTGGCCTTCTCTGGCTTGATATAATCAAAATCCGGGTACTGACATTTGCAGTTACAGTAAAGTACAATCATTGGCCTTCTCTGGATTGATCTAATCAAATCCTCATATTGACATTTGCAGTTACCGTAAGGTACAATCATTTGCCTTGTCTGGCTTGATATAATCAAAATCCGGGTACTGACATTTGCAGTTACCGTAAGGTACAATCATTGGCCTTCTCTGGCTCGATATAATCAAATTTGAGTATTAATGAACATAATAAGCACAGAGACATTTAAAATTACGACGAGGTCCATACCTTTCCAGCTGGACCTAACCAACTGGAAAAAGGGATGAAGATAGATAATCCTAATTTAGAAATTATAAATCTTGTGTACTTTAGTTTAAACTTGAAATTTCTGATAAACCAATTGTTAATTGCTGTACTTTTGTACGATCCTGAATGACTACTGATGACGAAACTCAAGTTCATTAGAGAATGAATATTCCAACGTTCGAAGGTTCAACATATCAAAGTCTTTCCATAACATTTGTATTTACAAATTTCGTGCTCAAGTTCAGAGATGAAAAGCAATGTCAGCATTCTATAAACGCCTTTAGAATCATGTCGTTGTTTGATATAGACTTTCGCAACCAGGTGTTGACAAGACAAATACGCGCATACAGATGAAGAAAAAAAACATTCGTAAATATGGCCTCAGAGTGTGCATGTCTGAACTATACCTTCAAGGCTGACTGAGATTACTAGTAAAATAGTCTCTTCATTTGGTTATCATCTAAATGGGTTTCCTGCAAAGACATCAAAACATTCTAACTCAAACTGAACATCATAAATATCCTCGCGTAACAGCGTGGATCCATTAGCACTTAATTAATAGTTCGAAGTATTTCCCCTCGTAAACAGTCAAATTATTAAAGCCGATGTATTAATTTATTTCCTATTTTTCTCTAAAAGGTCTTTTTATATTAAATACGATCATGGTATGCAGTTAACATTACTGAATAAATGTCATGCAATATCACTGGCCCAAAGACTTGGGTTAAAATTTGGAGACCCCAAATTATCATCCAAATTTCTAGGACGCAGTTTAAATGTAATTTGATCGTCATAAATGAACAGAACTTATATTTTTTGTTACCAACAACAGGGAAGCAGTTTTTCTGTATATAACTAATTGAAGGCACGCAGCTACAATTATAAAATAAATTGATAATGATTGGCATGGCTTGACTTCTTCAAAGAAGTGCCTTTTTTTTAAATTAAAAAAAAAACAAATTATCAAATGGCAGGCGTCGATTGCAAAAAATGGGTATAATGAATTACATTAACTTTCCAAACAAGTATAATTAAAATGCAATCAGTCAAAATTTAGAGGGCCAATTAAAGGTTAAAAACTGATATACAACCCATTATGTACATGAGCGGTATTTGCGCATGTGCTCGTTGTCCTGTTGTGTTTAGTGTCTTCATTAATTGAATCTCGTGCGATCTGTTTATTTGGATAGTGTAGTATTCAATCGCGTCATGACAAAATAAAAGGCATACAAAAGGTCAACAAATAAATAAAAGCAACATGGAGAGATGGGGAGGAGGAAAAAAGAGAAATTACAAAGAATGTATATACATGATAGTTTCCATACCTGTAGCCCATGAACACACAAAAAAAATCAAGTCTCATTTTAAACATATATAATCCGGTGGAAAATCTCTCGAAATCATCGTGAACCCCATCAGCCTAACCTTGGAAGGTTGATAATGATTTAGGACTATCGCTAAAGTGTAACTTCATACATGAACAATCCGATGAATACACACTCTCGACGGGTATCGCGTTTTGATGTATTTTGTGTGACGCTCAAAAATTACTTACACAAAGTTTTAAAAAATACTACCGCTTCAGATTGAGCGTAGAAGCTACTATTTAACAGCTCTATGTGCGTCTTGTTGCATAGACTTATGTGTTTCAGAAGAAGAAAATATAAACGTACTGCTTAATGTCCACGACTGATCAAAACATGCCCAACGTGCCTATTTTATACATTACTACATTATATCCGTATATGTATACTGACAGCTATTGCAAAATAAGCATTACATGGACAATTACAGCTTGCTTTAAATGAGCTCGACCGCATGGTTTTATAGTCACCAAACAAACTACGCTTCAACCTTTTACAAAGCATTAAAGAAAACTCTATGTTTTTTTTTTATTATGTTGACAGCAAATTTGACGCAATTTAATTATAAAGGTGAAATATCTAAGCGAGGGAAATGAAAGGATAGTAATCTTCTAAAAAATTATATTTAAACTTAAAAAGTGAAAAATGTACAAGTTAGTTTAAATGTTGATATCAAGTGAATTCAACATTACATATGAGATATTTATACAAACCTTTGAAATAGATATAATTGGCTGTTTTGCGGAGTTGAAGTGTGTGCATTGGCATTAGTAAAATTTCATTTAAAGATTTGTAGACATAAGAAGCAAGATTAAATAAGTATTCATTTTATAAATAGTTTATCAGAGTCCATGCTATTATAATTCAATTCCAACTTGAAATTGGAAAACTGATATTTAAAAGAACTGCACTCCATAATAAAATGAGAAGAATATCAACAATGAAACCTTTGAAGACACTACGTATCAAAGTTTCCCTTATTGGGTAACTGTTACGAAAAGATAATTAGAGCATAAACCTTTAGGGTTATCGTGAGGTACAATCGTCCGGCTTTCCTAGCGACACCTAATGAAATCTTCGTATTGACGACGACAATGAGTACAGCTGCAGTTACCACGAGGTACAATCATCTAAGTATGGAGAAAAGATAAATAATCTGATTCTAGAGATTATAAACCTCTTTTACTTCAGTCTGAACTTGAGATCTCTGATCAATCAAAACCTCTTTTACTTCAGTCTGAACTTGAGATCTCTGATCAATCAAAACCTCTTTTACTTCAGTCTGAACTTGAGATCTCTGATCAATCAAAACCTCTTTTACTTCAGTTTGAACTTGAGATCTCTGATCAATCAAAACCTCTTTTACTTCAGTCTGAACTTGAGATCTCTGATCAATCAAAACCTCTTTTACTTCAGTCTGAACTTGAGATCTCTGATCAATCAAAACCTCTTTTACTTCAGTTTGAACTTGAGATCTCTGATCAATCAAAACCTCTTTTACTTCAGTCTGAACTTAAGATCTGATGAATCAAAACCTCTTTTACTTCAGTTTGAACTTGAGATCTCTGATCAATCAAAACCTCATTTACTTCAGTTTGAACTTGAGATCTCTGATCAATCAAAACCTCTTCTACTTCAGTTTGAACTTGAGATCTCTGATCAATCAAAACCTCTTTTACTTCAGTTTGAACTTGAGATCTCTGATCAATCAAAACCTCATTTACTTCAGTTTGAACTTGAGATCTCTGATCAATCAAAACCTCTTCTACTTCAGTTTGAACTTGAGATCTCTGATCAATCAAAACCTCTTTTACTTCAGTTTGAACTTGAGATCTCTGATCAATCAAAACCTCTTTTACTTCAGTTTGAACTTGAGATCTCTGATCAATCAAAACCTCTTTTACTTCAGTTTAAACTTGAGATCTCCGATCAATCAAAACCTCTTCTACTTCAGTTTGAACTTGAGATCTCTGATCAATCAAAACCTCTTTTACTTCAGTTTGAACTTGAGATCTCTGATCAATCAAAACCTTTTTTACTTCAGTTTGAACTTGAGATCTCTGATCAATCAAAACCTCTTTTACTTCTGTTTAAACTTGAGATATCTGATCAATCCATTGCAAATTGTTGTACTTTTATAATATCCTTTTATATTCCTGATGATGAAACTCGAGTTCAAAAGGATTATAACAGTTGTGTTTATTTAATTTAATTAGTTTGTTATTTCGTATTTTATTTTTATTCATTATATGTTATGAATAATTGTATTTTGGACTTAACTTTGTCCAAAATCAAGTTCGTTTTTACCTGAATCATTTGTTTTGATTTTGTAGACAGATCGTTTACCTCAATATGAGTCCAGAACATTGGAAGTTCCCCATGAAATTCCGGGTTTACCTGTTATTTACCACATTTTATAGTATAATTTAAGTAACAGACCTTCTAAGTATGACTAAAATTTTCCCTTGTAAACATTTGGAACCTTCAACGTAACAGTTTATCCATAAACTAAGTGCACCAAAGACAAAGATGGTATCAAGGCAAATGCGGTTACTATGAGGTACAATTATCTGGCTTCTTTAGCTTCACAGGAAAGAGTCAGAATATTTGGTGAAGAAAGATAATGCAACTCCTGTGCTTTAGTTTCATCTTGATATCTCTGCTCAACCGATTACAAAACAGTGTAGTTTGTAGCATTATTTTCGACTAAAACGCAAGTTCAAAAGTTTTTATTTTGTCTGGTTTTTCGGGGAGAGGGTTGTAGTGGAAAAATTGCATATCAATCTTCAACGGATGTTTATCTAAAATTGGTCAGACAGTGGTATTGACGATTGCACGTAAGTGTGATTTCTATTGCAAACCGACCTGGCAGAAAACTAACGATTGTCGAATACTTTAAATTTACCAAACTACTCCTAACGCGGCTCTTTTGCTTGATTTGAATTCGCACCTTCATCGCATACTGTTTTCTGTAAGAATATTTACGACATTGGCCTTAGTTTTTTCTTACCCTGTTTTCGAAAACGTTTACATAAAATGCAATAGAATAAAATGACATTTAATTCAGATCTTGCCTTGCCATTAATTGTTTTTCGTCAAAAGGAATTGCAAAAATAACATGGAGCAAATCAAGCTGGAGCAGGCACCATGAATAAAAATAGTTGGCAATGGTTGTATTCAACAACGCCAACTGAGGAACAGTTTGTCAATGGAATCTAGCATGGAAGAAAGTAAGCCCATGAGAAATTGTATGACATGTCGAAAAGTTGAACATAATTTCAGATCGGTATAATGTCATTGCTTTCGACAAGAATAGACAACTCAGGAAAAACATAGAGCCAAGGGATATAAATGACCGTAGACAAAGTTTTATTTAAAACATTTTTCATTAACTTAATATCCTACAAATAAATCAGCGGTTCAAACCTGTGCTCCCTGCTGTGAGTTACCTGAATCGATGCGTAACTGTCACAGTGATAGTTACTGTTTTAAGTTATCATACGCCCAATGAGCTATTTTCAACGCTTTCTAGGCGCGAAAGCTGAAATTAAACTTGGATATAATTCTGAAGGCGGTTAATGATTACTCCCGTGTGTTTTCGCTTTTAACCTGAGCAAAACTTTGTGAATAAAGACAAACACAGAAAAGAAAAAACAAATTCGCAAATATGGAATCAGCGATTATTTCTGAACTATAGTTTCAAGGCTAATTTAAAATAATTAGTGCAACAGAACATCTTTATTTGACTAATATCTAGAAAGGGTGTTCTGCATAAACGTCAGAACATACCAACTCAACCTAAAGATCACAACGTTTCTTACGCAATAGACTGGATTCGCTTGCACTTACTTAATAGTTCGATGTATTTCCTTACGTAAACCATAAAATTATTAAACCGATGTTTTGATTGACTAACAAAATGCCCTCTAAAAGGATCATATTCTACATTTTTTAAATTATTGAATAACTGGCATACAATAACACTGGCTCAAAGACATAGGTTAATAATCGTTTAAATTGCTAGGACAGAGATTAAATATAACTCTAACATCTAAATTGAACACAAGTGATATTTTTGCGACTAAACATGCAGGAAACATATATATGTATAAAGTTAAAACTGACATACAGCTACAAAAAAAATTAAATTGATGATGGCATGGTTTGCCTTCTTCAAAGAGGTACAAATTAAAGGCATAGTTTAGAGAATTAAATTATTAAATGGCGGCTTTCAATTGCATAACTTGTTTCAACTAACCTAAACTTGACTGTCATAAACAAATATTTAAATTGCAATCAGTCGAAATTTAGTGAGCTAATTTAAGGTTAAAAACTGATTTTTAACTAATGATCTACCTGACAGTATCTGCGCATGTGCTTGTTGTCTTATTGTGTAAATTTTCGTCGTTAATTTAATCTCAAGTGAAATGTGCAGCATGTGGACGGTGCAGTATGCAATTGAGTCAAGAGAAAAAGAAAATAAAAGAGAAACAAATGAATAGAGCACGATGGGGGAGAAGGGAGAGAGAGAGATAACAAACAATGCATGTACTTATAAACTTCCGTATTCGTGGTGTATGAACATAAAATATGTTCTAGTATCAGTTAAAACATGCATAGACCTGTAGCAGACCTTTCGAAATCGTTATGAACGCCATTAGCCTTACCTTGGCAGGTGTTGATAATGATTTAAGCCAACAATCTAAGTTTAACTTCATGCATTGAGAATCCCCTGAATACATACTCTAGCTGAGTACCGCATTTTTATGTATGTTATGACTCTAAAGATCATTTACACAAAAAAAAATATTATCGCTTCGGATTGAGCGTAGCGCTATCATTTTTGTCAAACGCGAGGTAACAGTTCCATGTGCCTTTTGTTGTGCACTGTTGTGTGTTTTCGAAGAAGAAAAAACGTACAACTTAGAGCCCGACTGTTCAAAACGCGCCAAATCTGCCAATTTTAGATAATTACTAAAGTTTCTTCGTATATGTATAATGACCGTTACTGCAAAATACCCATTACATTGAAAATTATTGACTGCTTAATAAGGTGATTTTTGACTGAAACTAGCATCACTATATGGTTTAATAGTTACTAAACAAACTAATGCCAATTTTACAAACACTCATGGTTCATAAATGAAACTTAAAATGTTTTATTATCTTGAAAGCAAACATGCAATCATATCTGATTACACGATTTAAATAAAAGGTGATATGTGCTAGCTAGGGGTATTCTTTGAAAAATTCAATCATGTCAAACGGAGAACTAACATCTCTTCCTTTCTTTGCAACTTGTTAAATGCTTTATTATATATATATATATATATATATATATATATATATATATATATATATATATATATATATATATATATATATATATATATATATAATGCAATAAGGATATTCATTGTTTATATTATTTACTCATAGATTCTTTAAAATTAATGTGATCCCTTCTTTTTTCAATAGATAAAATTGATTAGCATACCAATCAGAAAAATAGGAAAACTTGAAAACCGGGAAGTAACAAAATAACTACACTACAGAATGTCCACAGAAAGAAAATGTACGTATCTTAAAGAATGATGCGTTTGAAAATATACTCGTCAAACAAGGAGAGAATAAAGTAAAGAAAACCAAAGATGCGCTGTAATCTCTGTGGTTTTTTTTATATATATAAAAAAAAGTAAAGCATTGCTGAGTGCACGAAACATGTAACGTCTATCTTCAGTCGGATATTATCAGTCCATAATGAACTGAATTGTGTTAGCACAGTCGTTCTGGTCTATTAACATTCATGTTCGAGTGCTGTACAGGATCTACGCTATCTAACAGAAAAACAATCGTGTGCGTGTTGCGCGTCTATTCGGGGCGAGCATACATGCATATTTTATGTAAATATTGGGAATTCGGCGTTTTTATATTAATTTTAAAAATTAATAATGCTAATTGCGGCAACAAAAAAAATCTGTACATTAAGTGACTACTTCTACCTTTAAAGTCGGAATCGGCAACACGCTCATTTACTTAGGCTTTAGTAGTATAGGGAAATGAGGATTTTGACTCACTTAATTTTTTTACCCTCCAAACAAGTATAAATTAAATGAGGGTTTCCCAAAACAGGGAAATGAGGGTTTTGGCCCACCACCCCCCTCCCACACCTATTAGAACGTTTCAGTTAACAAAGTGGAAATTAAACTAGCATTAGAATGAAAATGATATTATTTTATATCTCGTTGCCAATGATTAATGTTTCAACTGTTGATATTAAAAATATTTCATTATCACGATTATAGATACTAAATTTTACTTTACCGCTCACGCAGCGACGGGACTCAAACAAATCTTTTATTTCTGGTTTGTTCAGAGGATATTTTTTGTCGATAAAATACACCTTTGACCGATTGAGATCAATTGTGAGTTTAGTATATTTTTGTTGGCTAATGGGGCTATGAAAGTTTTTAAATTCCGCTAGCAACTTTTGATACAATTGTTCGAGATAATTGAAATACTCGCTGTTATCAGATCTGATGAGCGAAAGTTTTAACTTGTCATGTGTTCCATTAAAACATATACCTGATGTTTCATTATTAAATTCAACTGTCAATTGTTTACCGTCCATCATTAAATATTTAATGTTACTATTGTAGCTATTTGTCATTGTCAAATTTTCAAACATTATTTTATAAGTTTAGATAAAATTTCAGTTGGAAAAGATAATGTCGAGTATAGATCTATCATCATGACAATACCCAAGGGCAAATGTATCTACCCCATTTTCACAATAGCGTTTGTCATCAAAATTATACAATCCACGTTTGATAATAACATCTGTTTCAAGTTTATGATGATTAGTTCGAATTGCCATAGCTCTCATAAAACTAACACCGCCATCAAGCGCATACCTGTAGTCATCAAATTTCATAAACTTTTTAACAAAATCACGAGGCAGACCCTTTGCTTTTTTCGTTATTTTATTATTATCTAGCAATACGGCATACATTTTGCTGCGTAATCCGATAAAGTATTTGATAGCGCTCGAGTTCATTTCATCTTTAAACTTACCAATAACCTTTTTATTTGTGTCGTCATGAAATTTACTGTCACGTGGATAATCGGAAAGATCAAACAGATGTCGATTATTGTACATGTCCTGATAGATGTCCTCGCATTTGATTTCATATACGAGCGAATCAGTATCAGTAAACAATAATCTACTAGCCGGCCACTGATTTTTAACAAAGGTGTAATGAAAATCGTATATCAGCCACTTTGATAAATCTAACACGGCAGCTCCAACATAGATCGGCTTGTTTAGTTTTAGATTTACTTTTCTTCTTTGTATTGCAACAAGATTTGCATTAAATATTTTCATGCTCACAAAATCATCGTCTGACACAAGTTTGTTTCTGCGAATGACATCATTAACTATTTCAATATTTACGCGTTTCCTAATATTCTCCATCGTCTTACCAAAAACGGAATTGTTCATCAGTTTAAAAAGTTTTTCTCAAACTCTGTTTTTGCTGCAGCCCTTTTTGAAGTGTTTGAGTTAATATAACCTCTCATCCACGGCGACTGATTAAATTTTAGTACACGATGAACTTTTCTCAACACAAGACCAGCATCGACTGCTTGTTTTAAAACTTTGTAATGCAAAACGTAATTTTTCTTATCAAGTAAATTTGGTACTAGTTTCTTGACCATGGAATGTTGCCTTGGTGATGCTAACGCTTGTTGTTCTTTTGATAACAAACTATAATCTATTACCATCGATTCCGCACAGAAAGGGTAATCATTATGTAATTTGTGTAGCGAATTTGGATAATCAAGATCAACTTCAACGAAATAGGAAACATCATCGGGTATCTTTTTTTCTGTCTCTGATAGAAATCGATCAACCGTGATCCAATGAAATCCGCTAAAAGGCATTGGTTCTGCCATCGAACCACCGTAAAGATTATTACAATCTAGATAAATTATATACTTCGAAGGAAGGTCAGGGTTATACTGTTTCAGGTATTTGTTGTTTGCTTCAGCATATTTTTTTGTTATCACGCTAATACCGCCTCGGATACCTTTTTCGATAAAATTGAACATATCAACATCAGTCAGTAATTCTAACCTTACCTTACTAAACTTTAGCAAAGCATCCCATGACAACCCAGGGGCAGAATAATACCAGCAAGGATCTAGTCCATAATTATTATAACTCACTTCACGAAAACTTTCAAAAACATCTGCTAATAATAACACGTCAGTTTTCAGGTATAAATCATGATAATCACCAAAAGTCTCACAATCAAACTCTTTCCAGATATCTTGTGCATACCTGTACTCATCATCAGTTATATTTTCATTTTTAAGTTGTGAGTAAAATTTGTCTTTGTCAGGTAAAGATATTTCATCAAATTTACTCCAGTCGTCGAGGTATTCGTATGGAAATACTCCTTTTGTAGCTAGTAGATTAAATTTATCTCCAAAACAGTCTCTTAGGTTATCAAATTTACTACAACCTTTCACTAACTCATCTAACGAGGCTGCCATAAACTGCAAGCTGTCAATAAAACGCAATTTACCTAGCGTAACTGACATGAACTTTTCAAAATTATTTGGGATGCATTTGATGACGTTATCGAGTTTTAGACGAGATTTTATATCAGGATCACCAAAAGCTTCTACTATAATATGGCTATCATATCCTCGAAAATTGTGAAGAATAACCGGAATAAAATCTGGAGCATGAAATTTTAAATTACACTGATTATGAGCCGCTCCACGATACTGTCAAATCAAATGACAATGGTCATGTACTTTTTTGTCATCGTCAAAAGCTTTTTCACAAATATGACAAATTTCTGCTTGCTCGTGAGCGGATTCTTGTTGAGGTGTTAATTTTAACATTGGCGTTACTTTTTTCAAACGAGTAAATATATTATCAACTTCGTTAATCAACTGCTTGAGAAGCCAGATAGCTGGATTTTTACCACGATATAATTTGATTGGTTTAGATAATCTAGAATCAGTACAACAAACTACCTTGTACGCTACTCCACACGGAACATGATTTTGAACTTTTCTTGTACTCGATTGATTAGGATTATTTTCTACGCCAAGTACAGGTTGAAGTAAACACTCAAAATCAGCGTATAAAACGAAAGGAATTTTTAGTTTGTGATTATGATGGACAAACTGTAACACACTATCTTTTTTAGATGGCATTGTTATTCTTTGCACATCACTACAGTACTGCAAATGCTTTTGTAATGTTTCATTGTTAGTACAACCATGCAAGCAGCGGTAACAAAAGAACTTTTTTTTCCTATTTTTACTGTACTGTTTACCAACTAGTCCGTTAAAGTTTTTAATCCAAACGTAATGATTTTTGTAGTACAGTAAATTTATAGTCGATTGTGAAGCTTTTTCTGAAATATATCTCGGGTATACATCCTCTTTTTCATCTAGTCCGAAAACGTTAATTGAAACATTATTTTGCTTTTCAAATTTTGGTATTTGATTTTCTGCCACAGGAAAGTTAATATCTTTAAAATTTAATCTAGACACGTGACTGATATATTTTTCAACACGAGTAGCGTTTTTTTTCTGCTGGAAATAGTGCGGAAAGAACAGCCCATTGGAAACATTTATTATCTACGTTTTTGATGTTTATACAACATCTTTTACTTTTTATTTTTGGTGGCAGGTCGACGTATGAACTACCTCGTAATACATTATATTTCATCGTGTGAAACAATATTCCTTTGACCATTTCAAACTTCCAACCCGAACCTATTTGAGCGAATTCCTCTATTTTTTTCCAGATTTCTTGGTGTATTTCATCAGATAGTGATAACAGATCAGTCCCAAGCAAAGCACGTCTTGATTTTGCGTTAATATAAGGTTCTGCAATTTCCTTGTTAGTTGATTCTTCCGTTATAACTAACTTTGAAAATATAACATGATATTGCACAAATAATCTAATACTTTTGTGTTTTTCTAGCTCACGTTTTACAGTTGTCTGTAGTGGGTGGTAAAGATTCGTTGCATTAAAATTTACTAAAACAATTTGATTATCAAACTGATAACTATTATCAAAACCTGCAAAAGCAGTCGCTATTTTATTAGGTTCTCCCATAAGGCTTTTCTTAGCTATATCACGTAATTTTAACATTATTATATTATAATGTAATATCTAATTAATAATTTTTTCACACTGATCATGCGCTAAAAATCAATTGAAGATAAAATAATCTCCTATAATATAATGACAGCAAATCTAACAAACACATGTGAGCAAGAAACATATCAAGTTCACCCAAAGTATAACTTTATCTCACACTGCGCATGTGCTAAAAATCAATTAAATATAAAAAAATCGCCTATAATATAATGACAGTAAATCTGACAAGCGCACGTGAGCAAGAGATTTATCATGTTCACCCAAAGTATAACTTATACGCTGGAAATGTATTAGGTTCGGTTATTAACATCAAAACTAGAATATCTGTTGGTAAATTAACGTCAGCGGGTTATAATATTAGTGTAAAGGGAGATAATGCTGAGAGGATTGCAATGTTTAGAAAAGATTTTATTTACACGTTGTTCTGCGATGATATTCCAGAGGGACAGCGTGTATATCATTATAACGGTAAAGTCACTGATGACAACATTGAAAACTTATCCTTACAAGATGAGTTTCAGCCGCATCCGGTCTTTGATTTATACGAGGATAACGATTGTAGTATTATTAGAAACAGAAAAACTAAAAAAGTTCTTGGTACTATGAACAATATGGGATATATCAGGGTAATTGTTAGAGGAACACTAACAGATTTTGTTCATTATCTTGATCATAGGTTTGTTTACGAGGTGTTCAACGGATCTATACCCAATGGTCTTCTTATTAATCACATCAATAACGTAAAAACTGATAATCGATTGAGAAATCTAGAGCTAGTGACGCAACAGGAAAATGTGAGAAAAGGACGAGGTGGTGGTATTAATTTTAGATGTCCAATAAAACCTGTTATTTCAAAAAACCTCGAAACGGATAAGGAGATTGAATTTAAATCGATTACAGCTGCGGCGAAATATTATAAGATAAATTCCAGAACAATAAAATTTATAGCCGATGGAGTAACAAAATCAGCTTTTTCAAGAGAATACGATGCTAGGATTGGTTTTAGATATGATGATCAATAATATTTTGTAATTCGGTTTTAGTCAAGCAATGATGAGCAAATGCTATGATATCATCGTGATTAAATTTTAGCGTCGTTACTGCACTTTCATTAATTTTATTTTTTTTCTGCTTCTGTTAGTAATATTTTATGAGAATCACCTTGCATTACAATAACATCAACACTATAACCCAACGAACATTTTCTTACCGCTTCGGCTAGTTCGTTGTAATTTACTATATTAACTTTTTGGTGATATTTTATCTCATCAGTCATCTTATAATAATAAATTAGATAAAAATATATTATAATAATGGACTTGATGAAACGACTTGCTGAACTCTACGAAGAAGATACTAGCGACAAAGTCACCAGCGATAAGGTCACATTTTCCAAAGATTTTATAGACAAATCTATTGGTTATAGTGAAGATGATATTTTGTATAACAATGAATCTGATGATGATGGTGAAATAGTCACTGTTGCTGACAGATCAAATTACAGCAGATCAACAACTAAACGGTATAATGTCAAGTATCACATTGCTAAACAAATAATAAAATTTAATTTTACCGTTGCCGAACAACAACTGTTTTGGCAGCTAATCAAACCTTTCTTAAATATCAAGATTCCAGGCCGACAGAAAAATATCAAATTCGATTTCATATTCGTTAAAATTTTTAATCTAATGACGATCTCTAACGATCGTAAGCAGTATCTAATATCGTTATGTAAACCAGTAAAATGTAAATCTGTCAAACAAAAGTATGAGTTAATTTATAATAGCATTATATCATAATCTGCTTAGTTGGGATCCAACTGTTAAATTTATCGCTATACCCACGCCATTTGACTAAACTTTTATCCCCTTTTTTTCTAGTCACTTTCTCGATAACAAAAACATCCTGCTCAGTTTTCTGTAGTTCTTGTTCATAAAAACTACCTACGATCGGTTCCCCTGCCAGATCTTTTAAAACGTACGTTACAGGTACTGTTAAAAGTACCTTATCAATTACAAATACTTCTTCGCTCCAGTTTGGAGTAAATCCTTTTGCAAATACCTTTTTCATAAAAGAAATTCTAACTTTATCACCAACCTTAAATTTATGTCTGCGGTACATGTTTTCATTTGCTAATATCGGATTTTTAACAGCTTTTTTAGGTGTCATTTTGATGGTTCGATGTTTCGTGTTATTATATTCACCTACGATTTGAGAAAGGTCATCGATGTACCTGTTGGTGTTTTTAGCTGTCATATGTTTGTGTAATTTTTCGTTTAGCGTGCGATTAAATCTCTCGACAACAACGCTTTTACCCTCGTTTCCTGTAACGTATTTTTTATATTATTTTGTTCTAGAAACTGTTCAAACTTTTTGTTAAAAAACTCGGATCCGTGATCAGTCCAGATTTTATTCGGTTTTCTTTCTACACTCGTTATTATTTGTCTTAGCGCATCAGTCATTGAAGTCCCTGTCTTATCCGAAACAGGTACACTGAAAGCGTATTTGCTAAAAACATCTATAACATTAAACAAATACCTTTTTGGAGCACCATCAGCGCCAACGTTAAACTGAGCTAGATTGGATACATCCACCAAATCTATTGCCCAGATATCATCTACACCATTAGCGACAACTTTACGTCGTGGGAACTTTTTTTTAGGTCTGTGCAGCTCGACTGCAAGATCATCGTATACTTTTTTTTCCGAGTCGAGACTCCCCGAGTCCAAGTTTATATTTTGCTCCTATCATTCCCTGAACAAATTTTCTATCAAAACGTTCTCGTAGATTTGTTGGCTTCATATCACGTATTTCGTCTAACATTACTTTATCACAATCTAATTTTGAGTTTTCATGATCACGATAACAGATATCATGACGCATTGCTATTGCATCCACTTGATTATAAGGCTCTTGGCCTGGCAACGGATTGTCGTTTTCATCTAGTTGTTGATCTAGCGGATTCCACGGACCAGTATACCGATGACCTGGCAATGTCCAACCGCCTTTTGGTTTTGGTAATTTTCCAATAATTTTATGTATATCTATACCTGACCCTATTATTTCTCTGTTGTTACAACATTGACAGTATGCGATAATTTTATTTTGTTCAAGACACAAAACTCTGTCAGAATCACAGTTGCATATCATTCTATATTTCTAGTCGTCGACTAAAATAATATCAGGATAACCAGATCCTAGCGAATTTTTCGCTGGCGATACTATCGCTGGGGACGTTTTCTTTAAAAACATATTTTTTCTTTTTCCACAGACTACACAAAAACTTTTTAATATTATCCTGTTGTTTTTTTGTTTTTTCTGTTGTTTCATTAATATTTTCTGTTTTAGTTCTACACTTGAGACAGTATGTTGACATTATTATACTTGTAAGTTTAGATAAAATTAATTGCGATCTCATCATTAGCGTGAGAAGGATGCTTGTCAAACTGTAAAATAAATTTTAAAAAGTTAAGATTTCTGCTCATCTGTTGGATAAACATTATACAATAATATCCACAAGCAGACGTTCCAACAGGTTGGAGTTGATTTGACGAATAATATATCTTGTTAAATTTTTTGTTCATATACTTTTTTATTACATCGCTTGGAGGAAGTCCAAACGAGTCGAAATAATTATTATTATAAACTGCTACCCAATGCGTGCCGGATCCGTCATTAAAATCTTGTATATTAATAACACACGAACTTACAGCTGATGGTGATTTTATTGCTGCGAGCTCATCTTTAGAATAAACTCCGTGAAATCCAGGAACCGCTTTTAACTTATCAATGATATCAAAATTACTCAACGGGGTCGACGAGTTCCTGGTAATGTTAGACCACGTCCGATTCCTAAGAGATTTGGCAGCAGACTTCCCGCTAGTCCCGCCAAAAGTGGAGCGAACGGAATAAATCCTCCTTGTTTTGGTTGATTGCATATGCATTTGCATTTTGGTGTTGGCGATTTTGTTTTTGTTGTTTTCTTTTTTTTGTTGTTGGTGATTTCTTTTTCTTTTGTGGCATTATAATATATTATTTACATAAAATTTACAATTTTTTATTCCACTTCCACGAATGATACCATTACCTGCGACTGCTTTCTTCGTTGCGCCAGATATTGCTCCAGACGCTGCTGCTAGTCCTAATGTTCCCAACACCGGTAAAAGTTTAGGTATTATTGTGCTAGCTAATACTGATAATGCTGGACCAAGAAAACCACCTTCTTTTGCCATCGCTGTCATTTGTGCAGCACTCAAATTTAAAACAAAAGTTTTTTTACGATCATACTTTTTTACTTGACTTTTTGTTAGCATTAATTTTGTTAAAACACCATCAGAAATATTAGGATTGATTTTTAATGATACCTGTTCTCGCTTTGCAATAGCAGCTACTAATTTTTTAACTTGGCCATCAGTCAAATACACTTCTTTTACAATATACCTTGCCATTTTATATAACAACTGTAGATTAAACTTGAACTGTCATTTTACCTCCAATAGAATCTACCGTGATAAATCTATCACTAATCACTAATGAGTATACGTATAACGGCGCTACTGGAACCGCCCAAAGTGTCCAGGTAATTTCAGTATCCGCTGTGCTGTCTACAACTCGCTCGTTATGTTTACTAACATCAAAATGAAATATAGGATAAAGCGTACGAAATTCCTCTGCTGATATTTGAGTTCCATCTTCAACATCTTGATATTTTTGCATTGCGTCAAGCAGGTACATGTACGGTCGAGAAAATTTTTTATTAGCATCATCAGCAAAATTGCACTCGATAGCTCGTTCTGGATATTGCTTTGAATTTAATCTAGCGTATATTCGTCTGACATTAGAGTGATCAAATATTGCATTATTTTGTTGTTGGTTACCTCGTCGGTTTTGCTGTTGAAATACGACAAAGATATTTCTCGGCAGTTGTTCGCTTGATGTTGTTGTGACCCTCCATGTGTAGTCAGTAGTATTTAGAACCGCTGTCTGATATACCTTATGCTGCTTAAAGTAAATTCTGTTTGTATGTTTATCAAGCGTACTATTTAATTCTGACATTTTAGTGATTGATGGTGTTATACGTGGCATCCACAAAGCGAGTTTGTTTATGATAAACTGTACATCAACCCCTCCAGATCTAAACAAGCAATCGTTTTGGTCTGCTCGATCTAAAATAAGAGTATGTTTTACTCCGCGAAATACTTTATCATAATCGCGACAAAAGCCGAAAATTGTGCTTAGCGGAAGTATCATTGTAATTTGACGTGATCCTGCTGCAAGTTTTCTTCGCCTAGCAAAGCCTTCGTTATAACGTGGATTTCTCACGTCAAGTGTGTTAAGAAGTAAATTTAACATCGCAGTACCGTTTGCATCTACAGCTGGTGGTGTTATATTTAGATTATTAAAAGCTGCTATAAGAGAAACTCTTGTAGCGTCTGCATTAACAGCTGCACCTGGTGCGTCAATACCTAGCGCGTCTGCATTAGCAATGAGAAAATCTCTCACAATTCCAGCATTTGCATCAGCATTAGCTCCATGTACTATAGCGCCTCTCTTTAGAAATTCTGTTGATTCAGCTATACCCCGTCCAGTATCTTTAAACCACATCATATTAGTTGCAGTTGATCTCGAGTAATCGTCGGAAAACGAAATAATATTTAAAATTGTACTTGCAACTTGTAGATGACCTGAAATATCTTCTATAGTTTGATTGGCTAGTTGATATCTAGCACTTTTGAATAAACACCAGCCGTTATTTATAAGAGCTACTTCTGTTCCAACTGCAATTGCAGCAGGTGGATTGGCTACTGTCATAATCTGACCACGAACTTCTAACATAGCCTTATGTGGCAGTAGAAATACATCTTCATCTCTGGTGTTAAAGGTTCTAATACCAGCTTTATTTGGTTCGTTAGAATTTTCATCAAGATACTCAACAAACTCGAATTCTGTCACATCATTGTCGATGTCATAAGTTTCTGTTAACTCGAGATAATTTTTAGCAGACATTTTATTTTATTAGATTATATAAAATTTTATTGCGGCACTGTTACTTTAGATATTAATTTTTGTATGATCTGCTCGCCCTTTGGTGATAATAATTTTTTTGTTGTTGTTATCATAGCTTTTTGAGTTTCTTTTGTTGGAGCGATTTCTGAGATAGCTTGTTTTATTTCAGATGCAGTCGGTGGATCTCCTTTTTATTTTATTAGCTATTTTTTGTCCCACCGCAGTCCCAGCGGCAGATGCAGCCCCAGTTGCAAAAGCTTTACCAGCGTCAATAGCAATTGGTGCAACTTTACGTGCTATACCCGGAATATTTTCAATAACTTTAGTGAATATATTTCCAAAAAATCCTCCTACTATTTTTCTTCGATAAACTTTTTTTCTTTGTTTCATTATATTTGATGTTGCATAATTTTTACTTTTGCTCACGTAGATGTAAATAATAAGTTACAACTTCATTATTCAATTCCAACTGTTTTCCTGATTGATCTGTCAACTGCATCCTTATACTTGACATTTGATCTTCCACATTTAAAGGATAATAGATAATATCTCGTGGAGTTATTTGCATGAGAGAACCTGGCGGGACTTCTGGTGAGAAACTGTAAATCGTTTGACCTTTGCTACCTTTTGATGTATAAGATCCAGAAGCAATAGAGCTGTTTACTAATATCATATTTACTTCTGTTATATTTACTGACAGTTCACTGTCATATGTAATAGGCTGATTAAGTGCATTATAATCTAATTTAGTAAATCCTAACAGTTGTCTAATACCTCTTTCTTTTGATCCAAGATTGATTAACATATTTTTCAAAGTCATCCTAACTCGTAATGTGCTATAATTAGCAGCTAATCCAAAATCATCAGCCACACCGTCAGCTTTTGTTATGAGCTCTTTGATCGTCTTGTTTAGATCTTCAATATTATAAGCTCCTTGTGGAATTTTTATTTTTTTGTTGTAGATATTGAAGTACTTGTAAACGAAGTAAACCACATTTCATCATTAACATCAGTTTTCACGTTAGGTATAGCATTCCAGCAAGTACAAGAAATTAATCCAATTTCATATTGTTTTGCAGGATCTAGTTCTATAGGCGGAATATAATTTACTGAAAAATTTGCGCTATCTTCTGTAGACTCGCTAGAGTTTAGTAATAATGTTGTTTGCATTCCTTTTATATTATATCATTTTATAAAATTAAGTCGCCGCGATTAAGTCGCGGTGTAAAGTTTCGTATTCGTCAGATGTTAATAATTCACTCGATCTTAGATGATCAAGTATGTCAATGATTTCATTATCAAGTTCAACACTATCATTCCCAGCTTCCTTTGATGATATTAATAACATTAATCTACCTATCATTTCAGTAGTTGAAGTAAATACCTTTACACCATTTCCTGTTCTTACTCTACTTTTTTGTATACGAGATTTATCAAAAGTAAAACATTTCCTTCTAAAACTCCACCCACTACCAAAAGGTTTTGCTCTGCTATTTTCTGCTGTTTTTTAAACGTGAGAGCAATGACACCGTTTCTCATTCTATCATAAAGTGGAAGCATATCATCAATTTTTGTAACCGTGTTTATTTCATCTTTAGCAGTAACTTCGTCATTAAATATTACATCTAATCTATCGAGTAATTCTTGATATTCTACATCAGTCCACTTGTTTATATTATTAATATCTATTATATTTTCTTTGTTTAAAAAATCATCATATTCACTACCTTTTATCTCATCATTTGCTCTTTTTGTAAAATGAAGTCTTTGATCTCCAACTTCCATAAACTTTACAGTAAGATCACCGACTCTTTGTTGCTCCTCTTTGATATCTTTTATTTCTCCTGATAAACTTGTTATAATATTTGTTATTCCTTGCGTTGTTAACTCTGCTAATCTTCGCTCAAGTTCCAGCGGATTGTTTATCAATCGATCTGTTTCAGCTCTTCTAACCGCAGGATCAGCTATATTTGCTGTAAGTGCCTCAATCAGTTTTCTTTTTTCTTCATCAGATCTAGTAACAAGTTTTGCAGCAGCTGCTTCTTGTTGTTTATCAAACAAGAAAAAGTTAAATTTATCTTTTGTAGCATTACGGTAAAGTTCAATAAACTTATCTTTTGTCACGCCACCGCATTGCTCGCTTGCAATATTTCTAACGTCAACATTATCCAGTCCTGGAAATAAAATAAAACAACCCGTATTTCGCCTAATAAACCTGTCAACATTATAAAATCCTTGAGCGAGATAAACAGAATTACACTGTTTGTTACGTGACAGTGAGAAATATGATCTTATTTTGTTCATCTCCATGTTATTTAGCGGAATATCATCAAAAACTACTATCTTATGTTCATCTGCATCAAGTTGATTGACTGGAATAAGATCTTCTGGCTGCCTAATTATAAAAAATCTTCGCCAGCTTTAAGATCATCACGAAGCTTGTCATTATACTCACTTAATAACTCATACTTATCTTGCTGTGGATTGATTGTGTAAATATAAACTCTATCGTAGTTAAAATTATCACCAAGAAGTAAGTTCATAAGTAAATTTGTTTTCCCCGATCCAGTTCGCCCAACAATAAGATAATGACAATCAGGAAGTTCATTGTTATGTTTGTGCTTCACTAGTCTCTCTGTATCAAAGTTTAGTATCAATGATTTTGCCATTTTGTATAATATTAAACTAGTGTTGATAATTTTATCTAGGATAGTAAATAATGAGCTACTATACAAAATTTGGAACACTATTAGAAGATTTATCCACAAAAGGTTATCAAGGTGACTTATCCAAATATGCAACTCTTGATCAGCTTACAAATGAAATCAATAATTTACTAAATATTGCCAGCGTAGATCCAGATGAAGTTGTCATTTTCCAAGACAAAGAAGGACGATTAAAGACGAGTAATGTAAAACTGTGTCAGATGTAGTTGTACGAAATCCAAGTGGGAATATTGTTATGAAACAAAACAAGATTACAGATCTTGGAAACCCAACTGAGGACGGGGATGCTGTCACTAAAAAATACGTCAATGATCAGGATGTTTCAATCAATAATGAAATCACAGCACTCAAAAATGAGTATCTTAGTCATGTAAATACATTTTTAAGTTTTCGCAGAAACATAAACAGAATTAGAGATGAATTTTTTGGAAATCCATCAATTGTTGACATTACACTCGCTAATATTAACACAAAACTCAATGATATTAACACAAAACTCAATAATATTATTAGTAAAATTCCTAATATTGCTGAGGAAACGAGTATCATTCCTCACAAACAGATTAAAAATATTGTGTATACTATTGCATATGGTTATAGTGGATGGACACCACAAAACAAATCTATCAAACACATTGCAGAAGTTACTGGTTTGTATAGATTGTCAGTGTTTAGCACTGTAAAGTTTAAAATAATTACTAAATCATGGCGTCATTCATATGATGATGACTTATCTGGAATGTTATCTGTAATATTAAACAAAAATTCTGAGGAAGAATTTGTACTTGAACCAACTGATAAAAATTTTATAGGTCCTTATCGGTGGTGTTTGGAATTTGTAGCTGATTTATCATAACTATATAAACAAATATTATAATGAAAAAAGTATAGTTGATTTTAATCATATTTCAAAAGATATTTCAGAACAGGCTGTGGACGCACTAATACAATACTACAAATATTATCACAAAAAAACATTGGTGCGTTAAAAAATGTTATAAATACTACAACAAGATCCTTCGAGTAATATATCTGCCATTGTTAATGACCAGTTCCGGTATAATTTCAAGTGGGATATCGTTAAATCCTTTTTTGTTAATTATATCTGGTATTGGTGTTTCACTTACAGCGGCGTGTAAAAAAGTAGAACCAAGACTTTTGATAAAAAAAGCATGGATGTTTAACATCAATTAAAACTTACAAGAAACTACTTGATCAGATCCGGTCTTACCTACGAGGAGTCAAATATAATATGGATGATTTATTACGTGAATTTCGTATTATTGATAATATGTTAACAGATATTCTACCAATTAGGGTTAGCAAGTATGAAAAAAAATATCAAAAAATATGAGTAACGTAAAATTTTATCTAAACTTAAGATATAATATAACTAAAATAATATCATTTTCATTCTAATGCTAATTTAATTTCCACCTTGTTAACTGAAACGTTCTAATAGAAGTGGGAGGGGGGCCAAACCCTCATTTCCCTGTTTTGGGAAACCCTCATTTAATTTATACTTGTTTGGAGGATAAAAAAAATGAAGTGAGTCAAAACTCTCATTTCCCTATACTACTGCTTTGACTATTTTATCTTCTCATGAGTGGGGGTAGGGGACACCTGGTATTTTCTTTTGAGACTAAATTAGTTCTTGTTTATAGCTTCCTTGTAAGGTTATTTTGTTAATCAAATATGTGCAGCAAAGCGATTTATTTTTCCAGAAAAACGAAAACAAATATTTAGAAACAAACAAAGAATGAAAACGAATAAAATCCCAACCTCCAAATTACTCAGCGGGAAGGTTAATTAAGCTTTAGAGCTGAAATCTAAGCACTTATGCAATCAACACAAAGATTTACCTGCTGATTCATGTACTTGCAGTATTTGGTCAGTTCTCGACTGGAGGCATATGGTAACAATTTATATAAAAATATTAAAGCTATTTATCAGGACTATCAGGGTGACATTGCAGATTTGATAACTTTGAGTTTAGCTCAGAAGACGATCTATAATATCATTGCATTCCAAGACCTAGTTACTGATTTCATATTATCTTAACGTGAATCACAACATTGCGGTTTTGCTTCATCGTGAACGAACATACCCTCCTCCCCCACACACACACACACACATCCCGTAGAATTTGTACCCATATCATATTATTATTTTTAGATTAGTATGCTTTTATTAATAATTTTTAAATGTATATTTCTTAATGGTATTTCATATTTTTTTAAAAAATCCTCTTTAAATGTATGTAAATTTGTAATAACTTTACGTACGTTTTTGCAAAATACAGTGGGAACGAAACCGGCAAAATACACTAGTTTTTGCTTATAAAAGGTAGCAAGGCACGACAATGCGGATAAACAACATAGAATAGCAGTAAAATACATGTAATAAAACATCGGAAAAACCGCGAAATGTCTTTACTAGGAATACTAGTATGTTTACGGTACATTGTATCTGTCCTTACTCGATGGATACACAGAGACTCTTTAATGTATTTTTAAAATCAGTTTCAGTGGAATAGGTTTTCTTACATGTAACAGTCAGACGTTTCTCGGGCCCTAAACAAATGTAACAAAAATAAGTACAATTTCCTCACAGCATGACGCCATTCGCTAAACTGATCACATCTTTGAAGTGTCCTTGAACTGAATATCGCTGTCTTCAGGGTAAGTCTCTTTTTTGTAAACCGATATTTTTGTTAAGCATGCTGTTTGAGTCCAGGTTTTGAGTGTAATGTTGGCTGGGTTGGCCGGCATATGGTCTCTTTTTTCGCGCATACTACTGCGAAACGGATGATGAAGTTGAGTTGATGTTGAAGAACGTCCATAGTGCACTGCGCTCATTAAGAACTTGTATAATGAATTGTTTCGTTTTTCTAATCTTATGCGAAAAATCATTTGCTAGATCAGAAAGTACTTACTGAAAACAATTGTCATGTTTTGTGACATACATGCAGCGAAACAGACGGACAGAGCACTGATCGATAGAGAATCCGGCCGATAGACGCGTAGACAGGTGAACAAAGACGACGGGAACATGAAAAAAAAAATCGAATATTTGAACAAAACAACTGCACTATATACGCAGGTCTGATGAGAAGCAATACAAATTTTAAAGTTAAGAAGTGCATAAACTTGGTATTAAAGTAGATAATATTCAAAGCAATGAAAGCAATGGTATCAGAAAGGAAAAAAATGTAACTTACTTTGTAGATAGTCAACGTAAGGGAATAGCTGCGAGTCGATAAAATTCTCTAAATCCGACAGACGTGGTTTGAACAATGAAAGAATGATTGAATCCAGTACTCACTATAGTAAGTTTTTGGTTGATGCATCCCTTGGACGCGATTTTATACCGTAGATCGGATTCCAGCTGTAACACTTCGTGGTGGTTGACCTTTAATCCTTAATTCAATAACGCAATATATAGTGTACTCTAAGAGTAAGGACGGCTATTCTCTAAGGCTTTAATCCGTTGATTATTGTATGGCGGGATATCCGTGTCAATGCTATCCACTCATGAAGTGTTCGCCTGACGAATAGTAGATGTCGCTGTAAGAGAGTGATACAATAACTTTCAACAGTGTTTTGAGTTTTTGCTTTATTATCCTATACGCTGACTTGAAAATAGGAGTAACATTCTAAATATAATAGTTTGTGTACCTAAGTAATGGTGGACCACCCCGTTACAGATGTTACCGATAAGCTTATCCGCTACACCTCTTTATGATGGTTCTTCGTTATCAGTCTTACCCTAACATCAGTTGTAATTATTTCGCCTTGAATGTTGTTAACCCTTACTGTACGTCTTTTTTCTCTTTCTATCATTCTCAGAACGAATATTGTCTACTGTAACATTTATGTAAACCTTTAACACAGTGAGAAAGCCTGCCAGTTATATCGATTTTACCCAAAATGCAGGGCAGACGATATTTGCATGTCAGCTGCTGATGTTTGAGTCAATTGCCATGTTGATTGCACGATAGTCAAATTTTGTGGGTTTTATAATAATATTATTAATAAAATGTCAACAAAGAGCAAGGTGATGACATTATTATTAATGATATACTCGATTTTGACGAGGGTACGAAAATTACAGCCTGGGGTCTTTGCAGTAATTATTAGTTATTTGTTTTTAAGTCTATATCATCAACAAAGAAGAAGAGCTCACACAGATAACTTCAACTAGTTCATATTTCTCAGCCCTACTTCGAAGATTAACAATATTTTATGGCCATACTGATGATATAGCCATTAGGATTCGGACACAAGTCCACAACTTTAGGTGCAACCCTTCCTTTGCATTAAATTATCAAGAGACATATCAATAAAGACACATATCAAAATAAAATAATAAATGTGTGTGTGTGTGAGAGAGAGAGAAAGAGAGAGAGAGAGAGAGAGAGAGAGAGAGAGAGAGAGAGAGAGAGAGAGAGAGAGAGCTTTCAAAAATGTTCAGCCATATCGCTACGATGTCTGCAGTGTGGCAGATTATAGTGATGTATAGCCACAGTCTGGTAGCATCATGGTCCACCCAGTCACATTATCCTGACACAAGGGCGACCAATCCTAACACTAACCTCTTAATGCCGAGCGCCTAGCAAGCCAGCTGTTAGTAGCAATTTTTTTTTGTTTTAAGTCTTGGTATGACACAGCCGGGGTTCGAACCCGCGACATACCGCTTCTGAGGCAGACGCACTAATAACTAGACCACCAGATTCAGAGAGAGAGAGAGAGAGAGAGAGAGAGAGAGAGAGAGAGAGAGAGAGAGAGAGAGAGAGAGAGAGAGAGAGAGAGAGAGAGAGAATCATTGCAAACCGTACCGTATGATTTTTTTTAGCGTTGTAGGTATTCTGTGTCAAAAGACAAAGGTTAAAACTTAAGGATATGAAACTACTGCACTATTTTAATCGTGAAAGACTATCATGTTCCAATTACACATATGTTAAATTGTAGACACAAATGCAAACAAATTTCATGCCACTTGTCTAAGTCAGTAATTTTCTTGTTAATTTTTGGAATAACGAGATTGTGCATAATGGTTCTTTCATGATGCATTCACTATTTCAGTTTTAAAGTCAGTGGCCCGTGTATTATATTGATTCAGCCACTGTTTTCAATTAAAGCATCGAACATCATTTTATTTTATCCCTTCGACATTTGTTGCCAGTCTAAAATTAAATGTTCAATTGTTCATGTTACGTAAAGATATGCCATTTTATTTAGAAGAGAATATAAATCTGTGCGAAATGATGTCATAGCAAAGTTTTAATACAGTTGTGCGAATATATCATTAGAAAATAGATTGTCTTGACAAAAATACCAGAAACGAAAATTATTTTGTTTTGCATAATTATTAAAGAAACTTAAAAATACTTTTAAAAAATTTATAGGAATTTGGAAATTATTGTTTCCTTATTGATTACTCCTCTCACAGACCATTTTGCTAGAAATATATGCAAGATAAGATTTCTTAAATTAGCACCTCTCTCTCTCTCTCTCTCTCTCTCTCTCTCTCTCTCTCTCTCTCTCTCTCTCTCTCTCTCTCTCTCTCTCTCTCTCTCTCTCTCTCAGCTTAAACAACAATATATAAAGTCTTGAAAATTAAATCTACATGACTAGTTTGTAACAGTTGCATGCATGCATACATACATACGTACATACATACATACATACATACATACATACATACATACATACATACATACATACATACATACATACATACATACATACATACATACATACATACATACATACATACATACATACATACATACATACATACATACATACATACATACATACATACATACATACATACATACATACATACATACATACATACATATATCTCTCAGCTTAAACAACAATATATAAAGTTTGGCACCTTGAATATTAAATCTACATGACTAGTTTGTAACAGTTGCATGCATACATACATACATACATACATACATACATACATACATACATACATACATACATACATACATACATACATACATACATACATACATACATACATACATACATACACACACACACACACACACACACACACACACACACACACACACACACATACATACATACATACATACATACATACATACATACATACATACATACATACATACATACATACATACATACATACATACATACATACATACATACATACATACATACATACATACATGTACGGGTACATGTGCATTTACATCGTTTGATTGCCTTTTACACTAATAGAATTACAGAAGTGTAAATTGTATTGCTAGACTTATTTCATTATTTGACATTGTTGGACATTACCAATGACGCATTAATTAATTATTAAGTTATTTAACCGTTTAGTTGACTAATCGTTTTACGTGGCAAACATCTTAGCATTACTCGTATTGATTTTTGTAAAGCCTGATTCCTCGTTTGAAGGCCAATAATTTGGATTATGCATTGTATAGACATATATCCGTCTCAAGTCAATCATGACCTATCAATCAAGTCAATCATGACCTATCAATCAAGTCAATCATCACTTCACGAAAAAGCCATAGTTTTGTTTTCTTTTGTGTTTTTTTTTTTTTTTGGTTTTTTTTGGGGGGGGTGTTTTTGTAGTATAAAGGGTGGGATAGCCATCCCATGGCACCGTAGAAATTATAAAATGTAAATAACATAAGCATCTATTATTCATCCATTACAACTTGATGTAAGTATCATTTTACAAGGATATACTAGAGTTTATTTACAGGACAGACAGGCAGAAAAAAAAAATCAATTAAAGTAGCATGCATACAAACGGATCTGGATTCTCTAAAACGTGATTATTTATATCAACAACTTGGAGTGATAACGAAAGGAACAGAGCTTTTCTGTTCGAAATTTTAAGATGTGCGGCTAATTCAGGTGCAGTCATGTAGCGTTTTGTAAATGTTTTAATTTTTGTACTTTCTTTTATCACATGCACGAAATTTGCTATTATCTCGAGGAGGTAGAAGATTTTATGCAGGAAGTAGAATATGATTTTAGAATTTCAGAGTACTATTCAACTTTTTTAAATTATCATGGCATGTTTGTGTGTGTGTGTGCGCGTGTGTGTGTAATTTATTAAATGAAATGTGGAATAACTGTATGTATGTCCAACTTTGTAAATTTGAGCATTTTCATGTCTAAATGAAATAGACAGCAAATCATTTTACCTTCATTTTGACACCAATCTGTTATTTTACTTCATTTTCGATTCGATATTAAAACTAATCTAAAGGTTACAGTGTTTGGAGTGGTCATACTAAATTTTTCCACTTTCCTAATAAACAGTTTAATCGTGTGAATGCGCAAATGTACAACTTTATTAAGGATTATGCCTGTACTTGTAACATCAATTGCTGAATTCAATTATTATTATTATTATTATTATTATTATTATTATTATTATTATTATTATTATTATTATTATTATTATTATTATTATTATTATAGCAATGAAATTGCTATATTAGATGGCGTAGATGTTTCATCTACCAACATGTTTGCCAACCTATCTGCCTAGTTGTCTATCTATCTACTCTTCTTTAACTTTTTGCTTATGCAGTATATAGAACGATTGCACCATTCGCTAGAGCTAGGTTGTATATTCCAAATGGGAATATTGATCTAATTAGTCAAAGGCCTATGTACAACCATTTGTGACTATTTATACATGGGACCGTTCTTATTTGGTAGCACTAAAACGCACTAAAGAAAAGTATCTGACTTTTCAAAGCTTGGCGATATGTCCCCTACAGCATACACATTTCATCCGATCATAGTCATTCAGGTGTTTGATTAGTCATATCATACAATGACAATCATTCAGATGTTTGATAAGTAATATGCTATGACTGCTCTGAATTGAAGGATACAAGTCTGTTATGGTTTGTAATTTTCTTGCGGTTTTTCTTTTCTTTATATTTTATCGACTTACAGTTCGTTGGTGAGCTAATGTCAGTATGTCGTCACATTAAATACACATACATGGCACCGTTCTTTGCTTTGTGGACTCGTCCATTTGCTTTTGTTGACTCGTCCCATTGCTTTATGGACTCGTCCCATTGTTTTGTTGACTCGTCCCAATGCCTTGCTGACTCGTCCAAACATGACTGGACATAACATTAAGTATATAGAGGCCAATAATTCAAAGAATATATTCTAAAAATAATGGATATCTTTGTCAACAGATTATCAATAATGTGATAAAAAAATATGCGGAGGGACGCTAAACAATGAGATTTTGTACTTCACATAATTATTTTTATTATTGATACGTTGCCTATATCTCTATCCGTGTTAATATAGTGTCATTTTACCTTTCATTGAATTATGAATTTTAAGCTGCAAATAAAGTTTCCAGTACCTGTATTAGGAAAGTTTGAATATCAGTAAAATATGGAGTCCAGTCAACTTCGATATGTAAACATGAATCGAAGAAATAAAAAATTGGAGAGCAAAAACGATAAATACAAACAAAAATAAGTAAAATAAAACTGGAAAATAATGAAATAGAAACCACATAGTTTGATTTTGTCTTCGCAACAAATACTCCTAATTATTTTCATAACCACGTTACAGCATGGAGAATATAGCATATACTACAAACTACGAGTCCACAATGTTCAAGTCAGATGCCGTGCCTTTCACGTAGTATAAAATGGGGAATACTTATTGTGAGATGATTGGCTGTTAGATATAGGAAACTATAAGACAAAGTGGCTGTCAGGGCATATAGGAAACTATACGACAAAGTGACTGTCAGGGCAAGGGACTGTCAGGACATACAGAAAAATATATGTCAAAGTGTTTGTCAGGGCATATAGGAAACTATGCGACAAAGTGACTGTCAGGGCAAGGGACTGTCAGGACATACAGGAAACTATAAGACAAAGTGGCTGTCAGGGCATATAGAAAACTATACGACAAAGTGACTGTCAGGGCAAGGGACTGTCAGGACATACAGGAAACTATATGTCAAAGTGACTGTCAGGGCACATAGGAAACTGTACGACAAAGTGACTGTCAGGGCATATGGGAAACTGTACGACAAAGTGACTGTCAGGGCATATAGGAAACTGTACGACAAAGTGACTGTCAAGGCATATAGGAAACTGTACAACAAAGTGACTGTCAAGGCAAGCTTAACACCCAGTCTGACCACATGTTTTACTGGTTATAGAAGAAGACAAATCAGCCTGCTACAGTGGTTTCAGTTTTGGGGAAATAGATATGTGTGGTTTTGTAAATATAAATTGTAGTACATATTCTTGGGTACTTAATCTCGTGCATTTCGCTCTGACAAATTTTGCATAATTATATGTGTTTTATTTAATTGTTTAATCGAATCTACACACCCAAAACAAAGAATGGAAAAAGAACAAAAGTATGCCGACAACAAAATATTAGTCGCTTATAGTTAAATACTGTTAACGCAAGAATCAAACCAAATGCCAGGATCAATCACTATCATTACGTGTTCAACATCTAAATGTGCACCCAACAAACAAATGCCAAGATCAATCAATTATAGTCTGTGCTCAACTTTAAAATAGTTGCTGTTGTTCTTGTAATATTACTAAACCTTTCTAAAAATGGTTAGATAACTATGTTACACCTACAAGACCAATCATAATTCACACGAAGCATACATTATCCACTGGCGACTGACCAGTTTTGAACTTTGACCTTTAATCTGTGAAATTTCTCTCCTACCCCTCCCCCGTCGTTGACGCTGAAGAGTACAACTCTATCGTACCAAGAGGATACTCATATGCTAATGAATTGACACTAGTATATTCGAACTTTGAAAAACAGTTTTTGGATCGATTCCTTTTGTTCGGATTCTTATTTTGACAACTCCAACTGAGAACTACCCGTTATGGGGAAGTAACTCCACTTCAAGTGCATCATACTGAGGTCAGTGACAGTGAGATATGAGATAAAATTTCAACACTGCAAATAAATCTTGTAATCCGGGCATTGATCGCAGTCCTTTACACCTGCAAGGACTATGAGGCTGAAACCATGACCAATTCTTGTCAATAGGTAATTCACTTCAATAAATTTACGAAGCAATGAAAACGTAGTGTCAACATTAAGAAAGAACAGACTCTCTACTAATTATAGATCCTTCGTGTCACCGTTAAGAAAATGGGATCAGCGAATTCACATATCTCTGCAATGTCGGATATTTTTTATTTGCGGATAATACCTCATTTCATGTAATCCCTAATAACATAATGTTTACTAATGCAGAAATTAAATATCGACAAGATTTTGGATTTTTCTTTATAAAACAAAATTGACCTGATACATCTCATCTCCATCTTGGAGTCTAGTTACCTTAACAGCCGATGATTCAAGGTCCAATCGCACTTTTTATTTAAATATTCGTTAAAGAGTAAAGGGATGTGAAGTGATTATGATTTTAATGTAGCTTTAACAATTTTACAGCCATATCGCTACGATGTCTGCAGTGTGGCAGTTTACAGTAATGTCTAGTACTGGGGCATCATGCCGCAGACATGTAGCATGATGTCCCACCCAGTCACATTATCCTGACATTAGACCGACCAGTCCTAACACTGACCTCCTAATGCTAAGCGCCAAGCGAGGTAGCTGTTAGTACAATTTTTGTAAGTCTTTGGCATGACTCAACCGGGGATCGAACCCACGACCTTCCCCCATCCGAGGCAGACGTTCTCACCACTAGGCCACCAGAGTGATTAATGAGTAAAGGGTACACGAAGAAGCTCAAGTACAACTTGCCTAAAAATAATGCAAGTAAAATATATTTCATTTATATTCGTCACACTCAAGAATACTGAGCTGAAATTCGTTAATTTCCAGTCATCTTTACACAATGTGTTTGTTGTTCATTCCATTTTTTAGGAAGAGAAAAGTATCATAGGTTCGTCATTTTAGATTTATAATAGTAATGAATTTGCAATAGATTAATTTGTGTTCCATTTATTGAAATTTATAACCTGTTTTTCAAATTATTTCAACATATATGTAGTTAAGTTAAAACCTGTTAGTGTTCCATTGGAGTACTGACTGATATTTCTGTCATTCTGAGTTAAATTGTAATAACAATTAGAAACAGTATATCATCTATGACTGATGTATAAACAGGAAAAGTTAAATACTAATATTTTACCTCAAATTGCAAAGACTTTGCCAATGTCATTGTCTAATGCCGATGTTACATGAGGATTCATTCTGGTCAGATACTTAGATAACCATGTCAAAGTTGCATTAGCGCAAATTGTCATGGTCTACTTTGCTTGTATTATCAGGCTGAATGAGATGCAAGGTGAGTGTTTCGAAATTCTACTTTTTTATAAATGACATAAATCAGGTACGGTTTAGTAAAGTAATATTTTGATTTTGGTATATTTTATTCACAAATGAGTACGTTTTGACTTGGATGCATTTTTTCATTCATATATACTCCTTGACTTGGGTACGTTTCACTTTAGGTATATTTACACTTTCCACGTTTCGCTCAACATATGTTTTGACTTGGATTTGGCTAGAAATCTTTCCAACCAAGAATAAAATACTCTCAGAAATGATTAGCACGTGTTCTTTGATTCATTTCATCTAATCTTAATAATAACCGTCATGCATCTAAAAGCTGTTTAATACGTTCAAATCTACTTGACCACTATGTGGCGTAAGAATGAGAACTATTCTTAATCGAATTTAAAATATCCTGCTACAAATAAACTTCAACCGATGAAGGCTCGTTTTTCTGTAGGGCTGACATAAACAATCTCCTGCACAAGTTTATTTAGTCATAAATTTACCATTGTCCATTAGTTTGTCTAATTTAAATATCTGAGTACCTTCGAACTTCTTAAAAGCTATGTTTCGTTACTGGCGGTCTTCGTTAAACGCATGTGGGTTTTTGCTTCATCCAAGAGGTCTGATTTAGCAAAAAAATGAGTATAAAGGAAACTACCCGTGTGTCTCTTTTCAATCTCTTAATTTTACTACTACAAAATTCTAAAATAATTTATTAAATTAAGCTTCTATATATCTTGAAACATTTAGTAAGAAAAAGAACAGATGAATAGATTTACGTGAAATCAATAATTTTATCAAATTATTTTTTTCAATAAATGACCAGTGTCTAGCATTCCAACAAATGAACAGCTTTGTCACATTGTTAGTTTCTTTGCATAATTAAAAGTTATAATATCATCTAAATTAAAGAAAAATATAGACCTAATGATCTAAATGTACATATCAAGTTTGGGACACTTCTCATTTCAGAATATTTTATTTCCTATACATTATTTTTTTTCATTTAGAGATATTGTTGTGTAATTCAGAGACCAAGGTAAAGTCTTTAAAAGTCTGCATCGTGAACCTAAGTCAAATAGTATTATAAAAGACATTATAAGTATGCACTATGAACTTAAGATATTTCGGCGAACCAACAAAACATTGAAATTGTAAACACGGGGTTCATATTGTTGTTTTCTTTGGGTTTATTTGCTAAATAGAATACCAACATCTGTATCATGGCGTAATTTAAATTCCACTTCATCATCAAGACACGTGTTAAATAGGCCGTGTTAATGTTATTGCGCGGTAATCATTTTTGTTTTGTTGCCGGTATCTTCTTTCAACCTAATATCCCAACAAATCCTGAAATTTGTCCCTAAAATTGATAAACTTCTTCCTCACTCCAAGTACATGTGACTTGCAAAATTTGTAGATGGTGAAGAGCTCGAATTATTGTTCGGAACGAAATTGTTACAGACAGACGGACCTTGATCCCATAACATGCATGGCTGGTGTATGCAAATGCTGTAATGCTTTTGTTCTTTAAAGATGCTTTGCATGCAGTTCAATGCCTACTAATAATAAGAAAGAAGAAAAGAGTATAGCTGACTAATTATCTCTTAATTAAATGAAAGGAGATAAATGACAATTAACGAGGACAACGCCGTCAATCTTGTTGCAATCTACTCTGAACCATTAACAAATTGAATCTCCAAATTAAATGATTTCAAAACATTTTCAAAAATGTATGATTCAGCAGTCAAACGCCTCTTTATAATCTGTCAATACATACAAAGTTTCATAATTTTCCCTCACATTATGTAATATAAAATTCGAATATTAGTCTGAGATACAAGTAATAATTCCTACAGTCTGAGATACAAGTAATAATTCCTACTGTCTGAGATACAAGTAATAATTCCTACAGTCTGAGATACAAGTAATGATTCATACAGTCTGAGATACGAGTAATGATTCCTTCAGTTCAAGGTACAGTAATAATTCCTTCAGTCTGAGGTACAAGTAATAACTACATCAGTCTAAGGTATAAGTAATAATTCCTTCAATCTAAGGTACAAGTAATAATTTCTTCAGTCTGAGGTACAAGTAATAATTTCTTCAATCTAAGGTACAAGTAATAATTCAATCAATCTAAGGTACAAGTAATAACTACATCAGTATGAGGTACAAGTAATAATTCCTTCAATATAGGGTACAAGTAATAATTCCTTCAATATAGGGTACAAGTAATAATTCCTTCAATCTAAGGTGCAAGTAATAATTCCTTCAGTCTGAGGTACAAGTAATAACTACATCAGCCTGAGGTACAAGTAATAATTCCGTATGAAGTACATGCAATAAATCATTCAATCTGAGATACAAATAATAATTTCATCGGCCTGAAACCATGCAACGTACTTTTTAATATTTTGGCGGCCCCGAGTGGCCGAGTGGTCTAAAGCGCTGTCCGTTACGGATTACTGCCATCTCACCTCTGTCTACGTGGGTTCAAGTCTAGGATTCGGCGAATGTGGATATGTGAGAAAGCTTGCCAGTAGTTTTTCGTGGGTCGGTGGTTCTTTCCGGTGATTTCCCGGTTTCTTCCTCCACCATTAATACTGGCCGCCATGAATAGCATATCGTGTGCTGAAAAATGGCGTTAAACCTAACAACAACATTTAATATTTTGAATTTAATGGCTTCTTTACAAATCCTTAAACAACATTCCATTACAGCACAAATGACGAGCTAATTATTATTACACATTTTTCATCGTGTTTTGAATTACTTTTGAAAAAAGACATGGTTATCATCGCTGTCATTTTCACTAACTAATAGATGTAATAAATATATCAATCCTGACTATCACTCATCTCTTTAAATGGACAAATTCATTTCTCAAATAAAATGTTTAGCAACACCAGCACTATTACTAAATGATTATATGCACCTATCGTTTATTCACAAAGTTCTTATATATATATGTGTGTATATATATATATATATATATATATATATATATATATATATATATATATATATATATATATATATATATATATATACATACATACATACATACATACATACATACATACATACATACATACATACATACATACATACATACATACATACATACATACATACATACATACATACATACATACATACATACATACATACATACATACATATTAAATTTGTACAAATTTAGTACTATGCCTTATTCATTATGGTGAAATATCTCCAGATATACATGTGCATGACCCAATGTCAACTCAACATTACTTCCTTTTTATTGGTTAAAGGTGCATCGCACAACAAAACATAACATGATCCGTACGGCATAGCTGAGGCTAGATCTGCACTGCATAGCTGGGACTAGATGTGTACTGCATACTTGAGACTAGATCTGCACTGCATAGCTGGGACTAGATGTGTACTACAAACTTGAGACTAGATCTGCACTGCATAGGTGAAACTATATGTATACTGCATAGATGAGACTAGATCTGCACTGCATAGATGGGATTAGATGTGTACTGCATACTTGAGACTAGATCTGCACTGCATAGCTGGGACTAGATATTTACTACATACTTGAGACTAGATCTGCACTGCATGGGTGAAACTATATGTATACTGCATAGATGAGACTAGATCTGCACTACATAGCTGGACTAGATGAGTACTGCATACTTGAGAAACAAATGCACACTTCATAGCTGAGACTAAGGTTATACATTTTCAATAGTGGACCAAATAATGACTCTAGATTATATCGAATACATACTACAGAGTCCAAAGTAAAGAAAAATAACTAACCATGTCTTGTTAATGTGAGATGGCAGAAGAAGCCTTACATTATTCCAAGTACTTTTATCTCGGGATAAGAAAGTTGTTGTTAAGTGGAAACATTTCTCACAAGTATGCGCAGCTTGCGGTCCAACAGATGAGATGACCTTTTTTGTCTTATTAGATCTGAGATATATTTTAATCAACTGCTGGCATGTTATACTGGGACTGTATCATTTTCTTGCAATGTTACTAATTGAATTTTGATCAATCGCACGTTTAATAAAACTGCATTTCGTTTTTGAAAAGTCTAACATGAATAGCTTTCGGTTTAATTACTCATATTCATCAATTTTGGAGTATAAAAGAAAGCATGATAATTATAAAGCAAACGAGGAATACTGTAGAAGAAAGAGTATGCCTTGTATAAATCGATTCTTGATGCAGCATTTTGAGCTATACCAAATAAAATTTAAATCAAGTGTCACTGTATTCTCACTTCAAAGAACGTAGACCCGGAACTGTCGTAGCACAATGTGCAAGTCGATCAGACTCTATCCATTATTTCAGAAAACAGTGTGAACACTGACTTGTTAGTGCACTGCACTACGATAGGTCGGAGTTAACCTTATTGTCAGCTGGATGCGTGCTATGCGGAAATAAATGGTCCGTCCAGCAACCCATCCAATCATCTCGTTTGTTTTGGGTTTGACTCAAATATGAGTTTTCTGCGCAATTTTCGGTTATATTCAAGAATGATCGTGACTGGCTAATCTTGGCAGTCAAAATTTGATCAACATGGTCTAATGACGCAATCTCAAACTTTTTTCTAGACTCCCAGTAGAAAACGATGTTTCACGAACACGTTGCAATCCAACATGACAAACAAGCACGCAAAGCATAATCAATCAATCAATCAATCAATCAATCAATCAATCAATCAATCAATCAATCAATCAATCAATCAATCAATCTCTCTCACACACACACTCATATATATATATATATATATATATATATATATATATATATATATATATATATATATATATATATATATATATATATATATATATAGAATCTATGTTGCGGAATGAAATGTAAATCTCAGAATAATACTTATTTATCTCAACCTTCATTGCTTGCAATACACAACCTTAGACTATGGCTCACTATAAAATAATTTGTAATTGGTTTATTCTAACATACCTGGAAAGAGTCATTCTGTTTATTTCAGGTACATACCTAACCTACATATAAAATAAATATACCGTCTTTACCCGTACAAAACCTCTCCGAAATTGCAAGCCACCCAGTCTTTAAGTTCCGTCTTATCCTATCGTTGGTGTTCTGTTATCTGTTTGTCTGCCGAAATCATGATCAAAATAAACTGTTCAAATCCTGATCTGCACGTGCACCACGTGTAGGCAGAGCTTGGTCTACGTATTTTCCGCTATTTATTAATGATTAAAGACACGAAGCGTATTCGATGTTGCGATAACCCCTTAAGGCAGCTAGAAAACATTTATAGAAGAAACGCAATGGCAATTCGTGATAATTGCCAAACTGGATATACGCAGGAGGTCAGCAAGTCATAATGGATATCAAAATTGTTTGTGTGAATGAATCAATATAAAGATAATTTTAAAAAGCTAAGAAATTGATGGACGTTTATGCAAACAAAGACAATTTAAAGGTGAAAATCTAGAAATTTTCCTGCCGGTTATGCAAATTAGAATGGATTCTACGCAAAAGTTTACACGTAAGATCAAATGAATTGATAATGATTCTTGTACTAACAGTCGTTAGTTCGATATTTAACTCTTTTTGATAGTTTTCTATATAGAGTACTGAAAATAGATTCAGTTGATGTATCGTACATGTAGAAAAACATTCACAATAAAGCTTGAAACGGTGGTCACCTAGAAGTGGCCAACTGTATATAGTAGTAGTAGTTGCATAAAGGTAAGGTACAGTCATTTTCATTTCTACACAAAATAAATATTTAGCAGTTTTCCTAAAATTATAAGAGGACCCTGCTTCTGAAAGTCCCGTGTTTGGAGTTTTGTGTACAGATATGGCGCATAAATCGTGCTGGTTTTTATAATGAATTCTTATTCTTCGGACAGTGAAGATAGTGGTTATTGTGGTGGATGGTGGTTGTAGTGATTTTGTAGTGCTTTTGATCTTGGAAACGACGACAAAGACTACTCTAATTTACAATGCTGAATATAATGCGCATGTGCAACAAAATAACAAATATACTTGTCTATTTTATTATATACTTATTTTATTATAGACGTACTTCCTTTACAGAAATGTAATAATCAACAGGCTACTATTTTACAGTTAAATAAGAATATAAAAACAGTGTGACTTACCTGTACTGTATAAAATGAGATATCATTTTTAGAAGGGACTCATCAAGTATGCCGATAGGTATAGTACACAATCCCAAAATTTAATCTGAGAATACTTCTTATTCGTCTGGGAATATTGATGCCAATATCAGAATCCCCGAATCCATTGTTATCTGTTGTCTATAATATATTATTCAACCTTTTCCATGACTTAAGAGATACCTGGATCAAGTGTGTTCAGTAAGATAACTGGGTAGTAACTGAGCTGCGGTAAATGTAGAATGCCGTGTGTGAATGTGCATATCACTAACATTAATATGAATAAACCAGACCAACATCAGTCTTTGGGTCATGCACCGGTAGCTCAAGATCTACAAGGTCTGTATGGGAAAAAATTACCAAGATGAACATCACAGACCATGATTTACCGACACATTCTGTGGCTTTCTTATCTTGCTCCACTGTCTGAAGTCAGGTGAATATTATACAAAGGTAAGCACGATGGTAGATAGGTATGTCTGCCGATCACCATATAAATTAACCTATTGTAGTAACTGTAGTCTGTACAACATTTGCGAAACAAAGGAGGTTGTTACAGTTTATTATATATTATGAATTTAAATAGGTTCTTTGTTTTATAAATTTATTTTTAAGGATTCGCCCAAGCACGAGTTCCGTACCAGAAAACCAGGTGAAATCACTATACGTGTAAGCTGAAATGCTAATTAAAGCTGCACAGTGTATGCAATGGATGACATTGTAGGGGGTAGGGTGCACGACAACAAAGAATTTAATATGAATACTTATTACATTATTTAGGTTATTGCGATGAACAAAGTGGCAATGTTAATCTACCCATACAGTTAGTATTTCCTCAACAATCAAGCTATTACATCCTTAATTTCATCTTTAAATATGCTGTACATTGCTCCAAGAGCACTATAACCACAGAGTTTAGCCAAGGTCCGTGATGTAGAAGAAACGTTTTGTGCTTAAATCATTTTGTTGTTGACAATAATATTGACCATTGACATTTCGACTTTCAATTCGATTGACTGCTTCCTTACCCCATTGAAAGCCATCAACAAAGTTTGGTCCCGATCTGTCTTGTAAAACTAACGTTATTATTTAGAACAGGTCTTCCGTTTCAGTCACAGTGACACTGAGTATTGAACGTTTTACTCCTAAATCAATAGGAATTTTCTTTATAAAAATGCAAGTTGTTTATGACGCTTGGTAATAGTAGATGGTTAAGAACTCGGGTTGTTATCCCAAAACGAACTAGAGAACAAACAGACGGATGGATGTACATACATACATACATGCATACCTACCTACCTACCTACCTACCTACCTACCTACCTACCTACCTACATACATACATACCTACATACATACATACATACATACATACATACATACATACATACATACATACATACATACATACATACATACATACATACATACATACATACATACATACATACATACATACATACATAGCAATAACATAACCTTGATGGCGTACACAAATCATCTAACCTATAAATTTCGAATAAACGTTATTTTGCAAAACACATTTTCTTTGTGATGATAATTCTAACCTTATGGTCCCCACAATCAATATTCATCTTTCATTAATTTAGCGCAATTCCTCCACAAATGTTTAGTCAAGGTACGTGGTCTACAGCAAAAGGTAGTATTCGTATATCATGTTATCTTTCAGTAAATTATCTCGGCCTTTAATCTTTTGACCCGAAAATTTATGAGGTTTTTTTTTTCTAACCTAAAGTGTAAGCCATCGACTTATTTTGGTGAATGGTCGAGAACCGACATTTGCATTCAGAATCCACTTTTATTTCCAATTACAGTGGCGTTGACCTTTGTTCTTTTGACACCAAAACCAAATAGATTCAGTCTTGCTCCAAGTGCAAGTCGCCCACAGTTTAGCACAGGTCTGTGATTTAGGACTAAATTTATTCTGCATATATTATTTTTTATCTTTCAGTTACAGTGACCTTGCAATTTGAATTTTCGAACTCAACAGTGTCTCAGTGCAACTATCCACAAAGTTTGGTAACTGTAGATGATGACGAAATAGGCAACGAACGGATGGACGGACAATGCCAGAACAGTATAAAGGGTATATATACATTTTATTTAGTTAAGAAGATGGAGTGAATGTGTGCTTTGCAAAGGATATGGACGCTATACGACAAAAACATAAATTATGATAATGGTATATTGGAATGCATCTTTGAGAGAGAGAGAGAGAGAGAGAGAGAGAGAGAGAGAGAGAGAGAGAGAGAGAGAGAGAGAGAGAGAGAGAGAGATTCTTTTAAGACAAAGTACAGAAATGGAATGTAATACAAAATAGTGGATTCGATGCATATGATGTCTTCTGAATTAGCAAACTAATACATAGAATAATATCATTACAAAACTAGATAGATTACAATGTTTCTGCTTTTAAAAATATAACTACATAGAAAATATATGTTTCAACATTTGCACATATAACTACACAACAAAATTAATTAATATCCCGATCGCTTTGCAGTCCAGTACAAGTACTCATTTCCTTATATTCTGTGTAAGTTTCCTATTGAATCGAATATATAATATCCTTTATTTTAATGAAATACTTGGTAGAGAGTCTGATCACATTAATCCATGCCTGAGAGTCCAAACGTTCTGAGATCTCATTTAAACCAGCAAGTATAATAATCAGTATATCATCATCGATCTGATCACAAAAAGCACGGTAAATCACTGGAGGTATATAAGAAAATAGGCGTTCCATCAAATGGTTTCTGTCGTCTAAGGTTAAGGGACAATTCATCGAAATGTGCGAAATACGGTCATGACTTGTTTTGCGACATAGGAGACGCAGTCTAGATCTTGCTTGCATTTCTCCAATACGAATTAAGGTCCCATATTCCATTTTTCTGCTTGAATCAGTGCAGGCGACTTTCCATAGATGGTGCATTTTTAGTCCTGGATTATTTTTTAAAAATCTACCGAATCTCTCTGATGGATTTATGACACTCATTTCATGTTTTCTCTCCTCAAATACCTGTATTCCTGTCTCAAGTAAGTTTTTCCATGATATTTTCTCTGGAAATTTTCCAGTGAAAATGAAGTCGTGAGATAATCTTCTAAATCATAATTGTTGAGTCCAGTACTTATATCATATATAAAAGAATTTTAGCTCTGTTGGGGGTAAAAAAAAACAAAAAAAAACAAATTTCCAACAGTACATAGGAGAACCTTTTAGCAATTAAGTTTGCCGATGTTCTACACATGCGACCAAGGAATACGATCTTTTGTTTATCTACGCGAGCTTCCACTGAAATCATCCCCAAGCATGATGTCGTAGATCCAATTGGTGATCATTGAAGCAAACCTTGTACTCTCCGGGCGAAATATAGTTGTATAATCTCCTATGCTTCAAGGACTTAATATGATATATTAAACCAGCGCTCTGAGCCAAACAAAGCAAACGGCAATATAACTCTTTCCCAGGCTTTACCAGAAACTACGTGATTAATTCCATTTCATTTAAACCAATTGACTATAGTGAGCTGGTTACATGTTTAGCTTTATCGTATGAATAGTCTATCGATCATTAATTTTCATTGATTGTGAGAAAGTAACTATTGCATATTTCACTTTTTTTTTTTTGCTTTAGGAATATCCTGTAACCTCAAATTCCATTTATTGTGCACACTTCATTTTTTCTTCTAAAAATCATCCAATTACTCTTGTTAGGGTTAAATTTCAATTTCCACTTCTGAGTACACTGATAGGCAGTATTCACAAGTATCTGTAATCCATTCAGCGTAGAGCGTAGTAGAGTAGTGTCGTCTGCCAAAAACATGTCAGGCATGTTCATCTGATTCATTGTTATTCCGCAATTAGTAATTACTAGTTTATTCAATATTCAATAGGTCATTTACGTATACGAGAAAAAGAAAAGCGGACATTATACACCCTTAACTAAATGTGTTAGATATACATCCTCTACACGCTACTCGGGCACTTGACTGTGTTTAGGAATGGGCGATTATTCACAAGAATTTTGCATTTAATTCCTAGCTTTTTTAATTTTTATAGTAGTTCACAATGACACAGTCTATCGAAAGCCTTTTCATTATCCAGAATAACTACACATTAGAGTTATCATTGGTATAATATATCAAACATTCTTGAAGAGTAAATGCAGCAGATATGGCTCCAGCCTCCTTACGAAATTAAAATTGATGTGGATGTGGAAATGTTTATTTTGTCTAAACACTTTTGGATTCTAGTCATCAATACATTTTTATACAATTTTCCCAGACAAGATATTAATGTTATACCACGATAATTTACCGGATCCTTTTATCTTTACCATTTTGTTTGTATATCGGTATAATCATCCTACATCTATATACATTAGACAAATACTCATACAGGATCATGTAATTAAAAAGTGTAGTTAAATGTCTGATTAAATATTTTCCACCACTTCTAAATGCTCATTCGATATGCAATTAATGCCTGGTGATTTTCTTTTTATTTTTAGAGACTTGATATGCTACAACACCTCTTCCTCTGTAATAGGATTACACTTTATGTTATCAGTCTCTAGTTTGCTGTCTTCGTACATATTATTCATCTTGACACAGTCATTATGTTCCTCATCTGTTGTACCGATTAGTTCAGAAAAATATAGTTTTATAGATTCATACATCCATCCAAATTATTTGATTCTATTCCTCGAAATACAATATTACCATAATTTGATTTATATTTCCTATTTTCCGCATGTCCACGTAAAGTTCGTCTATTCAAATTTCTGCACTCTTTCCTTTCTCTTCAAATACGCACTCTTTATATACCCTCAATGCGTCCTTGCATTTTCTGTGCTTCTATGTTTTCCTGCTTTGATCCATTCTTAGCTCGCTATTCTTATATCCTGTGATTTTTCAAGGCCACTTTTCTTCCAATACGGTTTCAAGTGCGATCTAAATTAGGACTTGGGAATATATCTGTCTGATGCATTTATTACACTATTAGGTATCAAGTCATTATACTTCTCTATATCTTCTATTTTTTTGCACTCATAGGTGAAATTCAAGAATGCATTAACGTCAGATACATTCATGCTGATTTCTAATGGATTCGCCAAGTTCCATTTCATTCTTGGAAATGCACGTGTCTTTATATTTTCCTTCAAGATATCTTTTGCAAGTGCCTCTGTAATAGGTAGGTGATCCGATATTGAGAAATAAATTTTGTTGTTTTCTATGAGTCTTCCTACACCACCTCTAATTATTTTAGGTTTTATTATTGTTACAAGCCAGGGGTCTTTTGCTTGACCGAGTGGTATCAAAACCCTGGATCGAATCCCGCTAGAAGTCGTAAGGAATAGAACAGATAAACATAGTGACATGTCATATTACCAAAGACTTCTATACAACTTCAGTTGTAAGTTGGAAAGCCCGACGTGTCCATTCTATACATAAATTTTACAATAATCAATGTAAGACCACATTATTTACAACTTGCCAATTAACCATCAACCGCACATCCGCACAGTTTCTCAACATTAACTTTTCGTTCCGCTAGTAGTTCACACCGTAGCAACCCTACAACTATCCCTAACACGGGGTATTATTTTAACTACCCACCTGAGACCAGTCGATCTACAGTTTCAAATCACATCACACCAGTAAAACTACATCACATTTGCCACTATGGCGACATAAACGGTATCTTCCGAGTCCTTTATCATTTATTCCATTGTGTAATTTACCGGTTTCCTACCGTAAATACTGCCGTTACAGTCACAACACCGGTGTACACCATTAGTTTTTATAAAGTGCTACATCACTCTAGGCTCACTCATGCGGATTGGATCCGAGTTCGCTACTCATTGACCATGGCATCTTAGAAACTCACTAACACTTTTTCTCCGTGACGTTTGCTCCTAATAATGGACTAATTGTTTCTTGCTAAGAAATATGTCCCATTGCACCGAATTCCAATAATCAAACATGTAATCACACAAACCTACAAATTGCTTAAACTAAATGCACATCTCCTTAATTTTATTACAGTATATAATCAAGTGTTGACGTTCGTGTCATGTCTTTTGATGTATATATGATGTAATGTTCATGAAGTTTTGTCACCGACATTGCAACTATGTTTCTCTATTCTATTCCTTTCCTGAGAGTAGGGTCTCTTCTGGATGGATTTTTACACACAGGACCTACTATGTATCCTATAAGTATGTATATATTTTCAACAGCATGTTTATCATAGAAATTAAAAACAGTTTCAAAACATCAGTGCTAGTTGATGAGGGCAAATAGGTTGCAATCAAAATTATAGGTTCCAACTCTCTCACTAATATATTCATCGCCATAGCATATGGCAAATCTGTTTGCAAGGTGCTGACTTTGCATAACGATGATCTATAAAATACAGCAACCTCGCCACTACCTCTATTGTAGTATCTCTTCAGTAGGAAACGCTACTACTTTGAAATCACCATGTAATTTATCTAAATAGGTTATATATATATATATATATATATATATATATATATATATATATATATATATATATATATATATATATATATATATATATATGTATATATATATATATGTATAGATATATATATGTGTATATATATATATATATATATATATATATATATATATATATATATGTATGTATATGTATGTATGTATATATATATATATATATATATATATATATATATATATATATATATATATATATATATATATGTATATGTATTTGTATTAATGTATGTATATTTATATATATATATATGTATATATATGTATATATATATATATATATATATATATATATATATATATATATATATATATATATATATATATATATATATATATATATATATATATATATATATATATATATATATGTATATATATATATATATGTATATATATATATATATATATATATATATATATATATATATATATATATATATATATATATATATATATATATAGATATGTGTGTGTGTTTGTGTGCATGTGTGTGTGTGTATCTGGTAACATTTCAGTTAGTTTCTGTGTGCTAGACATTATACCACGTACATTCCATGTTGAAAAAATGACCATAATTACAATTAAGAAGCAATTACCATTCATATGATAATTACAATTAAGAAGCAATTACCATTCATATGATAATTACAATTAAGAAGCAATTACCATTCATATGATAATTACAATTAAGAAGCAATTACCATTCATATGACTATGCTCATTATCAATACATGTTGTATTTCTCACGCCTTTCATCAGGTGGGTAGCCTTCTCTCCATTTTCTATTTGTTATCCATTATCTACATTTTATTCCAGAACTCAAAAATGATCCATTGTTCATCATCAGTTCAAAATCCCTGTTCAGGACATTTAGTCGAAATGTATACATTTTTGATCCATTCTATTGGGGTCGTTCCTTTATGAGGCGAACGAATGTTACTGTTACACCTTTAACACGTTATGTTATGCCTAATATGCGGCTAACACGGAGTTATGCTGTACACTGTAGGCTAAAATAAGGGAATATATACAGGCTACGAAAAAATTTAATGTGCAGTCAATACAGCTGAGAAAAGACAGCAAAGAAACTTTATGAAGATTATACGTTATGAAAATTAAGCAATGCATTGTACTCTGCGAACAGGTGGGAGATGGTACACGCAGTGCCGTCGTACCCTTTAAGTACTCTAAGCACGTGCTAAAGGCACCAACCCATCAGGAGTACCAGTTGTTGTTGTTGTTTTTGTTTTTGTTATTGTTGGGTTTAATGCCATTTTCAGCACAAGAAAGGCTATTCATGGCGGCCAGTATAAATGGTGGAGGAAGAACCCTGAAAAAGCCCGGAAAGAACCACCGACCAACGAGAAGCTACTGGCAAGCTTTCTCACCTACCCACACTGGCTGGATGCGAGACTCGAACCCACGCAGACTGAGGTGAGATGGCAGTGATACGTAACGGTGAGCGCTTTAGACCACTAAGCCACTCGGATGCCCCCAGAAACACCAGAAAAAATTCAAATTAATTTTTGAGAAAAAATTTAATAACCATTTCAATCTGCATGCATGTACGAGTATTTTTTTGTTTTCTTGTTTCATATTTTAAATGTAGGGGTGAAGGCTTGGGTTCTGGAAGGCCTTAATCCAACACTGGGTACACGGGCTGAAACTTACGATATGTTTTGTGGTGGCCTGAAATTGTGGTGCACCCGGGGGTAGTTTTCTTTAGTAGCACCCCTATTGAGACGCCCTCAGAACTGTTCCTTATTGATTTCACCACTGTGCTACAGGAAATAGTTTTATTGTCAGTTCTTTATCTACCTTCCACCTTCCACTCTTAAATATGAGCTTGTGAAACATTGTCCCCGTTACGCTAAGGTTAAAGTGAAATACTATGAATATTTCAGTGCAAACAAAGTTAGAAAAATACTTCCTAAGGCACTCTCTTCGACTGCCTCTCACCCCAGCGCAGACACTGTATGCGGTATGTATAAGACGAGGAAGCTAGCGAACGTTTTGAAAATGTTGCCAATGTTTTGAATCAACGAGAAAATTTTGGAAGAGTTCCTTTTTGTATTTAAACTTTTTTATATGAAGTGATTTTCCTCTATGTTATGTGCGAATTTCGTTACATGTGCTGCTTTTGCAGTGGCGTACTAAAACTAAAAAACGCTTGGGGCGACTATAAAGTCCCTAAGGGGTCTTGGCGCCCCTAAAAACTCTGGCGCACTGGGCAACTGTCGCGTCTTCCCACCTCCACACAACCCCCATTAGTACGATGCTATGCTTTTGTCCTAATGTCATGTAGCCAATTGAAAACTTTATATTGGGTCTAAACTTCCTTATATTCCGTTCAAATGTTTTTATGAATGCGAGCAGCAAAGATGGAGCGTTCGCAGGCCCGTGAAAACCGTGAAAGGTTATAAGAGTGATATATTGTCTCACTTCACCGGTTGTTTTTAGTGACTACGTTGAAATTAAAGTGTAGACTATGGGTCAAATATTCTCAAACAAATAATTTTTTATTGTTAGTTTGCAGTCTTTGAAGAATATAATATCTCGCCCTATACTGTGCTAAGTTATTGTAGTCATTTGGTCTGACATCATGTGACCTCGCACAAAATTCGAACAATGCAGATATTGATCCGATTATGTCAGCAATCACCATGGCCGCCATGAATTTCACATCCCAAAAAAAGTTCTTCTCGATACAGGATTTACCTATTTTGGATATCGAAGAATGTGCTGTGCTTCAGTTAATCTGACTTTTCAGATATCGTTTATAAAACCCTTGATTGGTCAGTTTAAATAATAATAAATAATAAGAGTTCCCACTTTGTGGTGAAATAATGATCAGACAAAATTCGTTTCAGAGAAATGTCGAAGTTTTTAAGTTTTTAAAAATGAAATTTAAGGTAGCCACAAGCTAATGAGCACTTGTCAGCAAACCATTACGTCATTGCTGTTACGAGTATGCACACTTAAAATATGTAACAGAAAAGAGTGAATAAAGCTTTATAAATTTAACAAATAATTTATTTGCCTAAAATACAAAGTGAAAAACTAAGAAAAGAAGAACTTGCAATTTTACGAATTGAATCTAGAATTAGAAATAGAAGTTCTAGTAATAAAAAGTCTAGTTTGAAACTGATTTTGAGTCCCGATGAAATCCAAAATGGAAAACGATGACGTCTTTTGTGGTCACAGAAGTGATGTTGTTATGTCAACAGTCCTTTGTTGAGTCGCTGAAACTAATTTTCCAGTTTTGAATTCAGTATAACTTCCAATAAATGTCTTTATCCAAGAATTTTATCAGAGCACTTACGTATTTCCAAGGGGGAAAAAATCACATGATTCAATATTTTGAAGAAAACAAAAAATTCAACTCAAACTGGTCACAAAATAATAACAACTTAACGTGTCAATTGCTTGGAGCCCAACTAACAAAGTTCTATCAAAAACAATATTTGTACGTTTATTAATTGTAGGCCTAATTAACCAAAAATCTAAACAAGCGGGTGAAATAACCCCACAAACAATGACCAATATCACACTGCACACGTATAATATAAATATGATTTATGTTGTATGCATGTCTCAGGGTGTGTAAATAATAACTTTACAAAGGAATATGGATGTATAGTGATCTTAATCTATTGAATTGCCACCATTTAAAAATAATCAAATTCTACAAAGTGAGACTTTACTGACTTAGTAGGTATTGAACGCTTACAAGATTCAATTTAACTTGTATTATAGTACGGACACATTCGAGTCTTAATTCAAAGTGGAAAATCTAAACTACTGCATGCTCGTTGGATTTGATTACTTTGCCAAATGTGTTAATTAAGACGCAGAACAGATTCAGGATGAGGGTCAAAAGTTCATTCTTCTGGGGAAAAAAATTGAAGTTTGTAGCAATAGATACATGCTACTTTTCACGTAATCCAGGTGTGACCTTGACTTGATGAGTCTTACTCTGAGAAAGATAAAAATGGTTGTTTACCAAAACTGTCACTGATTTTGAAACGAGGTAAGCAACTAGATATAGTGTTTCTGTTATTAGTTATTTATCAACGAAATAAAAATAACTGTCAGGTCAAACAGAACTGAACTCAAATTCTGGTTAATGTCAGATCCAGTAAACAAAGTTACATTACAATAATAATGTATTCATTCTTTTCTTATACGTTAACTTGTATAAATCGTGTCATGCTCTACCTGAATGGACATAAGGTACCAAGACATTTTGTTCCTAGACAAATTGGAAAAGGGCTTGCTATTCCTGACTTTGAGAAGTCGAAACATTTTAGTAGTCTAGTAATTTCGTACCCAAAGAATCAGAGGTATTTGTTTTTACAATAGAAATTATGTAATGATAAAATAAAGGTACCCACTACATTTCTTTTCTGTCTAACATATAAAAATGCATGACAGTCAATATGGTGGTAATGTTACTAATTCTCTGAACTGGTCATGCATATGGCATATTGTCAAGGGAAGTCGATTTACACGGTTCGTCTTATGTGGTATTATTTAGAACCTATTATTTAGTTACTGAATTTGATTTTAATATTGTTGTTTGCAGATTAAAATGAACAGCAGCCGTGTAAATGCCTTTTCAGAAGATGGAAATGTTGACCCCTTCTTTGTATTGTCCTTCAAACAACTGCTTGCTCCATCCAAAACTTACATTATTTGTCTCATACATCATGGTGGGCAAATATGGTTTCTTCAGAATATACGATTTTACGTCTTTCTGTTGGAAAGGTAAATTCCACCAAGTTTCAAAAGTATCTGTGCTGGATTAGCCTATTTCAGACATCACCTTGTGATCCTCATGGGTCGATATTTCCTTCCTTTTGAACTAAACCGACAAGAGTTTTTAGTATCATTTTTAAAATCTTGGGACCCAGAGCTCGTGGAATTGGAAAATTGGTTTAATATAGGGACAACTTCCGAACTTAGTTATAAAAATAATTTGTTAGCAATATGCCAGTGTTTATCATTTATTCTAAATCATTGCATTGAATTTTTTGTATAAAGTTTGTTATCACTTCAAAATCAATTGTATTTATTTTTCTTGAGCTAAGTCCAAAGATTGAAGATTGGTGAAAATTATTGAAGCATTACATATAAAACAAATTGAAAGAAGGCGAGGTTAATCAAAACAATGTCGGTTAGATCCCTACGTAATTCGATTCTTTTTTTTTTCTTTATTCATAAATTTGGTAAAAATGGATTTCATGAAAGATCGCCCAGAATGTATCTCCAAGCTGACGCCATTTTTATCTCTTGCTTGGGTGCGTGGTGTAGCGAGAAAATACATCCGCTTCGTGCTCCTCTAAAAGTTCAGACTTTGCTCATCTTCGTACATAAATTTAGACATAATATAATTGTGTTTGTGTCACTACCTAATATATGGAAAAGAATTACCACAAACAAAGAAATAACATTTGCCCTAAAATTTAGATAAAAATATTTCACTAGACAGTTTTTGCTTCTCTGCAGTGTATTGCGTGCTGTATTGTTGACGTTGATTAGTAATTTGCAGTACGGTATGTTAGGATTTTCTGATCAAGGTTTACATAGTTTGTCATTTATACAACTTTACGGCTATAGAAGAAAACACAACACCCAAAAATGCGACCCGACATGACCCAGTGTTACAAATCGTTGAAAATAATTGCTACCAGTACATTGAGGAATGATTTCAGTACGCAGACCCTACTTTCCCATTCTTCCCAAACCTTGACACAAAATTAAATTTTCATCCATTAGCCAGGCTAAGTAAAGAGGAATGTTTGTTGAAAGGTTCATAACAAATGACCCAGTAATTGATTTAAAAAAAGGAAGTTGAAGGCTTTATCGGATCAAGTCGTGTCCCTCTAAAAACTCAAGCAGTTGAAACACCACCATTGCCAAAAGGGTACAATAAAATCAAGGGTTGCCTAATGTGCATACATTTACCCCCGAGACCTAATCGTTTAGAAGTTCGACAACAGCCATTAGCTAGCTACACAATCAAAAAGAAGTCAGGAAGTGAAGCCCAAAATGCAGTCTTTTTTCTGCCATACAAGATTTGTGCCGCTTAATACATTGATTTCAGAAAGTAAATGAAAAATCAAAAAAGGCACATTCGCAACAAAATCAACGCAAAATCGCCAACCACTACAATTCGACATTTAGTTTTCTCCTCTAGATGCTGCCAACTGAATCAAACCTGAGGGCGGACTGACAGAACGCACATAGAAGGAATATTACTTTCCAATACAATTGAACAGTCATCTTGATTCCACCCAAGTTAAGAAATAAATTAATCTTATAACAATTACGACTTTTTAGGATATTACTTTCCCAAAGTAATTAATTTTATTATTATTATTATTATTATTATTATTATTATTATTATTATTATTATTATTATTATTATTATTATTATTATTATTATTATTATTATTATTATTATTATTATTATTATTATTATTATTATTATTATTATTATTATTGCTGTTATCGCTGATGTTGTTGCTCTTTTACCTTATACACCATTCTCTTGATATCCTTCATCTATAAACTCCATGCTCTACTCCACCGGGATATAATTTCTTTATCAAATCTTTTAGATGACGCTGATTTTTCGGCAAGCTGTGTTTCCATTATAGCCTATATTCACAACTTGGAATAAGGTTAATTTATGTTAATTTTGTATGCGATAGACACAATAAGCAGCTCGTTCATTATTATTTCACAATATTCTTATGTCTTTTGTTATAAATTCCCCCTGGTGATTATAACAGGTAGGAGTCCAGAATGTTTCTTAGACGTGGGGTGGTGGTGGTGTGAATGAAAGCTATTTATTTACTGATATCGCTCTAAAAGTAGGGAAAATGTTTTGAATTTGTCGCTGTTATCAATTTATGTGCAGACATATACATGTATGTGATTATTAGACAGGAATTACTGCATATATATATATATATATATATATATATATATATATATATATATATATATATATATATATATATATATATATATATATATATACATATAGATATGTATATATATAAATATGTATATATATATATATATATATATATATATATATATATATATATATATATATATATATACATATATATATATATATATATATATATATATATATATATATATATATATATATATATATATTTCTTCCGCCTTCCGCATATATAACCGGTACTAAAAATTCAACAACTTGCGTCCCTTGAATGCATAATTCATAAAGACGCCTAATACTGTCCCTAAAAGACACAAGTAGGCCTAATTAACCAAAAATCTAAACAAGCGGGTGAAATAACCCCACAAACAATGACCAATATCACACTGCACACGTATAATATAAATATGGTTTATGTTGTATGCATTTATCAGGGTGTGTAAATAATAACCTTACAAAGGAATATGGATGTATAGTGATCCTAATCTATTGAATTACCGCCATTTGAAAATAATCAAATTCTTCACACTGAGACTCTTTACTGACTTATTAGGTACTGAACGCTTACAAGATCCGATTGACTTGTTTTATAGTACGGACACATTCGAGTCTTAATTCAAAGTGGAGAATCTAAACTACTGCATGCTCGTTGGATTTGAATACTTTGCCAAATTATTTGCCGGGCAGCGATAGGTTTGGGGTTTTTTTCTATCTGAGATAATTTATTGGATGGTGGCATTTATCTTTATATTCAGACTGCAAAATAATCAACAGGTTATCATCAGGTATGACCATTGTCAGAACCGGGCTCATAATGTCTTTATGCAAGTGAGAGGCGTGATGCTGATTAATCAACACGATTTATAAACGTATATTCCCGGTGAAAGAGCTGGGACTGCGATAAAAGCAGAAACTCTTATTCAGACATTTTTCTCATTCTCAATTAAATACCAGTATAGAGATATCATAGCCTCTCATATGAATGACACCATCTTTTATTCATTCTGGAACTTTTACTCATCTTTGATTCTGTCTGGAAATCAGATCACAATTATTAGTTCGGTTTTAGTACCCACGAATGAAGTCCCAGTCTATTTTTAGAGCAATTGTTTTCGTTGAATTTTGGTGGGGATACGAGAGTTGTGATTTATGCATTCTTGGTATGGATTTAAGGACAATTGTTTATTCTTTAGAGTATGATCATATGGTGTGGCTGTCTGTGTACGTTTCGGCGACAGTGCACAGTGAGTAATAAGGCCTTGGTGATGATGATCCGGAAGTGAAGTCTGTTTTTCACTGCACATGATTTTGTTTTACAGTCCAGCTTCTCAAAGCAATGCATGTGAACCAGAGACAAGAACTTCACAGTGAATTCATTTTTGAATGTATTTTAGATTAACATATTATTTGTATTGATTTGAACACAGAATAATGTTCATTACTGATAAACATATGCTGAGACAATATATGAAAATTAAATGTAATCTGAATTTTCCGATAACCACCCCTCTATCGCTTCCTGCAGTCTTCCTAGGGACAATGCACACATTCAATACGCAGTTATCTCCTTTGCACTATCTGCGGTTCAATATTATATGCACGTACCTTCACAAAAGTATCTTGCTATTTTGTTTGTTTTTTTGTTGTTGTTATAACTGTTATATTTTATTTGTAATTAAGTATCATAGTACCGTCACTGATTTTTATTTGTTCAAGTGTGGTTAGTTCAATTGCAATGGTTACTTCAAATTTTTTACTGTTCTACAATTTTGTGAACACTATATCCTTCGCCGTTTATTTATTTCTCCATAAATTCCAAAGTTCCTTTCGTAACGCCATCTCTTAACAATATTCCCGACTGCATCAATATTTTTCTTTTCTGATGCATTTATAGTTTAGTCATACGCAATATAGATCGACAAATTATCGATATGTTTGCATTTTTATCAAACAATCGGTGTGCTTTGTTAATATCTTGTACATTAATGCTGGTTTATTCCTACAAGAGATATGACCATCTCCAGTGTTTTGATGGAATTCATTTTTATTCGAATCTTCTGTTCCATAAAGTTTATTATTTTTTTTTCATGTATGATGATCTATCTCATTAAATCTCTAAACGCACGTGCTTCATTATTTTCATTTCTGATTCTTTTGTTTTCTCTTTAAAGTTTTTTCATTTTGTTAAGAACTTAATTTACTTCCTTGTTTAAAAAATGTATCAACGTAAATTTTCCAAATCGTTTCACAGATCTCTATTCTCTTTGAAATTTTCTGTTTTATTTCTTCTTTCAACTATTTCAGAGAATATTTTATTCCAGCTTGGGTGACAATTTGTTTGCCATTGTTTTAAAATGTATCACATTTTTTTCATGCAGTACCTTGCGTATTAGTCAAAAACTGACTTAGATGAGTCTGCGTGGACGTTGACATGGTAGACGCAGGGGTAGACGTTGACGTTGCTCTATCTGACGTGGATTTGGCGACGCTGCCCTTTTTAAATCACTTTTATCTTTTTCTTTACTTTCATTTATATTTTTGCAGGACCATTGAAAGGCATTTTGTTTCAGATATGCTTCCTATTTACCAAATATCAACCTTTTCTGGCAAACACTGACGTTCGAACATTCTCCATCAACTTGTACATACGTTAAGCGTACTACGCTGCAGTGAACACGTTGTTATTAGTTGATCCTGCAATATGGTCTACTTCAAAGCTTTGATGAGTGCTGGATTAAGGCCTTCCATTGCCCTAAGCACTGAAAAATATTATGTACCCTCCCCACCCCACCCCACCCCACCCCACCCCACCCCACCCCACCCCACCCCACCCCACCCCACCCCACCCCACCTTTCTTACAAATTATAAAATTCATAAAAACAATATTAAAAGCTGTAAAGGTGAGAATATATAATTGTTGCCATCATTTCAAATTAAAATATTCGCACATGCAGATAGAAATGGTCATATTTAATTCATTCAGTTTTATCATCTACACTTAATCTGATTTTGTTTCTGGTGCCTCTGTTGGGCTGGTGCCCTAAGAACGTGTTTAGTGTGCTTAACGGGTAATCCGGCACTGGTTTTAACCGTATACTTTACATCTGCTAATTATCGGTGTATTGGAATTGGCTTATAAATTTTTAATGGGTTTTTTAATAACCTGTTTATCAGTGATGCTGGTATGCCCGAATTAGCCTGTACTTCACGTCTTCAGACTAACCATTGACTGAGATCGATCAAAACACGTTGCAAAATGTTGTAAACGATGAAGAAAATATAAACATTAGTCCACATATCTGTTCCATCAGCTGCTGTATTCAAGTACATACCTAAAGTTCATACTCTGGTAAGCTACGGTTTCGTTTTCTGCCTGTTTATACAACGGTTGTGTTTAAATTCTTTATACTTCTGTGAAACTATCATCCACATCTTATTTGGCTGTCTTTTACACTATCTGGGTTTGTAATCAATCATTTTAATTCAATGTAAAAATAGAGAGAAAAAATTGTGTCGCAATAATGAAGGATCGACATATGAAGCAATATTGTTTTAAATGTGCGCCGTTTACGTTAAGACCGTCTGACCGTGACGTACACGTTTTCACAAGTCCTATGAAACGAATTCTTTTTCACGTATCAGAACAAAATACACGTGCGATCTTGTATTTATTAAATTGACCAAGTCTTTCGAAATATTTTAGTTGTTTGTATGAATAAAATTTGAAACGATTTAGGATCCATTAAAATATTGTACTGCATCTAAAAATATCTCATCGCGGTCACCTAAATACTCGCATGTGTAATTATAGGTTATTGCATTTGTATGGGAAAATACGAACTAGATTTTTTTTTCGGAAAAATACTGCACGGCCTTTGGGAGTACAATATTCATCCGAGAAAACGATTTCATATTTTCCCATACAATTTCAGTAACCTGTTATTATATACTCATTTTCTTATTCTACCTAAGGCTTAATTATAGAAAATTACAATACCCCCAAAACCCAAAAGTACTTGAATTCATGATGTATTAAGAAATAAATGCACAACTACACAACCATAGATTCATCAATACACAATAACATTATTAATGCGCACATAGAATAGTCCAGCGACCTTTGAACGTCTTTGCGTGCTTGAAGAATTGTTTTGATCTTCTTGAAATTGAAATTTAGAGTCATATTGTAAAAGAATGCATTGCGGCAACTTTTCCATCAATTCCATTTCGTCTGGAATGGATGGATTATGTTTTACGCTGATCCAACTTAATTCTGATTATGATAGACTGGATTATTGGGTAAATTTAGTGCAGTTAAGAGAATGGATTTCAGCTGAAAATGTACTGTAATTTCCTGGACACTTTCAGTGTGCATCATGTTTAGCAAGACATGTCGTTTGGACTTGCAGAACTAACTAAAAAATACCATTTTGAGGAAAGTCAGGATGCATAAATATAAGTGTTTTTAGTACCTTTCTTCTTACCATTTAAAGAAGACATGTTTATGCCTTGTCCATGATGCAGTCTAACTTTGGTACATCGCATAATCAGGTATAGCATTTAATCACGTCAAGGTATAGCATTGGCAAGATTCAAAAATTAAAAAATAAATTTAGCTATTTTATTCAACGTTTGTGTCGAGTTCAGCGCCAAATACATAAATGATACATCAAAAATTCGCTATTTGTGGCGCGTCCTAAGTGGCGTATGCACATGGCTAATATATTCAGATGCTACATCAGGTGTGTTGTCTGTCATCACCTCTTCAGCACTGAATGAGTCTTATTCACTTAATTGACAAAATCAATTTCAAGCAAGACGTAACAGTTAACATTTTCAAATATATCTTAATATGGTTTAAAATATTGCCCTTTTTATTAAAAAAATATACGAGGAGTCCGTATTTAACCAATTAATAGGATCAAATGTAGTTTGAAAATTTTGTCGTTCTTTTATTTCACCTTGAAATGAGCGCTAAAATTATGAGGTCAGATGCACAGGATTTGAGGTATCTGCTTTGCATAAATACCCATAATTCCATGCAAAACGTCATCACATGATTACAGAGTATGGTTTTAAAAAAAAAAACTGTTTTGATCTCCAAGTCTAGTTTTAATTTCCAAAAGCATATTAGAGTTATCCCCTCATTTCTTGAGCATAGGTAATATGAAGTTCGTGTTTTGTTTACCTTTCTATTCACAAAGCAAATTGCTGCACTACTAATCTTTTATATGTATCAAAATGAAACAAAAATGTTTTTGGAACATAATATTTCTACCATAACAACCCCATAGAACGAAATGCAAGACTTTTAATGATAATTTATTAATGATATTGAGAATTACAAAGGTCGCAAGAACGTGAATCTTTATCCGTGTTTGTAACATCGACTAATGGGAGCTCTTGATTATAGACTGACTCGTCAATGGCCAACTTGTATATGTGTATACCATTCCTAAGTTTCATAATTAAGAATTTCTTTGTCTATTTTAGATCAGCATTTAAAGGGAAAATATATTGTTTGCATGCATGGAGCAACCTATAAATAGTTAATATAGAAATACATACATACATACATATATACATACATACATACATACATACATACATACATACATACATACATACATACATACATACATACATACATACATACATACATACATACATACATACATACATACATACATACATACATACATACATACATACATACATACATACATACATACATACATACATACATACATACATACATACATACCTACCTACCTACCTACCTACCTACCTACCTACCTACCTACCTACCTACCTACCTACCTACCTACCTACATATGCGCACCTGCATAAACATGCATGATAAAACCCACATATATACATATTGTTTAGTCAAATGATTTTTGGAGGAGAGAATGCCGAAAAATCCCTAAACGAAAAAAAAAAATAACATTTATATTAATATCTGTTTAAACGCGATTTAGAAATGTTGCCAGGAAAAATATTGTTGCACTATGAAAGTAGTGGACCAAAGGCGGATCTTTGTGGGGCAATTGCTCTAGTGTATTTCATACACGATGGATCTGCATTTAAAAGAAGCTTGTGCATTCCTAAGAATTAAAAAATAAATAATGAAAACAGTTTAGTATCTTTCCCTTTACTCCGTGTTCACTAACCTTGCGTAACAATCCTTTATGCCAAACAGATAAAATGCTTTCGATGTCGCAAAAAACATACGCATATAGTTATGCGTTTTTGATGCTCGTGTGATTTTGATAATGAATATCAATCAGTTGGTATACAGAGGAACCTGTCTTGAAAGACCACCATATCTGCCAAAATAAAATAGTCTCTTATAACAGGTGGTCACTCAAGACAGGTCGTAACACTATATAATCAATAAATCTTTTCATGGAGAAGATGGTCTCTTAAGACAGGTGGTTTCTCAGAGCAGTGGTCTCTCAATACAGGTTTTACTATACTATTCATTTATTCAGTACAAACTCGGACGGGAACTTCTAGATAAGCTGATTCTAGTTCAACAAATTAAACAAATGTTTCAATACAATTTTTTCAAAAATCTTTCCCAAGCAGCTAAGAAGGGATATTCGGCGATAAATCGATAATAAATATTTATCTCCTTCTTAAAAATAGTTATTACATTGGTAGTTTTACATGTGGTAGGAAACTTGTTTTAAAATAAGTAAAGATCTATAAAAAAAAAAAAGAATAAGTGGTTTGGTTGTATAAATTATGACTCTCCTTAGCAGCCTATAGCTAAAAAGATCTATTAATGTGGTCTTATTCAGTGGCAATGACGTGATGACGTCATAAATATATTGTTCTCTCATTTCTGCTGTACGTGGCCACACAACTTTATCAGTACGATGAAACTTTGGAGGTAGGAAAATGTCCCCATCATGAATATCAGAGACTGATATAAAATAGTCATTCAGCTAGTTTGCTTTTAGATATTCTCAAATCTCAATACGTCTGGACCTTTTTCTTCTTTAACAAGCAGAAGAGGAAAATAATTGAAATGTATTGTTTCGATTTTGAAGAAGTGAAATTTTATGTTACGACCGTCTTAGGAAATTTTTCGCTTGCTTTATTTTTAAGATTATTCACTTTATTTCTTAGCTTGTTATACATTTGCCATTTACAGTGAGTGTTCGTCCTTTGCGCGAGTTTCTTGGCGCTTTTACATTTTCAGTTGAATTTTCGTACCATCTGTCCTACCAAGGTTGATTACGTGAACACAAATTTTTATGTGGTATATAATTTCGATGCTAAAGATTCAGTAAACTCGTCAATGGTTTGGTTGCTTTTAAGAAAGACATCCCAACGAAAATGTTTGATTTCAGCTTTACAAGTTTCCATGTCCGCATGAAGGTATAGTCATGTCATAAGTTTGCTTAATCATTGGGAAAAGTCGATATCATCCTTCCTAAATCTGATATGATTGCAACTGATAATAGTCTGGATATGATAATTGACAGTGTGTGTCTAAGGGGATATGCAGCAATTAAGTTTAGAGGGGCTTTATTGACAGTGTAATTGATATGCAACAATTACTTTTATAGAGGCTGGACTAACCGTGTATAACTATTGGGATATGCAAAAATTACCTTTCGATGGTCTTGACTGACAGTGTATGACCAAGGGATGTGCATCAATTCATTTTAGATGGACATGATCGATAGCTTATGACCAAGGGGATATGCAACACTTAACATTAAGAGGGGCTTGACGGAATATGAAGTAACTGCGTGTAGCATACTTGACTGGCAGTGTATAACTATGGTGATATGTGATAAATAAATTTGGAGTGGCTTGACTTATAATTATAAGGATATGCAATAATTACGCTTAGAGGGACTTGACTTACAGTATGATTATGGGAATATGCAACAATTACGTTTAGACGGGCTTGACTTACAATGCATGACCAATGGAATATCCAGTAATTACGTTTAGATGGACATAATCAACAGTGTATGAGTAAGGGGATATGCAGCAATTACGCTTATATATATATATATATATATATATATATATATATATATATATATATATATATAGAGAGAGAGAGAGAGAGAGAGAGAGAGAGAGAGAGAGAGAGAGAGAGAGAAAGAGAGAGAGAGAGCAAAATTTAAAGGTTTGTAATTGAACATTTCGTACAAATTCAAGTTTTTGTTCGCACATACACAAACACACACACACACGTTCTTAAATACATGAATATACGCGTGACTGATAAATAAAGTGATCGTACCCCTTTTCAGGTCAAGAAAAAGACTTCATTAATAAATTAATAAATTTCAGATTCTTTGAAGGTTTAAATGAAGACTGTATGAAAAACAAAAATGAAAAACTATTTCCCCTAGTAGGCCGTGGATGTTGATTTCGTTAGCTTCTCCTCTTTTATCGAATATGACTTCACGTCTCGTGATTATTCAAAACGTGAAAACAAGGTCGTGTTTTATGTGACATCGTTTAACTTGTGAAACAATAATATGATCTTTGTTTTCGCGAGGGAAGAGTAGCGACCGCAGTATAGTAAAATAGATGAATTTCAATGCTTGCAGATGACATATATATCAATCACTAGTTTCGAGGATTAAACTTCGAAACGTTAATTTAAAATCGAGTGTTCTTCAGACTGTATGTTGTATACAATTGTAAGGTTTTTGTTTTTGGTCTCAACTTTTTTACACGAGTATGTGACTGTTATTTAAATGCATGTCTGATTAATTATAAGTACAGCATGAAACAAGAAAGAAAAAATATTCTTTCAAGCGAACGAAGCTGCTAAAGACCCTAGGGGTGGGGGCTGTATGAAGTTGTATTATTTCAACCAAACATCTGGATAAGGGTTCCTCTTTTATTGTCGAACACCAGGCACACATGCTAGAGCGACAGTGGAATGTCTTTTTACCAGGTCAAATATACGAAATGAGGTAAAACACCTACGGTAACAACCCTAATTACTCCTGATTAACATTCCCTGGTGTTTTTGTACAGCCCAGTTCACACCTTATTAACAAATACGAATCATACGCACATACTTGACTCTTTTGGTAGCTGTCTTAGGCATTATTTAGCATTTCAGTTTCAAAAGTTGTATATAAGGGAGCGGCAAAAATACTTGTCTAAAACTGGGTAGATGTCAAGAATATTAATCTCCATCCCATCTCCGCCCCCCCCCAATGAATATCCCACATTACAGGACCGGGGGTGGTGGGGAGAATATGATAAATGAAATTGCACTATCATTATTAATTTAACATAGCAATGCCAGTAATAAAAATAATAATAATAATAATAATAATAATAATAATAATAATAATAATAATAATAATAATAATAATAATAGCAACAATAATTTGAAGAGTGTGTGTATATATATATATATATATATATATATATATATATATATATATATATATATATATATATATATATATATATACATGAAAAGGGAACGAGGCTTGCAAGTTTCTTGTTAATAAAAAATTTATAGGAGTGGTACTTCAATGATACAGCGTACATACTTTACATATAATTTATTTATATTACATACATACATATATATATATATATATATATATATATATATATATATATATATATATATATATATATATATATATATATATATATATGCCGTTTGAACGGAGTTAAGATTTACTACAAGCAGCTGTGTATTGACCGAGTGAATGAACTTCTCACATCCTCGAGTGTGTCCGCTACAAAATGTTGCCTTTTGTGGCTATTCACTATCATGTTTGCATATTAATAAGTTGATTGTTTTATTTTTCTTCACATTAATTAAATCAATATAACACACACTTATGATTTAAACATGAAAGATGGTTTTAAGAATAAAGATAAAGTGCTACAAACACTTGGTTAGCGATTAGCGACGCCATTCACCTATCGGCTCATGGAAATTATTGTGGAATAGGAGATAAGTAAAATGGCGAACCAACAAAAGGTAATTAAAATATTTTAATATATTTGCGGTTGATCTAAGTCATTATTCTGCTTTAGTAACAGTACCACCGACAATAAACTCTCGCTAATATCTGGTTGGTTTTGGAGATCTGGCCTGTTCTATCACCGCCATTTTGACCATTTTTGAAATTTTGCTTTTGTTAGTCATCCGGAAAAGATGGTTCGAATACCATGGAGCTTTCCTTAACACATTTACTACTATAATGCAGATCGTAGTGCATGAATATGCAGCCGACGTGACATCAGTCATGGTTGACGTGGAAACCATTTTAAAATTATGTTATCATTACCTCTGCTGAAATGAATCAATGAATCTTTTCTTTTGATATTTTTTTTTTTTTTGAAAATAGAGCTGGGTATCACGAAAAATTTTGTACCACGGTATACTGCAATGAAAATTAAGTATAAACCACACAATATTCTGGGCAGGGGTCTGACACTTATTTAATTTCTGTCTGTCGGTAACTGGAAAAAAATGTATTACTTCATTTATAGCAAAATAACACCATATTACACTGATGCTATTATCTGGGGGGAAAAATATACCGTGGTAAACCGATATACCAGAAATATCGCGCCATATATTTAAACAGATTAGAGATTTGTCTTGACGACGGAATATTTACATTTCTTATTTTTTTCTTTTTTTTTTTTGTTTACGGAGTTTTAAAGTACGGTTTACCAAGATGCAGTACTGTTTACAACTGTAGTTTTAAAACATGCCAGGATGTCGTGATAACAGATAATTCGATGTCACTGTTCTTTATACGTCATTGTCTCCGCGAGACTTTCTTTGCTAATAAAACATAAATAGGAGGTCATTTTCCAAGATACTGTAAAAAAAAGTAGCTAAATTAAAGAAATCCCAAATAAATAAGAATCTAATGTTTAATTATTCTGACCAATATAATATTTTTTTTAGAATTTGTTAAAGCAGCCTTAGTTTTATAGCAAGAAATTCGACAAGTCTAAGCACTCTACTATCATTAAAAAAGCAGTGGGTACGATCTATGGTATACGCGTCTATAAAAATAATTATTGCTAGCTACAAAGTTGTACTTGCTCAATTGTTTTGAATGTACATGTCATAAATCGAAGAAACGTTGAATTTACTTACGTAGAGGTAAATTGTCAGTTCAAAAGGAAGACATTGTAACATAAAGCATTCACGTGTGCACCATAAAGCATTCACGTGTGCACCATAAAGCATTCACGTGTGCACCATAAAGCAATCACGTGTGCACAATAAAGCATTCACGTGTGTATCAAAGCATTCACGTGTGTATCATAAAGTGTGTACGTGTGTACAATAAAGCGTGCAAGTGTTATCATTGACAGTAAAGGTTACGTAACGAACCTTAAGACCAACAATTATTTTCGGACCCAATAGTTCAATGGATCCTTAAATAGTGTACACAGTTCTGTATTACATTTATCATGACTTATTACATTAAGTGTGAACTGCACTTATCTTTAAGGAAAAACAATTTATTACTTTTAGCATTATTGCATATAGCTTAATGTTATTTGAGGCGTTTTATTACATTTAATAGCGAAACAGTTGTAAAACGCGTGGATTGGTTTATAATCTAATAATTTATTGCGTGGGATTACAAATTATGCATTAAATGGTTATTTAATTATTTGTGAATGTTAATTTCTTGTATATTACATATAAATGAAGACTTTAAACATAAACGTTTGATTACCACTTAGGTCTAGAATACATGATGATCTTCTACCAGCATTTCAATGAATGTATATCACAACAGGTATTATTTGTAACCTTAGTCTATGTAAATAGTCAATAAAATAACAAATTAGCAACTTTCTTCCATCCCATTGTCCAGATCGATCTTAGAATCCCTCTTCTTAATCTATGAGAAGACTATATATATATATATATATATATATATATATATATATATATATATATATATATATATATATATATATATATATATATATATATATAGATGCAATAAACTGACGACGAACAGTACGAAACTAGTAACTAACTAGCCTAAGCGCTTTCGACTCTTAATGAGTCTTTTTCAAAGGCAAATACAAAACATAGTTACGACAAACAAATAAACACAAAAACGTTGCGTTTGTAAACCTCTACATTTCTATCTTCACATGTGCTAAAACTATAAATACAACCAGCTTGTATAGACTAGTTGAGGAAACTGAAAACGTTGTATAATTCCCTAAAAGTCTACAAGCCAAAGCGACATCTATTTTTACTTTGTGTACATATGTAACGCAGATTATATCCCGGATATTTGGTTCTATACCGGTTATTCTTATAGTAAAAATTGAAGGATAATAAGAAGATTTAGAAAATGTTAAATTCTACTAGTGCATAGTTTTCATTTTCTAGTCTTCTTGGTTTAGACCGCTTGGTTTGAAAAAGACTCATTAAGAGTCGAAAGCGCTTAGACTAGTTAGTTACTAGTTTCGTACTGTTCGTCGTCAGTTTATTGCATCTATTTTAATTAATCCCTGACAAACGTGATCCCTTGGTGGATCCAGTACGCTTGAGAGGGTTGTTATTCGCCATATGATTTGTAATCATTCTATATATATATATATATATATATATATATATATATATATATATATATATATATATATATGTATATGTATATATGTATATATGTATATATGTATATATGTATATGTATGTATATATATATATATATATATATATATATATATATATATATATATATATATATATATATATATATATATATATATATATATATATATATTGTAGTTAGCACACAGCATATTTGTGAATCTAGATCTAGATTTCTACAATGGAGAAGATGCAAAACTGTCATGTAGAAATGAATCAGACCGGTGCAAAACGCCATTTCGTACAAAAAGTAAATGCGCTCCTATATAGATTGTAAATTAAGCAAAAGTAGTCCATAGAAGTTAGTTGATAGTACACAATATAAAAATGATTAATTCATGTGTTAGATTCATAACATGCATGTAATGGGTCTCTAAATTTCAATATTACACCCGGGGTGTCTGTGAATGTCTGTCTGTCACGTCCCGAAGATAAACCAACTTTTTGAATCGCTTCCGAGTTTTCAGTTTTGCCATTGGAAAATCTTGCTTAGGCAGACATTGAGTAACTTCGATTCTCACATCACCATCATCTTTCATCAAAATCCGTCGTGTCGATTTTCCAGACGTATGGTGCAGGAGACGAGGTATGGCGTGATATTCGTTTCTTCGAGACCAATTAGATCCAGAGTCATTTAAAATACTTTCAACATTTTTGGGAATAACTGAAAGAATCGATGACTTCCCAGATGCTATAAAGCTATAAGATTGTTTTGATGGTGGTGGTGAGACCACGTGTTTTCTCTCTGAATCTCGCTGTGGTTTAAATCCCGGGAGTACTTCATCCTCAGGAATGCCACGAAGATTTGGGGTTCTTAGTCTCATGCGTTTCGCCCTTTTAGGTCTTGCTCGAAGTGTATTAATTTTACCAAATGAGTCCTTATTTTTTATGAGTTCAGTTTCTTTGCCTGGATCATTTGCTTTATCTTCATTTGTGTCTTTCTCGTCACCACTCTTTATGCTGATTTTAGTGTCTTCTTTTTGGCTAACAACCTTTTTACCTCCTGCTTCACTATCAATCCCTTTGTTTGTTATATTAATATGCGGTAGACTTACCGATACAATCGTTTTGTCGCCATTACTAGCCCTGGGAGATTTGCCTTTCTCGAAACTTTTGTTGTTGGAAGACTCCGCTTTTCCAGAATTTTCCTCGGCGGCTTCTCTTTCCTTGCTGGGAATATATGTACTGTCTTGACGCGTTTCTTTACTTTTCAAACTGAAGTCAACAATGTCATGTGGATTAGATGCACTCACAAAACTAAATTGAACACTGGACCCGATCTTCTTTGGCCTTTTTGTAAGAGCAGGAATCAGAACTACATTCGACTGACTCAAAGCATCTGAACTTTTAGTTTTTTGGTCTGCTGTAACATCCCATTCAGATAAAGGTCGTCTTTCTGGTTTCGCTGCATCTGACTTATGATCCTTACCTCGACCAATCAATTCATCGAGAGAGACTGGCCGCCGCCTCCCAAAGCCCTTTTGAGGGTATTTGGGAATATGTTTCGCCCGGATAAATAATGGATCTGATTGAATGCCATCTCGTCTGGAGTCAGCTATTGAACGCATCCGCTCTATATATGCTAACATAGATTCACGAAGGCTTCTTTCGCGATTTTCAATTCGAGATAAATTCACATCAAAGTTCTTTTCATAATGAACCAATCGTTTGTCGTGTTCCTGTTTCATTCGTGCTATCTTTGCTGTTACACGATTACTGTATTCACTTTGAAGAAATAAGGATCCGTGCGACATTCTGGCAAATGTCTTAGGTCACTTGAATCTAAAACAGGGAATCGAAAATATGTCTCGATGGCACTTCAGCATTTTCTTCAAAACTCTGACTTTCTGGAAAGACGAAAGACGAATACAAAATGTGACAACATAAATTGATATAAATATAAATTTAGAGGGGAGAAAACGAGGTAGATATTACAACTTAGGTATATAGAATAATCCTCTAGATCCAAGACGTATTTTGAAACAATATTTACAATGTAACCTTTGGCATAATCTCGTCCAACCTAATTGTTGATGTTTTACCTACAACGTTTACTTATCATGTGTTGAAATACTGAGACATTTCAAATTTATTTTGTATTTCTACCCAGTCTATATTCCGTGCGACATTCTGGCAAATGTATTGGGTCACTTGAAAATAAACCAGGGAATCGAAATTACTGACACGTGTTCAGTATACTTTGACATGGAAGACATTCCATGTCAAAGTATACTGAACACATGTCAGTATGAACCAGAAATAGATACATCGGTAAGGTAGAAACTCATTTTCTTATAAATGTGCTGTTCTGTGACGTAGACACGTATAATTCTCGATGAAATAAGCATAACATTCTTTATTAAACAAAATCGAAATTCCAAATTCACCACAAGATTAAAAAAAAACATCAGTTATCCACAAATCCAAGTAGCCAAGGGTAACGCTAGGCATTATCTGTACACCAAGCCTCTTCATCACCAAAATGAGTAAAGAAGCATAGTCTATACTTGTGGTGCGCATAAATGTCACGGAGCATCGATTAAAATAAAACAATATTTTTTAGACTGTAATTGACCCAAAAGATGACGCAATGACATTAAATAAATGTAAACTAATCACTAGACACTCTTTTGTCCTTATTTCTTATCCACCCACCCACCTACCCCAACACATACATTACAGGCTCGTTGAGGCAGTGACATGTCCGATGCGACCCTTTCCTATTTTAAGAGACGATTAAAGGAGACCGAAAGGGTTCTGGTTTGAATTCTTCCATTGTATCAACGCGAGTTGGCTTCCTTGATGTGTCCTTGAACATGGTTCTTTACTCCAATCGCCTCATCACTACATGACTTACGTGTCACACAATACCAAATCAAACCAAAACAGAAGCTAGATAAATGAAGAATATGTTGGATAAATCGAGTATAGTCTGGATAAATCGAGTATAGCATGGATAAATCGAGTATAGTCTGGATAAATCGAGTATGGCATGGATAAATCGAGTATTGTCAGGATAAATCGAGTATGGCATGGATAAATCGAGTATAGACTGGATAAATCGAGTATAGGACATATAAATGGAGCACAAGTACTCAGTGTAAAAGTATAGCAAATAATTTCACGATCTGTACAGTATTATGAGTCATGAAGAATCATATCAATACTTTCATATAGTCCCAATCAAATGTTACCCAACATAGCATAGCTTTAAATCCAAACAATGTCGTCAGAGTTCTGGTTAGAAATACTTGTATTTCCTAAATAAGCCGAAATAATCGCATGGGAATTGCATAGATTTCCAGAAAAACAACAAGTCAAAGCAATTGCTGCCAAAAACCCGCCCAAACAAAACAAGACGGGAAACGGCGCAAGAATTATACACATTCCAATAGTAAACATGAATCAACCCTTTGTACAAGAAACGCAGGACTTAATGTTTGCAGTACCTTTATGTCGTGACCTTTCCACGCTTCTTTACAAGTCTGAACTATAGAATATACATAACGCTGTGATATACTACACCTTTTTCAGAATTAATGCCAATCTAATGTACAAATTTGAAATTAATTCACACATTTTGGCAAAAACAACGGGTTTTGGTGTCAAGGTTGGATATTGATAACCATAGGTATGTTATTATAGCGCGAGTTTACTGCCAGTTCACTGGAGGACAACTTACTGGTAAACAGGTGTGTAGTTTATGTGTAAGGATACAGAGCGATGACAAAATTAGACTTGTCGATACAAATGAATAAAGACGAGCAGTCTTTAAATATGAGCTAATAGAATAGCACATGCACCTATTTACATGAAGGAATCGATTACAAACTGCTTACATTTTAAATAAACTTTTCAAATCCAGTCAAATTAAAGATTTAGAATAGTTATATGCAGATATACGGCATTTGCTGACAAGATGGCTTATCGCATGCCATCAACTGATATAACAAAAAATGTTGAATTTCAAGCTGTCTGAAACTGCAACCATTGTAGTTGGACCGCTCCAATGGCCTAATAGTTTGAGCGCCCGCTTGCGGGAGGTCGTAAGTTCTGTCCCCGGCTGAGTCATACCAAAGATTTACAAAATTGGTACTAACAGCTGCCTCGCTAGGCGCTCAGCATTAAGAGGTTAGTGTTAGGACTGGCCGGACTAGCGTCGGGATAATGTGACTGGGTACGACATCATGCTACATGTCTGCAGCATGAAGCCCCAGTACTAGACATCACTATATGACTGAAAAATTGCTAAATCTACGTTAAAAATCATATTTACATAGGGGCCCCGAGTGGCCTAAAGCGCTGTCCGTTACGGATCACTGCCATCTCACCTCTGTCTGCGTGGGATCGAGTCTAGGATTCGGCGAATGTGGATATGTTAGAAAGCTTGCCAGTAGCTTCTCGTGGGTTGGTGGTTCTTTCCGGTGATTTCCCGGTTTCTTCCTCCATCATTAATACTGGCCGCCATGACTAGCCTATCGTGTGCTGAAAAATGGCGTTAAGCCCAACAACAACAACAACAACAACAACAACAACAACAACATATTTACATTACATCACATTGTAGTTCGAATCTTTTGTTATTTGTTAAATATCATAACCGACTAGGGAGTGATTGCCTATCTTTTGGCCTGACACTTTAAAATCCGACGTACCCGATTATACTGTGGTCATTCTTCAGCGAATTTAGGTATGAGACAATCGTTCTTTGAATTGTAAGATAACCGTATTCCACTGTGTATAGAAAGTTTTAATATTACCATATTTATCTGTGTATAAAGTAAATCCATTAGCCATCAAAAAGACAGCTCTTCAGCAGTTTAAAGAAAATGCACATAAGGATATACGAGGTTGAGGTAATGGTCAATTTTAAACAAGAAGATATCCCTTATGTTCATCTGAAGAGGTCATTGGTTTCATACCATCCTTATCCCTCAACTCAGTTTAATGACTTTAATCTCTTAATAGAATTATTTTGTGTCATAAAATTTTTCTTTAATATTATAATATGACTGCTCTTATTTTCAAGCCTTTGTTTACATATATTACAGTAAAAGGTCTTAAGAAAAGACATTAGATCAGGACTGAGTGACGCCTACGGTTTCGCCTACTAGAAATAGGATTAAAAACCGCATGACATTATACATGATTTACGCTTTGGATAAAGTTCTAAGGTAACTAAATATTTCTCTTCTTCGTGGAAAGAGCAATAGTGGACCGTTTTTACATGTCTTATTTCAGATATAATTTACAAGACTGCACATGTACATTGTGATTAGAATAACATGCTGATGTAGAAACCCGAGAGTGGATTGGACATTTCGTATACTGATTTGAGTTTAAACATGTTACACTTATGTTCCAAACTGCCAGAAAATAAATTTGTACAGGCTACAAACAACCACTTTAATGGCAGTATATAATGTGTGAAAGTCCGATTTAAATTAATTGATCTCTCGACGAAATGTGCGGTACGTGCAAAACTAAGTTAAAGTTTTCAACATTTTGGTCATTATAGTTTCAAAACCTGCCAATACAAACCAATTATTGGTGATACCTTTTTTATGCATGGTATCTCAAGGTTATCCTCTTGCCATATTGAGTTATTTAAATGTGACATATGTATTAGTGTAAATATGGAAAGTATGGATAATTAAAAAGTACAGGCGGAGTCAGAAAACGGAAACGTAAAGAAGTGTACTACATGCTTTGTTGACTGTGCTTTCCATAATGAAATAAGAGGAATATAAACAATCAAAACTTTGTATGCCCTACCTTTCAAAGTTTCCCTAATGGGTAACTGATCCGAAAAGATAATTCGAAAAAGGACATTTGCAGTTATCACGAGGAACTGTCGTCTGGTTTCTTTGCTACACCTAATCAAATCTTCCTATTGATGACGGTAATTAGTACAGGGACACATGAAATTGCTATGAGAAACAACAATTTGCCTTCTCTAGCTAAATTTAATCAAATCCGGGTATTGTCTGTATCACAAGGCACAATTATTTGTCTTTCTAGCTCCACCTAACCGAACAAGAGTATAGATGAAGCTTGATATTCATAATCTATAGATTATAAAACTCCTGTACTTTAGTTTGAACTTGAGATATCCGATAAGTCAATTGCTAATTACTGTGCTTTTATAACATCTTTATTGACTACAGATGACGAAACGCAAGTTCAAATTAAGATAAATATTCCAACGTTCGGAGGTTCAACATATCAACGTTTATTCATAAAATAAATGTTCCAAAAACATAATCGATATCAAGGCAATTATATTTGCCATGACGCGAATTTATCTGGCTTCACTAGAATCATATGAAAGAGCTGACGAAGAAAGATCATCTGGACTTGGAGACAGTACAACTCCTGTAAATTTAGCCTCATCTTGAGGTCTAATCCAAACCAATTACATGTTACTGTACGTTTTTTGTAACATTAAGTTTCATTGGCTAATGACGAAACTGAATTTCAAACTCAGGAATAATTTTATAAACATTTGCCAGATGTCTTTCCAGTGTGATTTGTTAAAACCCATCCAACAGTGGTTCTAACGACTGCATGTAAATCTGATTCCGATCGTAAACGAAATCGACCGAGGGAACTGGGTAGCCGAAAGCTCGGATTTGTATAAAACTGCACCACATAAGTCGCTCTTAGCCCAACTGCTTCCTGTAGAAATTTTATAAAAAAATTCTACAGAAAGGCCCTATCATGTGGTATCTTACCAAGTATTTGAGACGGTTTTAAAAAGTAAGAAAATGTAATTAAAATTTTAAGGCGGTCATTGTTAATTTGGCCCTTTTCTCGTCAAACGGGAACGGAAATATTTAGTAGTTATCTCCGAACGAGGCAAATAACATGGATTAAACAGTTTACGCTACCAGTGATGGTGCCCAAAAACACCAGATGAGGAAAGGTTTTTCAGTGCAATGTAGCCTGGAAGAACCTTACCGAATAAGCCAAAGTTAAACATGGCGCAATGACCATAATAAATTCAGACTGGTATAATGAAATTGTAGTTCTTCCTGGGCAAAAGACACAGTAAAGACAAAAAAAAGCCACCGGATAGAAATGTTTATCGACAAAGTTGTGTCAAGTTTGTCATTAAATTAAGTTCATACAAAGGACATAAAGATCCTGCTCGACTTACGTGTGCTCTTAATTGAGAGTACACAAAGACGCGACTCGACCTGGTTGTGGTCTTTATTATGAGTAATCTTACTCGATCTATAACTGTCAATAATTGTAGTTACTCTTTAGATTTGCCCTACAGCAAATTTCAAATTCCATTCAACCTGAACCAGTATTCACAATCCTTTCTGGACGTGAAACTCGAACTCCGAGTCACGGATAATGATACCATATATGGAAAAGAACTTTCAGAATTTAGATTGGAAGAAAATAACTGAAAGTATATATATATATATATATATATATATATATATATATATATATCTATATATATATATATATATATATATATATATATATATATATATAATATTTTCCATAACTCTAAATTATTTCTGATGAAGTATATATAATTTAATTTTTTTTTTACTTGAACCTAAGTTAACAGTTTCGTCCTAAGTAAAAAAAAAAACTAAAATATGGCCTCAACTCGTTCCGTTCTAGATTACCGTTTTACGACAAAAATCAGCTCATTAGTTAAACAAAACATTTTCATTTTACTTTTAGCTATTTAATTTTTCCGGGTGTTTTGTCCGTGCAAACGTTCAAACTTATTTATTTGACCCAAATAGCACGAAAGTTCTCACGTAGCAGAGCAGATACATTAGAACTTAATTGTCCTATGAACTGTTGAATTCTTCTTTGTGACCTAAATTCTATAAAATGACGTTTGGTATTTAAAAGAATAATCGTATACATTCTGCACTGCTAAATAACCGTCATAAAATAACATTATCCCCAAGACTGGGGTTAAAATTTAAGGAATACTAATGATCGTTAAAATTACTCAGATACACACCACGAATGAAATTCGAGACGCAGAACTGACATTTTTGGTGACTATAAAAGCTGGAAATAATTATAGCTGTATATATGAAATTATGACAGTCAGTTACAATAATAAAAAAAACAGAATAAATAATGATTGTAGATTGCCTTTTTCACCGGAGTACCTATTAAATAAGTAAAGGTACTATTCAAGGAACAAATAAATTGCAATCGATAAATATTTTGAGGAATAGGTTAAAAACTGACATCTAAACTTTGAAATACCTGAGCAGTATTCGTGCTTGTTACCTCATTTGTGTTCATCATCTTCAGTAATTGAATCTCTTAATAAATGAGTATCGCAATGGTGCGGTGTGCAATTGTGTTGAGAGAAAAATGACATTACACAGCATACAAGCAGTATGCAATTGCATCAAGAGAAAAACTATATTAAACAGCATACAAATAGTATGTTATTGCGTCAAGAGATATACAATATATTACACAGCATACAAATAGTATGTTATTGCGTCAAGAGATATACAATATATTACACAGCATACAAATAGTATGTTATTGCGTCAAGAGATATACAATATATTACACAGCATACAAATAGTATGTTATTGCGTCAAGAGATATACAATATATTACACAGCATACAAATAGTATGTTATTGCGTCAAGATATATACAATATATTACACAGCATACAAATAGTATGTTATTGCGTCAAGAGATATACAATATATTACACAGCATACAAATAGTATGTTATTGCGTCAAGAGATATACAATATATTACACAGCATACAAATAGTATGTTATTGCGTCAAGAGATATACAATATATTACACAGCATACAAATAGTATGTTATTGCGTCATTGTATTTACAATATATTACACAGCATACAAATAGTATGTTATTGCGTCATTGTATTTACAATATATTACACAGCATACAAATAGTATGTTATTGCGTCAAGAGATATATAATATATTACACAACACACAAGCAGAATTAATTGATTCAAGAGATACGCAATATACAGCATGCAAGCAACAAAAGAAGACATTACTGGCTGCGTTGGGAGGGGGAACAGTTTACAAAGAATGCGTTGACCTATTTGTTTTAATATTTTATGATATGTCCACCAGGTTGTTTTCGATATCTACCAAGTCTGTTACCCAGGAACATACATTATTTTCAAGTATCATTTAGAACATTCATAATCCAGAGCAGATATCTAAAAATCATTTCGAACGTTTTCAACCTAACCGTGGCAGATCAATAATAACAGTAGGTTAGGGGAAAATGCATCTTAACTGATTAACAACAACAACAACACACACACACACACACACACACACACACACACACACACTCTCTCTCTCTCTCTCTCTCTCTCTCTCTCTCTCTCTCTCTCTCTCTCTCTCTCTCTCTCTCTCTCTCTCTCTCTCTCTCTCTCTCTCTCTCTCTCTCTCTCTCTAGCACTGTGCTGCACCCTCTTGATAAAGAAAGAATTTTTAATTTTCATGGCAAATATGGGGATACCAAAAGTTTTTTCTTTTTCGTCTTTTTATATACAAAATCATCTTTAATAGTCATATTATCGCAGTGTTAATGCTGTACGGTAAGTTTATATCATTTACAAATTATGGTATTCCCAACGTATTTTTTTTTATCGAAAGATGCAAACTGTTAGCGATGTGAATTTGCACGTGAATTTAAATAGCCCCGAAAAGAACTGGTTCTTTTAAAAAAAAAAAGGTAATTGTATGAATATATGTAGATCAATGAAACTGGTTAACTGCGAAATAATTTAAGAAAGCCGCGAAAATTCGTAATTGAGAATAATTGTATGTTTACAATACCTTATATTTCTCCTTGCCTGCTAGATACGCAGACTGTCAAGTATTAAGTGTAATGAAATGATTTTCAGCTAGTATTTCACTGGAGTAAGTCTCAGATGTAATACAGTCAGTCGCTTCTCACATTCTCACAGTTAGCTTCAATGGCATAGATCTCGTATATGTAACAGCATATATCTCATATATGTAACACATATACTTATAATATCCTAATCAAATGTACCAATCTAATTGTTTGTTGTTTTTTGTTCTCACTTGACGACGCTAGTCGCTAAACGAATTACATCTCTGAAGCGGACTTGAACTGAAAATAGCTGCCCAAAACTTCAGGGTATATCTCTTTTTTATATACCGATATCTTAATAATGCGTGCTGACTAAATTAACTATCTCGAAGTGTAATTTTGTCCGGTATGTGTTCTATTTTCTGGTATAATGAAAATTTCTTTGTAGACAGTATATGGTGCCATGTGATAACCAGTCCAATCCCATGGCAATGTGTCAATTGGACGGGTTAAAGAATCCTCTTCTAACTACTATAAGGTTATCGTTTATTCAGTCAAAATTCCATGGTTGTACGTATCACCACAATCTTTCCTCGTTATGATTGACAATCCTTAATTGAATGACACAATATTATCTCTTTTCTGATAGTAAGAAAGGCTATGCCCTTATTCTTTATTCATCTGATTACTTTATGGAGGTATATCCGTGTCAATGCTATCCACTCATGAAGTTCTCCTAGGCCGAATAGTAGAAGTCACTGTGAGTGATACAATAACTTTCAACAGCGTTTTGAGCTTTGCTTTATTGCCCTAAAAGTGACTTAAAAATAGGGCTAGCACTTGAAATACAAAAAGTTCTGTATACAGGTAACGTCAAGCTAAACAATTACAGATGTTACCGACAAGTTTATCAGCTTTACATTTTATGATCGTTCTTCCTTACCAATTTTATAACGATACTGTGCAAATATTTGCCATGAACGTTGGCAGTCTTAAGTATAATGTTCATTACTTTTTCTCTTTCCATATTTAATTTTTACGACGAACAATGTTTCTATCAACAATTCGTTTAGAAAATCGTTAAATCAGTGGGAGAAGCGAGTCAGTTACACAAAATTTACGCCAAATGCGATAGAACGTAAGTGGTGGAAACATGTGAATATTTTATCAATTTTATAATAGTACGATAACAGCAAATGAAAATAAAAACGATGCACCAATTAATTTAAATTACCACCACTCTCAATATTCACATACTCTGTATACTAACATAATATCGTGGTAACAAAACATTATTACTACATCAACATTACAGTGATAGTAGATGACTTTAATAGCTCCTTGCCACACTGATTTTTAAACAAAACAAAACAAAACTCGCAATTTTCGAAAACAACTTTTACAAACAATATAATAGACCCCAGAGAACTAAAATAACTGATGCAATTGTGGCACCGCAAGTAACGACCCAAAAAATGTGAAATTCGTGCTTTATATATATATATATATATATATATATATATATATATATATATATATATATATATATATATATATATATATATATATATATATATATATATATATATGTCTGTCTAGAGCAACTCTAAGTTTTTCAAAAAATATCGAATATTGACAAGGACTTTAAAAAATTAAAAAAGGAAAAGACTTAATAATATTTAACTGCCCTTCATTGTTTAAAATGACCCAGAAAGGGCTTACATGAGTTAAAAAGAAGGTACATATAGATAAACCACATACGATTTTGAAATAAACAAGGATGACAACAGCATATAACGAAATTACCATTTAACCTCACTTGCAGTCTCTGTGATTCAGATATTCAAATCTTCTAATGAACGAGTTTCCTGCTAACATCATGGAGTGCGGGAGGCATCAATGATAGATCATGCATCAGAACTGATGAGACGGGCACATGATAAAATATTACCTAATTCCACTAAAGGGGAAAACAAATAATCAAAGTCTGTCATCTGATATGTATGTCTTCGATGGTTGTGTCTCAATAGACTCACAAACTTCATACACGGTTTCCACGGGGAGAAAGACCAAAAAAGTGTAAGTTATCATTTTCTAAATGTTGTGCAAAATTTTATATATCTTTTTTATCACGCATATTTAAAGTGGTAGTTGGAGTGTGTGTATATATATATATATATATATATATATATATATATATATATATATATATATATATATATATATACATATATATATAGATATATATACATATATATATACATAAATATATATATAGACAATATTATATATAAATTTATAAACACATAAATATATATATATATACATACATACATACATACATATATACATACTGCAAGGTATTATTGTTTTTTTTTCTTCTTTTAATTTAATCATAGTATTAAAACTTTACATAAACAGTAGGGAAATGCCAGGTGTTAATTGGCTGAGTTTCTTTGGCGGAAATGGAGATGCGATTTTGTTTCTAGAGAAAATTACACAGCGTTCACAATGATCATTCATGGGATTTAAGCGAACTGGTGACAATTGTATTTTTTTTAAAAAATTTTACTATATTACTTTTGGTAATTTATGGAATCGTGGTATTTTCCGCGTAATATAACCACCTCACGCCTACGATATGTAATTTATAAACATTACAGTCGAATTAATATATTGATCTTGCTAACAGAATGTGAGAGAGAGTCTGTCACATTATCTTGATCTACATCTGCCATCTTTATTGATTGAACTATCCGGAAGTGAATTGCACCGAGACGCCCCCTGGTGTTTTCAAGGGGAGATCATAACCGTGAAATGGTCTATAAAAGCAACTCTAGACCATACAAATCACGCTAAAATTGAATATATGCTTAAATGGGTGACCACTTTTGGGTATATGGTGAAAGTTACGAGTCTATGCTTTTAAAAAGGTAATAGAAAAGAGTGAGGACAACAAGCTTTATAAAACTAAACAAATAATTTTTTCCCTAGGAAAAAAAAGTAAAAATTAAAAAAGAACGTAAGGTTTGGCGAATTAAATCCAAAAATAATCCAGGAATTACGACATAAGTCCTAGTAATAAAAAGTCCTGAACAAAATTCAGTTCAAGACCCAATAAAATTTAAAATTGAAGGATATGATGTGTATGTAATGGTCTACATCGTACTGGTGTGTCAAGAGTCTCTTGTTGAGTCAGAGAAGTATTACTCTAGGCTTGAATACAGTATAAATTCCAAAGAATATCTTTATCCAAGAATTTTATCAAAGGACGTTTCCAGAGAAAATAATGATTTAAATTCAATAACTAGAAGAAAATAAAATTCAGACCAAACCTGTCAAAGCATAACACAACTTAGATATGTTAATGCACAAGTGGTAAAATCTTCACAGTCAGAAGATAATATAGTTCTCTGTTTGACCTCAGGTCACAAATACGCATTTTCTAAAAACAACCATTACCTAATGGGGAAAAAACTTTCACTTTCCCCAAAACCCTGACCCAAATTAACATGTTTACCTGAAAATTAATTTGATCAATGAGCTCAGACTTATGGAGAATAATGAAGCTATTATTAGTTGTTTACATTAACGAAATAAAAAAGTAAATCAGGACAAACAATTAAATTAAATATGCATAACAATAATAAAATTTTGAACTAATATATGTCCCAGACTGCCCTAGAAATTTTGGGTCAGATGACCCATTCTAGGACATGATGGAACGTATACTGATACATTTGCATCTACAATGCAAATACACGCCTCGTACGCTATATAGCACTCGCGTTTTGATTACAATACACACACACATACACACACAGTACAACAAAAAGTGGTACGAATGTTTTATAAACGCAAGTTATTCTTACTTACATACAAAAACATTATTACACAAATGGGAGCATAATGTAAAAGAATCGGGATGAAAACTATCTCTCACTCACACATACAAACATATTATCATATATTTATAGACACAACAATAACCTATCACACCTACAAACACTAGGGAAAGGGCATGGGGTTTTAAATTTTAGTTTTAAACAACAAAGTCATACACCAACACAAAGTTCTGGAAACATTTTATTATCTAGAGGTCTGGCTGACTCTGAAAAGGGCCGTTGATACAAATGGGATGAGTCATCTTTTTCGTAAGCTTCTTCCCACCGCGGGTTGACAGATCAATGCTGGATCTAGACAGCCACGCATCTGTGCATACAATCTTCTAATTCCCATCGTAGTAATACGCATCTGTGCATACAATCTTCTGTTTCCCATCGTAGTAATACGCATCTGTGCATACAATCTTCTATTTCCCATCGTAGTAATACGCATCTGTGCATCCAATCTTCTGTTTCCCATCGTAGTAATACGCATCTGTGCATACAATCTTCTATTTCCCATCGCAGTAATACGCATCTGTGCATACAATCTGTTTCCCATCGTAGTAATACGCATCTGTGCATACAATCTTCTGTTTCCCATCGTAGTAATACGCATCTGTGCATCCAATCTTCTGTTTCCCATCGTAGTAATACGCATCTGTGCATACAATCGTCTGTTCTCCATCGTCGTATCTGTGATCCAGGCCCAATATCAGTTTATGTATGTATGTATGTATGTATGTATGTATGTATGTATGTATGTATGTATGTATGTATGTATGTATGTATGTATGTATGTATGCATGCATGCATGCATGCATGCATGCATATATATATATACATATATATATATATATATATATATATATATATATATATATATATATATATATATATATATATATATATATATATCCTATGGTAACATCTAACCTGATTGAAATATTCCGCCAGCAGTCAAAAAGTGTTGTACAATGTTCAGTAAAAGAGTGAAGTGTCTCTTTCAATTAAAGCAGAGCTGACGCAAGACGTCTTATTTGATATTTACCCGTACGAGCTTTCCTACGGTAACCACTGCGCAACAATTTAAAAACAGTACCAATGGCTGAAAAACAAATAAAAATAATATTGGGGTTGGCCTGCTGAGTGTACGTCTTATGTTCGGAGTGATAAAACTATGACTACGACTACTACTGCGACCAGTCTTCTTCCAGATGAGTGTGACTTTAATTTAGCTTTCTCCGATTTTATGTATTTTACTCGCTCTCTCCATCATTACCTCTAGTTGATGATTTCGAATAGAAATAGAGGGAAATATTTGCGACGACATAAGGATAAAGAACAAGCATCTGTTCGACAATAAAACATCATTACAAGAGGAAAAAGGTAACTTAACGAAGAAGAAAATAGAAAAAAAAACGTTAAATCTAGAATGGCGGAAGAAAGCGTGTGAAAACGAAACGTTGCTTCTGTTACAAGATAGCGGAGGATTAGGACTTGACCACGTAAAGGAATTTAGACTCTTGACGTCCATAATTATTATTCTTGTGATTAAAACAAAACGTGTCAATTGTCCTTTTGAAGGCCAGATATATCTTTTAGGAAAGAGACACTGTTCATTGGTTAGAAAAATGAAGTACAACTTAAAGGCATTCCCTTGAATCAAGTTTGTGAGTGTGTTTAAGCATTCTAACCATGCGAATATTTAATTTAAAAAATCAAGAGAAGGGACACTGACATTTTTTTCGTTTTGACATCAAGATGACAATGAAAGTTTCACAGCAAAAATTCATTGTATTCTTCTACCCTGTTTCTTTTTTGTGGGGAATTTCATTACAAGTATGGGTTCGACCATGTCGGTTTCTTTAAGTTGTCTTGACTTCGTGAATTTCTTGACGGGTATGGGTTATTCTTCTTCTATTTCTGTCTTTGAATTCATCTCTTTTCTTTGGCTACGCAGAAAAGAATGCCGTTTATCTTGTAATTCATAACAAAAATGTTTACTCTCGAATATGTTATCTTCTTTATTTTTCTTTATGTTGTGGACACTTTGGAGCCTAACCTCCTTTCCTTCTGCCAGACGTAACAAGAACTTTCACTTTTATATCAAGTAGTAGAGTAGACCATAGTCTTGATCACGCCCAGTCTAATTTCATCCACTTCTAACACTCACATCCATCAATTACATTCTGCGTCCGATTTTTTCCACGGGTGAAGCGTGTGCCTTGGGAAGAGAAAGTTTTCCATCAGTCATGACTTGCTGATATTTTCACATGATTCTCTGTAAAACTCTGACGGGAAGGGCAACCTGTTTTCGCTTTGACCCTTACATCTTCTTCATCATAGAAGCTGTGTGTGTGTGTGTGTGTGTGTGTGTGTGTGTGTGTGTGTGTGTGTGTGTGTGTGTGTGTGTGGTGTATATATAGCGGAAAAACCTGGTCCAATCAGAATGCAGCCGTTGAAAATTTTAATGTCACATGTCCAGAATTCCAATGTCGTTGTCTTGTATAAAAAATGCTTGTCCTTTAAAGTTCCATTTTTAAGATTTTAAATCGCATCTGTTGAATGTACAGTAGTGGTTGAAATTTATATTTTCTATGTCGAGGTTTTCGATTGTGTTGTTTGAATTGCACGGCGAGGGTTCAAATTTCAAGATTATAAGTCGAGAATTCCTAATATACGTATTGATTCCAAAAGTTTATGTTGAAAGTCTCATTTTATATGTTGAGTATTTAGATTTCATCAGTTGAATTACACAGCGCTGGTTGAAAATTGGATGTCCAATGTGGAGTTCTTAGACTGTATCTTCTGAATTACACGGCGGTTGTTGGAATTTTAATGGCGTATGTCCAGTTTTAATTTAACATCCTGAATCACAATGATTGTGCTAAAGTTCCGTTTCGTTTGTCGACATTTTTTATTTATCTGTTGAGTGACACAGCGGTGATTATGGACATCATATTGTGCTTGTCAGAATTGTTATTTTTATATGATGAAATGATGTGCTGGTGTTAAAAGTAACATTACACAATGTCCACTTTAACAATTCAATGTAATATCGAGTATTAAGATACAGCATTCGTTTTTTTTTTTTTCTCAGTTATAAGGTGCCATTACATTTTATGCTGTTTGAAAGTTACCATTCATATTCACATTCGAGGATTACCATGAATATCTTAGCTAGAGGTCGCTTTTATGAACTGACTGCGTTATTTTTAAATAAGGAGCTTCTTCTCGTTGCTGTGAAATTCAACAGATGAAATATAAATACTCGCTATATCAAACGGCACTTTCATCGCAAACAGTTGCATAACAGCGTGTGAATCAGAGATTCTTGACATGATATATGAAATTTCAATCACCGTTGTATCACCGTTGTATATTTCAAAACATACGCTGTGAAGCGTCAACATAGGAAATATAACTTTAAACTACCACTGTATAATTCAACACATAAAATCTAAAATATCGATATAGAAAATGGAACTTTAAGGACATGCAATTTGATCCAACACGTGATATTGGATTTCTTGACATACAACATCGAAATTTCAACTGCAGCTTTCTCATTAGAGCAGCTTTTTCCGCTATGGCGCCTCATACGTTTGAGACTATCATTCACGATTGAAAAACTTCTATCTGGAATGACTTTAGCACAAGAGCAGAATTAACACCGTAAAGATTTATCGACATAATGCAACACGTTTAACAATCCGATGATGCGTTTACTATGACTGACGGAAAACTAACTCTTCGCATGACACGTTTTACCTGTGGAAAATGGACGACGTAGAATATTATTGATGACGGATGTGGGTGTCAGAACTGGATCAGATTAATCGGGGAGCAAACGTTGGTTTGCGAATGTCTTGATTACGGTAATATTTTTCACTCCTGTTGACCTTCCTGAAAAGATATATTGCAGGGGCTTGACTACATAACTCGTTCATATTATAACATATACATTAGTTATTATAGGTTACTGCATTTGTATGGGAAAATATGAACGAGTTTTTCGGATGGATATACTGCACGACTTTGGGAGTGCAGTATATCCTTCCGACAAAACGAGTTCATATTTTCCCATACAAATACAGTAACCTTTTTATTATATGCTCATTTCTTATTCTTCCCAAGGCTTAAATATATAAACAAAAATACACTGAAAGAAACAAAGTAACTAAATGTATGCCGTATTCCGAACTAAATACATAAGCGTTGATGGATCATTACACAACATTATTAAAGAGCCCATAACTCTGTCCATATAAATATGAAGTTGGTCGCGCGCTAGACGTAAGTTTCGAAAGAAAATGGCGCTTGCTCTACTTAAAATTGAAATTTGGAGTAATATTGTTGATGAATACGCATTGCAACAACTTTTCCATTTGATCTGGAATGAATACCTTTTGGTATATTTGTCGATTAAACGCAATCTTTTGAAAATGGTCTGGATTTATCTACATGAAGTGACTTGCATCGGTTTCCAGCCGCGTCTGCCAATTTAATGTTTTGAATTGTGTTGACATCGGCATGCGTGTTTCTTTTCCGTCATTGAATGATTCAGATCACAATGTGGGAAAATTATGAAGCCTTTCCATTGCAATTATCGAAAACACGCTGTGGAATTTAATGTTTATTTCATTTTGAGTGCAGTAAGGAACATGTAGCTACACTTAGAATATACTCGAAATTACAGTACAATTTCAAAATGTGTAATCAATCTTGAGAACCCATGACATGGCTCATCTAATTCAAATTTACAGACCTACGAAAATATATTTTTTGAGGAAATTCAGGATGTAAAATTGTAAGTATATTTTTAGCAATTTTTATTAACAGCTAATAAAGACAGTTTATGTGTATAACTTGCATTTTATTGTGAGGAACCTGTATAGCGTCAATATATAGTTAAATTTGAAACATTGTATCAAAAAAGTAAACGCGGAATGTGCCAAAGCAGTTTGTATGTGTCAGTCTATGAAACATTTGCTGGTATGTGGCCGGCTATGAAATATATGCTTTAGTTCATTCATAAAAACTTGTTTACGTTAGAAAATAGTTCCTTTGTACGTGGGATAAGATATGAAGGTGTTCAATATCGGTGAATATTGCACGATTCTGATAATGTAAAGTTAACGGAGAAAAAAGATGAGCATATAATAATTGTATTTATTTGAGCTGCTTTTCACGAAATATTTTGTACTGTGTTATACTGCGTTATTTCATAATCTACCGCGATACGTATCATAGTTATGTTATGGACTAACATGTATTGCTGTCGCGCAAAAGCATGACACACTTTAAGAAAAACAAAAGCTTCGTTTGTCATAGCTGGAAAAAACATCTTGCTCTGATTTGTAGCACAACACACACACACACACACACACACACACACACACACACAAGAAAATTAAATGGTCAGTACTTTATCATAGATGAATTTGCTATGTGTATTTTAATTGCTGTGTAAGTTTTCATCTAAAATCGTAACTAATGTGAGATGAGAGTTTAAACTATCCCTGTTAGAGATAATGTGCTAAGATCGGAGAAATTGTTGATTAAAATAGGAAATGACGACACTGAATCCTGCATTTTGCTAGTTACAGTATTCATAATGGTAAGCAGGAAACTTCGAGTCTGACGTCATCACTCGAGCAAGATATATATAGGATATCGCAAGTCAATATAAAACAAATTACTCAATAAATTAGATATTTATTTATTAATCTTGAGAATGTCATAAAATTCAAATATATAACAACGGCACTCCGGAAAATCTTAAGATATTTACAGTCATGCAAAGGAACACGCGTACGCAGCATATTAACACACGCCGTAAATAGCTAAATATGACACTTTGTTAATACGAAATATTTACGAAATACGGATTTTAACCGAATATCGTTCGCAACATTTCCGTCGCCAGCTTAATGTAAGTGATACGTGTGAAACAAGTGATAAAATGATTATAAAATATAATCTTATTTGTAACAGTCAAAATTAATTTGTCAAAAATACAACTTGTTTGTAACGAAAAAATTGAATTATTTCATTATGAAAAATGAAAATATATCATTCAATTCGAAATAATAATACACTAGAATTTCCGTACAATCCAAACTACGTTCCAGTACAGTAAAAAAAAAAGTACTGAGGTATGTACCAACGGAACGGTAATACTGCGTACCCCTAGTATGTACCAATTGCATATATCGTTCTGCCCTCTGATAAGGAAGCTATAGCTGCTTTGTGATAATTCCATAAATGCAGGTTTCACACATTAGTGTACCCGGCATAGGAGATCTTATCAGCAGAATGAAACGAAGTCGTCGCTTAAAGATTTAAAGATCAACCTAATGGTTATTCCATGTGGTCCATATAATTCATTTCGTAAAGTGGCAATGTTTCTCAAGCAATCAACGTTACTCAGCAGTACCTGCCTCTTACTTGTATTAACATCAGAAGAGTCTAACACAACATCTAAGGTAGGTATACTGAGACCTTGGTGCACAGTTTAATGTTTTTCTATCGTAGGATTAATCAAGCATTTGGGTCCTCCCATGAGACATCTTCTGTCATGCTGTGGTGGAGTTCCAAAAACGTTGAAGAGCAAGTTACATTGTTTAACATGCATGTTATTGTCAACTGATTTGAATACATACTAAGACAGATATGATACATGTAGTGATAAATTGTCGAATCTGGAAACAAATATGAAATTTGTGCACTAATTTGGTTTTGGTATGCTTTTGTCTACCAAATGCATTAGGGAACTCGACTTATTTTAAAATGTAGCCATGCAAATTATATACTGGCTTTTAAGAAAGAATTTTATTCAATTTTTGTCTTATTTAATGCATTTTTATTTTGCCTTGGTTGAATTGGGTTAACCAATCTAAGAAATTAAACTGAGTTGCAAGACGAATTTAAAGTGCTTGACTGGTTATTATTTTCATTATCTGAAATCCAATATTTTAAATTAAATAAATTAGCATGCAATTTGCTAGTCTTGTGTACATATATCGCACCTGTCTTAACTGTTTAAGTTCATACATAATAATATCCTCAAGTCTGACTCTAAACCTTTCATATTTATCTTTGCATAAGCAAAGTAATCTCGAGTGTTTCACACATTTGTATTTTTATTTCCTCCACATATTTATCTCTGTGACAATTTCATTTTGTTTGTTCATTGTTATCTATGTCAACAAAGTACTCTGCTGGTGCAACAAATTGTGCTATTTATTTCATTTTTCAATAATGTCTGTGAAAAGGAGATCTTCAAAATCATTATATCCGATCACTGTGACAGCTGTAATGGTTGGTACTTGTCGATGTTAAAGCCTCTCCCAAGTTAGTTGAGTTTAATAAATTATATAATAATTTATGATTCGAGGTTTTATAGATACTTTAAACTTAATCACGTTAAGAAAATTATATACGTAAATCTCTACTATATATTATATGGATTAAATTTGAAAGACGTTTATTTATCCTGCTGGTTATATCAACGTCCCTTCGGTTTTATTTGCCATTTAACCTATGCACACGCTTGTAGACCAGCATGCAGTATTTATAGTGAAGATGATTTTCAGCTTGTTTATAAAATGTTTGAATCAACTTTACTTTTTTGAATGTTGTCACTTTTGAGTTCTTCTATTATTAATTTATTACTATGCTTGGGCATAGGAACACACCATAGTCGCCTTATAGGTTTTAATTTGTATCATTTTGTTATTTAACGGAGATGTTTCTTTCCTCCTCAAAACAAACGATTACATAAATTCGGATGACATGTGAATTTTAACTCCTTCGTGTGCAAATGCACATTTTCGATCACACCTGTAATATTCGACAAATGGATAGCATTATATAAGTATTGTAATGCAACAATTTGTTTAAACAAAATAATAGTTTCTGCTGACTTCCAAATGTCCCTCAATGCATTATATCAGTTCCATTTCACATATAAATACTCTTCACCTTACATTGCTATATGCTTAAAACTTTCTCCTTTGTTCACATCATTTGTGTAAAAATTTAAACTCTGTTCACATTATTTTTGTCGTTTAGAGATAGCTCTTGCTCATAAGAAGTCATATATATATATATATATATATATATATATATATATATATATATATATATATATATATATATATATATCCTACAATTCAAGTCTTAAAGTTTGTAAATAACCGGATCAATTAATTTTGTATTATGAAATTCTGACTGAATGTTTGTTGAGTGTGATGAGTGTTCCTGTAACCCTGAATTATCTATAACAAAACGTCAACTCATTTTCCGCTTTAATTTTGTGTGAAATACTTCTACAATCGAGTCTTTTGTGTTTTAATATATATTAAATATTTACACTATAATTGCTACTTTGTCTAGTTGAAAGAAACCCCTTTTTCCCAGTCAAACAGAGTCTTGAATTTCCTGTTACAAAACCATTTCACATCAGCAAACAATATCTTATAAGTATTTCATTTTTTGAGGAAGGCTGTGAATGCGTAGTGTGAGATATCTCCCTTTGACGTTTGTACTCTCTGAATCAACACTTATTTTAATAAGATATATATCACTGTAAATCATGTATTTCTAACCATCCTCATATTGTTCGTACACTTGCATAACTACACGATCTGCTTGCCACTGATCACCCACATGAGTAACATAAACCCATTAAAATAAAACCCTTTTTCTCCATTGCTTGTTTAATGTGTGGCTAGGGTTCCTGTTAACTATTCATTAAATTCAGCATACTTTATTTTAGTCGTGTCTCGGTTTGATTTGTTCATATAAGAATTTGATATTGTGTCAGAAAGGGTACTGTTAGAATCGCAATAATGATATTTTAAATATTGGTCTTTTTCGGTTATTTAAAATGCTATAAAATATCTGGAGAATACATTACGCAGGGCATGCTGCCTTTAGACGTAATCGACAGGCTATCAAAGAGACTGTGTACAGCAAGCATTTCATTGCCAGAAATTTGCAACATTCCCTCAATCCTTTTAACTTATGAAGGATTTAAGATTGATGTCAAATTTTGCAATTTCAATTGTTGATTCAAAAGAGTGATTTTGTACAATGAGTCGTCGTGTGCTGTTTGAAATCAGAAACTTAGTTTATCATTTTAAATTTTTGTTTTTTTATACACGAAATAAGAAATTTATATCCCTCTCATACTGCAGTTTTATTCCTCTTCCTGCCAGGATTGATGCTGCTATCATCACTAAACGCAATCTGTAAAACTGCATTTTTCTGAAACAGCGCAATACATTTGGATGATGTAGGAAATCGATAAATCGACATTCTTATTTTGAATTTATAGCATTCAAGAATGCTATAAAAACAGTTTCCTCATTAAAGCCTGTCCTGCTCCAAATTGCACATATGTTTAAATTGTGGACACAAATGCGGCAAATTCCCATTTGAGTTGTCAGTGGAATTTGCTTGTCCGGTCAATGTTTATTTTCCGGAATAATGACGCTGTGAAATTGTTCTTTCACACCACACATTCAGTTTTCAATTTTATAGTCAATGCACCGTTTATTTTATCCTTTCAATTCACGTTGGTAGTTTTCTGTTAAGTGATCTATATTACGTGTTATCTAACAATTACACGACCTCTATGACAGCAACATCTGAACAATAATGACACAACTCAATTACGCGAATGTGGAATTTAAGAAAAGATCTGTCTAACATGAACACTTTTGATAAAAATGGTTTTACATAATTGTTATAGAAACTGGAGTACTTCTTTTAGTTTTATAATTTGAAATTTCGTCGTGATTTCATTATTTAGACCTCTTTTACGGGAAACATGCGCAAGACATGGTGCCTCTATTTTCTGATCTCACATTTTGCTATTCTGTACAAACCATTTCGATAAAAGAAAAGTAACTCATTATGTTCTGTAAAACATGGTTAGCTCACAGTTCTACAGATTTATCATACATAAATATTCTTCTTCTTCTTCTTGTACAACAACAACAACAACAACTACTACTACTACTACTACTACTTCTAATAACAATAATATTTCTTGCATATCGTTGTTGTCGTCATAGCAGTAGAAGTTATCGAAAAAATTAAATACAATAATAAGACCTCTGACAAAATATATTAGCTTTACTTCTAAAGCTTGTTATTGTAATCTCAATATTTCACATACCAATAATACTGTTTCAATCTTCTAAGCATTCCCTGCTGTACTTAATATACTTCTACAACCGAGAGCATAGTAAAGAAAAATAAGAAGAGTGATTTGTGTCCAAACACATTTGTGAACTAGTCACATTTAACATACAACCTGTCCAAACACAACTGTGAACTAGTCCCATTTAATTCACAACCTGTCAAAACACATCTGTGAACTAGTCACATTTAACTCACAACCTGCCCAAACGCAATTGTGAACTAGTCACATTTAACACACAATCTATCCAAACACAATTGTGAACTAGTCACATTTAACACACACTGTCCAAACACAATTGTGAACTATTCACATTTAACTCACAGTCTGTCCAAACATAATTGTGAACTAGTCACATTTAACACACAATCTATCCAAACACAATTGTGAACTAGTCACATTTAACACAAAATCTATCCAAACACAATTGTGAACTAGTCTCATTTAACTCACAATCTGTCCAAACACAATTGTGAACTAGTCACATTTAACTCACAACCTGTCCAAGCACAATTGTGAACTAGTCACATTTAACTCACAACCTGTCAATGACTAAGCTAGGACTTGAAAGTCAGCAAATTTCATATACAAAGAAACATTAAGATTCCAATGCAAATGATTAAGAAATATGTAAGTATTCTTCATTTGTCAAAATTTGCTTCAAAGGGTAAATATTCACCTTAACCTATCAGAGCGAGAAAATGTGAAGCTGACCTTGACACTGAATACAAGATGGAAATGATAGATTTTGACAGAGGATCTCGTGAAATAAAGGATCGATAGACGAGGGCATTTATATAAAAGAAGAATATGGTATATATAAACGGGCAAGTATCATGCAAACATGTCCCGGGCATTGGGCAAGTAGATTTATAATGCCATGACTGAACTTTAAAAAACACAAACATAATTTTGGAAAGAATACAACCGATATATCTGAAACTGGAATAAGGATTCATTTTTAACGGTCTCCTTCATGCTGAAGCTGTCGCTGGTATAGTATCTTAAGCCATGGTCCTCATTGTGTGTGTGTGTGCGTGCGTGCGTGTGGACTTTTAACATAGCTTTAACAATTTCTTAGTCATATTACCACGATGTCTGCAGTGTGGCAGTTTATATTGATGTCTAGCACTAGTGCATTTTACCCAGACATGTAGCATCATGTCCCACCCAGTCACATTATCCTGACACTTTGTAAACCTAATGGAAATATTTGTGCGCCGCCTGTTGGTACCTTCGCCTCATCTCCAAACAAGTAGAAAGTAGAACAGTAAACAGATATATTTATCCACAAGTTTTTGAAATCCTATCGCTGTAGTAAGAAAATGACAGAATATCTGAGACAAAAATGAACAAATATCCAATACTTATATTGTTACGACTCTGTGATCTGAAGAAAGGTAACAAGAAAGAGCAAAAACCAACAAGTTTTATATCATTGAAAATGTATTTTTTCCCCTAAAATACAACGTGAAAAAGTAAAAACTTACAGTATGGTAAATGAAATTCTAAACAGCTTTTAATGTTCTATCAATTCCAAAGGTATCCGAGTGAGTTCCAAAAGCATTCCTAATAATGTCCTGTATTGTATTGATGTTTTAACAGTATCTAAGAATATAATCACAAATGTATCTAACTGCATTCAAGGTAAATTCCGTAATAGCTATAAAATAACCAAATGATCTGAAGTGAATTCACAGTATTTACGTGACAGAGAATATTTCAATAAATCTGAAATATTTCAAACACTTTAATTCCAATCAGTGACTAAATTAGGTGAACGAATAATGAATCACACCACTCATTAATAACTGAATGACTTCCAAGTCTGGTGGTGTTGCTAAGAATACTTGATTCTACACAATGATTTTTTTTATTTACCAAGGTAATACGCAATACAGAGACAAATGAAAGACGTATTTTTTCGAAAATGACTTCAACTAGTAAACAAGTTATATTTAACCAATCAGAAATTATGTCAGCCTAAACTTTTCAAGAACTTATGTCCTGTGTCACGTGCTGTTTACTTCTTACAAGTTTACAAATCAACCTTGGAATTTTATAGGTGAATATACGCACTTACATAACTCGTCTTTATAGTGTAAACTTACGATACGAAATTTAGTGTTTCAAACATTATTCACAAAACAACCCTCACAAACTATAATTATGAATGAAAATATACATCGGTCATGGTATCATAAACTGTAAGGGTGATAGTTCCAAGCAATCCTGAAGAAATCACTGTTGGTCTAACACGACAAAAAAATTAAGTGGGACACAATTTCCAACGTCTAGGTCACGTACACACTGCGGTACAGTCGCTGAACATTTCAATCTATGTTATGTAAGAAAACTTACATACAGCGCAAACTTAATTATGAAAAAATCTACTCATTCTTGACAAAAAAATTAAAAAATAATTTTTTAGCTTGTTTTGATTTGAAGCATTGTTGCGAACATAATCACATGTAAACAGCAAAGAGAGATAATTATGGTCTCCTACATCGCTTAGCATGAATTTAAAATCTGCTAAGATGGCGTTCTACATTTTCATATTTTGCACAATGTTAGATTTTTAAAGAAAAAAGAATTTCACATAATTTACTTACTGGTTATCATGACCGTTTAAAAGAAGACGTTGCATATCTTAGGGATTGTCAAAATAACTTTTAATTCCCTTGATTTTGGTGTATTATTGATGAGTGCAGTTTGAGTTATAGAGTATACATCATGACCTTTAAATATATACCTACCAAAAAACTGCTAGCTTCGCTTGGTCATTTTTACTTCCTAAGTTTCAAAAGTAAATTTTTAAAAGAATAACTTATAATTTTATATGTTTTGTCATTCATTCATTCATTCATTGCACTTTTAGAAGATGGTATAGCCTAGTCTGGCAAAATTTGTTTCCCCAGTTTTAATAACCGCTAAAGATAGCGTACTATTTAGACTAAATAAGTCTAATTTCTTAGCACATGGGAGCAGCTATTTTAGTTAAATCATGTACAGTTTCCAAAAGTACAATATTTAAAGATATTTTAGCCACAGGATATGAAAATAACATAGAGCTATGACAAACTTGTCTCCATTGTTGCAGAAGCAAATAACTTCACCTTTCACATGTCGCTCTCCTACAAGTACATAGCATCTGTAGAGCCCCCCTCCCCACAAAGATGAGAACTGCATCTGAGTGAAGAATGTATATACATATGGAAAAGTTCACAACAATACGTGAAAACAAGCAAATACATGTTTTGATTTCATGTTCACTAATAAATTACCACATTTGTAAATAAAGAAAGACTACATTGTTTATATTTTTCTAATAAATCATTGAGAACTTAAATACCAAGGGACTACGTTGCAGGGTAAGACATGTGACCATGACATTGAAAATGGTGTCACACTGAATTTTCTGAAAAATGGATTCACAATGATTTGTTCAGGACTCTTTTGGAACTACGGTCCTTACAGTGATGCTGCCATGACGGACAGCTGGCTAACATTTATTTTTTTATACAAAGAATAATATGTGATAGTATTGAGAATTGCATCGAAAATTGACGAATATTTATATTGCACCCCGACGCACCTAAACAATTCCTTGCTTATCAGGCCTCATTCTTCTTCTTCCGAAATGATGACCTCTATCTACACCTTGGCGTATCGAGCGGAAATTTCTGTGCTTTAGGTCTGTGAATTTAACTGGATGCGGAGGCAATAGATCGCATCCTATCCACATGAAGTTGTTCAAATCTGAACACTGGTCCTACATGATCGAGACAAGGGGAGCACGACTTGAATGGATACCAAATAAGCAATTTCCACTGCCGGTCGGTTTTTTGTACAAATGCCTTTCACTCAAATTCACATGTAATGTCTTCCTTCTGGAAATGTAATCATACTTTCGGTGTTAAACTTACAAAATATTTTTTTTTTCAATTGCCTCTACCATTTTCGGCCGTTGTACAATAATGCACCCCTGTTAATTTTGTGAGTTGGCATTGCTTACTAAGGGAGGCAACTCACGAGTCCAATAGATGTCGCTAAGAAAAATCACTAAAATATCTGTTCGATCCGCCAAAGGGTAGATAAGATTATCATATCCGAACCTTGGTTAGCGAAGATGCCGTCTCAGATGCGGAAAGTTGTAGGTTCAAACCAGAGCCGATTTAAGAAGACTGGGAGCCCTAGACACAAGCACTAAATTGCTAACATAACCGACATCGAAAATTGCTTTTTGGGCAGCCGCGGGGCCTTCGGCTGCTCGGGGCCCTAAGCACGTGCCTCGCTGAGTCATACGAAAGACTTATAAAAATAGTACTAACAGCTGCTTCGCTAGGCGTCTAGTATTAAGAGGTTAGTGTTAGGGCTGTTCAATATAGTGTAAGGACAAAGTGACTGGGTGCGACATAATGCTACAGATGCCCCAGTGAATAGATAACACTAAACAGCCACACTGCACACATCGCAGCGAAGTGACTGAATCTCTCTCTCTCTCTCTCTCTCTCTCTCTCTCTCTCTCTCTCTCTCTCTCTCTCTCTCTCTCTCTCTCTCTCTCTCTCTCTCACACACACACACACACACAGACAGAGAGACAAATTGGTCAGTGTTACATAATCAAAGGAACGAAACTGACAAACCTTTTCATATTTGATAACTCTAAAGAGTACCACAGCGACATATTTGACATTTCAAAACGTTTGTGATATATTAGACACAGCATATACATTTTAATACAGCATAGTCATTCAAAAACATGATAATTCATTTTATTACTGCTCTGAAATCAAGATAACACGTGTAATAATTACGATTTATCAAGTGATCACCTTGCAATTCATTCTTTGAATGAGTGCCAATATGACTTGACATTAACACCTGGTCTCGTAATCACGTAATTGAGTAAGAAAGTCTCGTATTTAAAAACACAGCAGATATCAGAGAACGGAATAAATTGACATTATTTTACCAATATATCGCGAATCATACATTAAGTCGATATTGGCTGATCACATTAGGATGTTGTACGCTGTGAAATATGCCCATAATCCTGCTTTAAATGGTTTGCATTATTATTAGCATTATAGAATATTGTCTGCTAAATATATTTACTTGACCAGAGAACATTAATTATTTGTAACATAGGTGTCACTTATTCATAAATTATCACGAAAATAAAATTGCACCAGATAGAGCACTGCATATGGTTTTTGATGTTGTAGGGTTTAACGCCATTTGTCAGCAACAGATGGCCATAGTACACAATTAATTTTACTATACAGTCTCTACATTTGTTCCTCAGTACTGAACTTTCCACTGTGTGACAATCAATACAAATCATATGTTAATCTAAAATACATTCAAAGATGACTTAACGGTTTAGTTCTTGTCTAGGGTTGACCTGCATTTTTTTGAGAGGCTGAATTGTAAACAAAACACCAGGCAACGGAACACAGATTTCACTTCCGGATCATCACCATGACCTTATTACTCAATGTGCACTGTCGCCGAAATACACACAGACAACCACACCATAAGATCACATTTTAAAGAATAATCAATTGCCTTTAAATCCTTACCAAGAATGCCAAAATCTAACTCTAGTATCACCACCAAATTTAGACCGGAAAAAGTGATCTAAAAATAGACTTGGACTACATTCGTGGGTACTGAACCGGATTTTATTAATTGTGTACTAATTCCTGAAAGGGTCAAAGTTTTTGTCAAACTTTTATATTTGCAATTTTATTTTGCATGCCACTACTGTTTCAACTTCATACATAAAGTCTTTTGAAATTTCCTTGCAAGCAAGACATGTGACAACTGTCAGAAAGTGTGTAGTGCTGGTGTTCTATAGGGTGCAATTTGAGGTCCAATTGTTCTTAAGAAACCAAAACTAAATTTGCTATATCTTCCTTAATTATAGGAATTTTTCAATGCAGTAAAAACCTAATTGTAATACTTGATAAGGCCTGTCTGAAAATAGTCTTGAAATTAAAAAATATTGATATATTAAATTTTAATGAAAATTTTAAAAAATATATAAATTTTAAAAACTTTTTATTTTACAAAAAATAAATTTTCATACAAGTTATGACATTCAGTTTGACAAATTTAAGGCAGCAATGTTGATTAATGAATGGTCTTTAAAACAAATGGTAGTTTAGGTCTGTACAACTGATAATATTAATCCCAGGGGTACTGAAGCATGATAGCTCACAGTGATTTTGACAGCAAATTACAATATGCCTATCCAGATGCATATAGGTGTACATACTAAAGAAACAATGACAGGTACTATGTTCTACATTTATTGTTTCAGGTACTTGGACAGTTGTTTGTATAACTAATATCCCACTCAAATTGAAAGTTTTGATGGGACCACTACCATGTTTTATAGCAAATATGCATTCCATTTTAATGCCGATAACTACAAAAATCAACAATGCAATATGAAAATACAGTTTCACCTTACTGAAAAAAGATGCGAATCTCTCTCATGAAGATCTAAGCCATGTCTTTGAGATGCTGTATATCAGTGTACTGATATGAACTCATCTTGGTCACTTATAGCAGCACACTGCACATGTCCTTATGAGACCTTGCTATCACCATTGGACTACTGGAGAGCTTCCAAATTGATCCAACTCTAATACTTTGTTTCAGATATCAGACTAGACCTGAAAATATATAACATGTTTCACTTAATTCTAAAAAAAGGAAGATGTAGGCAAATGAAGTTAAAATGTGTTAGATATGGTGATTTCAATATAACATTCCGGTTGCAAATATGGTTAAAAAAGGTAAACTTGATAGAGTGACACTCAAAGATGTGAAGCAATGGGCATGTATTAAAGTGACAAATGCATCCTAAAAATAGATGAAGTTTCTACAAGCATATTTAGCCATTTACAGGTTAAATAACTAATCAGGTAGAGTATGTATCATAAAGTTTAAGGCAATGTTGGAATGGTGAGGTTTGATCATTGGTGCAAACATTGATACATACCAGTATAGTGGAAAGTCAAATGACAATGTACCAAATTAAAATTTATTACTATATGCAATCCTATTAATGAAGGAAAAAACAATTTTAGATATTGTGAGTGAATATAGCAAAATGTGGCCACACAGATCAACTATAGGTACCAATAGATCCTATATAATCAACTAAATGTGAAATTTGCATCCCGAAAACTTGTAAACAAGGATGGATATTTGCATGTGTGGGACATATGCAATGTACTTGTTAAAATCACATGTGCAAACATGATTCAAATAATCTGTTTGAATATTTTTAGTCTATTTTTAAGAGTCTTGGCTACCAAGGTTTTAAGTTCAATGATTCAATGATTCAATGGAATGAAATATCAGCTGATGCTGCAATACCGCCCTCTGTCAAAGTACTAAATTGAAATGTGTTACCATACAGAGGCATATTCATGATGAAAATAACATCTTGGGATATTTTAAGTGCACACAATCAAAACTGAGCCTTACAGATTCACTATAGGTACCATGTCAGCCTAACAATGTCAACTTTTGATTCCAAACATTACAAAATATATGCATATTTGTTCATGTCAGCTATGTAACCATGTTAGGATCAATTGTAGAAAGTTAAATTCAAATAATCTGTTTGAATATTACTTATTTAATCTTTAGAGTGTCAGATAATAAATATTATTAGTCATTAATAATGCATAAAGCAAAATGGATCATGAGAATTCCCATAATATCATCTAGGCTACAATGTCGCACTACATCAATCAACATCTTAAAGAAACTGAACAATAAAATGGAATGCATTCTGTGTTCAACTTACATCATTTTGCAGTTTTCTTACATGCAATGGTAAATATACCTGGGTAAAGTATATTTTACCCCTCTGACCTGTATTTCATTCTCTGACAGCTTAATATAATTTTGTAGAGAACTTGAACAGGTTCTAGTATAAAGTCTTCATCTCTGTCCTCTCACTAAATACCCTATAACTATGGTTATAAACAATTACTGATAGCTATACAAGCAGATATGTGTTACTCAGGAAGTCACCCCATCATAAACACATAAATTAACTGTTTGAACCCCAAATAAATAGTTTCAATGACCTAAAGGTACAAAGCAAAGTAGAATTTTGTCTTCATGTATTTTAAATGAGGGTCTCATTTTGACTAATAAAGATATTTTCTCTGATCAAATTTGACAAATATCCATCATTTGAGCTTGTATATGGTGTAGGAGTATATATATGCTGATATCATTTAATATCATTCCCAAAAAATATTATATATGTGTATACTTGGTGGAAATTTTTTATTTTTTAATTGTTTTTTAAATTTCATTTAAATTTTTTAAAATTAAAATTATTTTTTTACTTCTAATTTCATTTTTATATTTTTAAAGTCAATATACATAACATATTAAAATTTCATGTATATGTCATTAATAATAAAAAATTTATATCAGTTTCAAGTTTTTACTGACAGGCCATAGTACACAATTAATTTTACTATACAGTCTCTACATTTGTTCCTCAGTACTGAACTTTCCACTGTGTGACAATCAATACAAATCATATGTTAATCTAAAATACCTTCAAAGATGACTTAACGGTTTAGTTCTTGTCAAGGGTTGACCTGCATTTTTTTGAGAGGCTGAATTGTAAACAAAACACCAGGCAACGGAACACAGATTTCACTTCCGGATCATCACCATGACCTTATTACTCAATGTGCACTGTCGCCGAAATACACACAGACAACCACACCATAAGATCACATTTTAAAGAATAATCAATTGCCTTTAAATCCTTACCAAGAATGCCAAAATCTAACTCTAGTATCACCACCAAATTTAGACCGGAAAAAGTGATCTAAAAATAGACTGGGACTACATTCGTGGGTACTGAACCGGATTTTATTAATTGTGTACTAATTCCAGATAGGCTATACATGGCGGCCAGTACAAATGGTGCAAGAAGAACCATGTAAAACCCCGGAAAGATACACAGACCCACGAGAAGCTACTGGCACATTGGCTAAGCCCGGGACTCGAACCCACGCTGACAAATGTAAGATGGCAGTGATCCGTAACGGTGAGCGCTTTAGACTACTCTGGCACTCGGAGTCCCTAGTATCGCATGTAACATTTAATATTTTTAAAAGAATTAACAAAAGTTATTAAAGTACGTGATTGTAATTGATGATGGTGACGTTGTTAAACTGATCTAAAATTGTACACTAATAAGATCGTACAGCAGAAAATGATGTCTGTTCAGTTACACTCGGATTCTCCCTTTAGTATTATCGTAATCGATGTTTCATGCGGAAAAAATTACAAATTTCTGGAAATTAATATATAAAATTATAAGGAAAAAATGAACAGTATTGGACATTTATATGTCTGAAAAAATATTGTTTATATATTTGACATTAAGAAAGTTATGGATTTATTTTAAGACCAAATATTTGTCCGGTCCTTTAGTTAGGTAAGGTAGAACTACGTTGATGGCGTGTCATTTTTTTTTTCACCTATAAATAGGATGATGCAAACACTGGCTATGTTTTCTATCTGTATTTATGTTATTAATGATTATGAGTCTTTTTCTCAGTATTCCTTGTTGAAAGGAAAAGAAGCTGAGCTTGAATTTTCCACATATATAAATTTATGGTCAACGTAAGCTCGTAGCTAACGTTGCTTTGGATTTGTTTTCGAAAGATCCTCAATTACTCTAGTGCTATGGGGCAGAGTTGTGGTGTAATTAGAATAAGATAAACGTACAAGACTTGTGCGAGCCTATCATTTGTATCATAGTATGAGTCACGTGATGAAATAGATAATATATACACGATTTACGGGATGTTGTCCTCAAGTGCAAGCAGTACACTACAATTATGTAAGGATGCCTCGCGCGAATGGCGTCGAAAATGGGCCAAAATTCTCAGCGCGTGGCGTTTAGCTATTGGGACGTCATTTGTTTAGTGGACTCTACAGCCCGCTAAAACAGTCATTTCAATCAGCCCACACCTGTAATAATATTGATTGGCGTTTTAGAAATTTACTTCATTTATTCATTAAAATATGCCGCCACTCTTGTTTGCACACATAGGTGTATATTTTACACCCTTACCGGTATTTATAGCGGCTTTTGAGCTACCGTCGGCTGAAGAGTTCTTTTGGCGATATGCACATACCATTTCCGGATCAAATTCTATGTAAATTCACGTGGAATAAAACAACCCCTATCCTATGGTTATTTTGAATTTCACGCTATATATGGCTACTACGAAATACCAGCAAGTGTCTAAACATTATACAGGTGTGTTCTGGAAAGATATGCATGCAACAAAATTAAGCATTTAATGAACAGGTGACGTGAGACCCACACACATCGTCCATCAGTATCAATACAGATCGGGGTGGGGGTGGGTGGACTTACTTATCAGACAAAGCTAAGAATTATGATGGGAATAGCTGAACATAACGCAAGGAAATATGTGGTTATTCACTTTTCACAGAGATTCAAATATTTATTATTTTCGAAAATATTAGATATCGGAGCCTCGGGTTGCCGAGTGGTCTAAAGCGCTCGCCTATATCTTTCACTACCCTCGTATGTCTGTCTGCGTAGATTCAAGTCTCAAACTTGGGTAGGTGAGAAAGCTTACCACTTGCTTCCCATGAGTAGGTGGTTCTTACCGGGCTTTCCCAGGTTTTTCCTCAACCGTCTATACTGGCCGTCATGCATACTATTGTGCGCTGAAAAATGTTAAATCACAAACATCAATATTGCTGATGTCCATTGCCAAGTGAATATCATGTGCATTTTTTTTTTACTTTTATCCAATTGCTAATATAAACTTTAAATAACATATAAAGTACCGGTATTTATAAATTTAAAAAATCAGCTGTTATTGTTTGAAAGGGTGTACACTCAAAATTAATCTTTGAAAGTATCTGAAGAAATAATTGAAAAACAAAATTGCAAAACAATGATAAATTTGATAAATAAGCAAACAAAGACTTCCAAATGATGAAAATGAAACCACAAAACTGAAAAGAGATTATTGTATACATGGCCATTTATGGCTGTATGGGGTCAAAGGCTATTAGAAGGAATGGCACATGTATGGATTATATGTTGGAATAGAGGGTACACAAAATATGTAGACAGAAGGCTAATAACCCTATGGTTTAATCTGGCACCGAATATGTATATCCTAACATCTAAGGTTAGATTTTGGAGCAACATTATAAAAAGCTGGTTGATGCGCCTTTCCTTCAATCTAAATTTTGACATCTTAATTAAGTGATCTAACTGACTGTTAGACATATAAAACTCCTTGACAGTGATTGCCAAGTAAAGTCTAACAATTAAATGGTCACCTGTCCTTTTCATTGGCTATTGAAGGAGACAAATTATTTTACTACTCAGTGCACGACATGATTGATCAATACGCGTTTATTTTATTAAGCTATGTGTGATTCAATTAGATAACTAAGTTCCACCGATTCGACCAATTATAATTCATATTTATAATCCGTTACTTATGACGGTCTAGTTTTGAACTTTGGCCTTTAACCCCTGAAATTTTTATCCGTTTCTATGTCATCGACAGTGTACTCATGTGCTAACAAATTGACACTAGTATACTCCAACTTTGAAAAGCAACTTTACTTTATCATTTCTTTGGCTAAAATTCTTCGGCTAACGACTTTAGTAGAGAAATATCCTTCGCGGTGAATATAACCCCATTCAATTTTAGTCAAGCTAAAGTCAGTTCTATTCGATAGAATTTAAAACCACTAAATAATACAGCTTTTGGTCCGGACATTATTAGCGGTCTCTTATCTAAACACACAAGACATACAATTGTTAAACCATTGGCCTTACTTTTAATAAGTCATTAACTTGAAAGAAGTTCACAGACAATGGGAACTAGCTAATTTGGTGTCATTATTCAAAACGAGGACAAATATGTCATGTCTAGTTAGAGAAATGCATAACTTCTAAGCAATAACAGCCAAATCTTTGAATGTGGCTTGTATTAACTATTGAATAGTTATTTTCACTCAATGACCTTGTTGACAATTTTTAAAAACGTTGAATAATTAGTCACACAAAGTTATTTTAAAGATATGCATTGGCTTTGTGCTTTTTTATTGTGTTGATTTTACAATGCAAAAGATCAACACGAAAACTCTTCTGCGTTTTTGTGATATCTCAAAGGTCGTCGATAGTATATTTCATAGGGAATTGCTACTGAAATTAAAACGTTAGGTGATTGACGGAAATTATTATCATGGATCAAGAATTACATCGCGAATAGGACTCGATAAGTTATCAACGCTAATTAATTCTCAAACTTAAGACAGCCAGTCGCTGGAGTGCCTCAAGGATCAGTCATAAGTCCCTTTCTATATCTTGTTTACATTAATGACCAAGCTGATAGTCTCAGATTCTCAGTCCAATCATTGCAGAGAATTCTTCACTACAATGTATATCTGACGACCCATTCTTCATAAAAGGAACAGTAAATGACCTTCAGTAAATTCCCATGGGTCCGATTTCTGGTTAGTAATTTTCAATCCCTCAAGATTAAAATTTCTCTTGCTTACTAATAGTGAAATTAAAATTTTCTTTATTGTAAACTTTGCGGCCTTAAAAACGGGATTAATTATCTCACACGACATATTGGAGTTACTTAGCATCAAATGGTTCTTGATATGACGATCTGATTGGTTAAATATGTTCCAATATATGTTGTGTTTTCTAAGACTTTTAGGTACATCTTATCTAAAAATAATATTCCAAACTATTTAACTTTTATTTGATCGACTCTATAATATTGACCTTAAATTGTGTGCATTATTTCCAATAACTTGAAAAAATACAGCTCGAAGCACCTTTTTATGTCTGGAATAGCAACATACGCAACAAGAATAACACTATTTTGAAAGAGGATGGTTTACGCTTGCAGGATGACGAAACATTAAAACCATTTTACTTATTTTTACACAGGTGGCGCTCTTCCTCTCTAAGCACAACGTATAGTTATCTGCATCTTGAGAAACTCGAGTTACATTATTTAATTTTTGATGTCGTACATGTCTCTCTAAGATTCTTTCATACCGTCTCTGAATAGCACACGGAATGAGTCACATGTACCCACACGAAACTGTCCATACATTAGAATCAAAAAAAAAAAAATCATATAACTAAAAGTGTTTTTATTTCACCCCACCCCCTCAATCATAGCTATATATCGCGCGGCGATTGGTTAGTATTCGTTATATTATCCTCATTAAAACTATAACACGCTAAATTATGATTGACTACGAACAAATCTTATTCTTGATCCTTTAAACTCTTGCAAATTTCCGACTTTATGAGTTCAGATTTCATTTTTTTTAAATATTAAAAATGGAGAGATTTACACAATTTTTTTAATTTCACTGAATCCCCAAAGCACTAATTGCGATGTAAATTCATCTACATTGCCCGCAATGCATTTAATCATAATTTTATCAGTCATCGTACCAAAGGAGTCGCGGTGGCTCATTTAGTTCAGCCTCGGATTTATATCTTTTACAAATTCAGTATTCTTATAAAGGCAGATAAAGACCAAATCAAATTTGTAGCTGAGTGATATATTTTATAACCAGAGTATACCGTACCAAATCAGAATTATAGCTGAGTGATAGGTTTTATAATAGCATAAAATTAGATTCGAAAATATGTAGTGAGAAGCAAGGAAATAAATCTAATCTGTCAGACAATATTAAGCGGCCAATCACCATCTAAATAACGAACTATCTGCTCCCGTAGATATAAAAACAAATTGTTTATTGTTTATGTCCTGGACAACTGAAGAACGTGTCAGTCATCGCAAATAATGACAAAATAATTATTAAATGTACAGTATCTTTCACATTTATTTTAAATATGAGTTAATATCATTGTATTAATGTAATTCTATTTTCATTGATATATTTACAATGAAATATATGCCTCTTTTCTAATAGAAAATTCTTTTTTCTTGTCTCTAAACAAACATCATCACTAACACTATTCATAGATGTATAGTCAAAACATATTTATGTTTTGTTTCTATCACCTGGTGTTTTCAATCTCAGCATAACTTTTTACAAACATATTCTGGCGATATTTTGTTCTTTAACCCGTCTATGGCTGGATTTGTAATGACGCCCAACCCCATTTTCTCTCTCTCTCTCTCTCTCTCTCTCTCTCTCTCTCTCTCTCTCTCTCTCTCTCTCTCTCTCTCTCTCTCTATATATATATATATATATATATATATATATATATATATATATATATATATATATATATATATATATATATATATAGACAGAGACAAACAGACAGACGGACAGAGCGACAGAGTACGGATTTCTTTTTACTTTTATAAGTGTATCTTACATCAGCGCAGAACATGTTAGCTCTATGCTCTATTGTGGGGACCAAAGAGATAAGCGTTTTCTAAGAGCTGATTAATTCGCCAACTCCACGGTAACGAAACAAAGAAGCATAGAGCTATGTCCTGTCACTGTGAGATCGCTGAAACCTTACAGTACCGCTTCTCTATCTTATAAGTCGAGTCGAACTGCAAACTGCACAGACCCAGATCTGCCGTCGCATAATGCACCGACAGATCTGTGTCTGTTCAGTTTGAGAGGAGTAATCAGTAGAAAAAAACACTATAGACACTGATCTGCAGGTACATCATGCTTCGGCAAATCGGGATATTTTGTTGCTTATAGTTTGTCTCAACTTATAAGCGAGTAAAGACGATATTTCCAAAACTTTAATTTAATATTATATCAGAATGACACGTTAAAGCAGAATAGCATGGCCCCATCGAATCTCCGATACGTCAGAATATGCTGCTGGCAAATAAGACGTAAACCTAACGATATGGCCTTGTTTAATCTCTGATTTATCGGAAACCATCGCTAACGCGTAAGATCAGAACTAGAATAATGATATGGCCTAATCCAATCTGTGATACGGGGATCTACTGCTGGCTCACGATATCAGGATAAGCCTAACGATATGGCATGAGGCGCCGTAGCGGACAAAAGCTGGTCCAACCAGAACGTTGCCTTCGAAATTTCGATGTCATATGTCCAGAAATCCAATTTCACTTGTTGTACCAAAAATGCTTGTCTATGAGGCGCCGTAGAGGACAAAGGTCCAACCAGAATGCTGCCGTTGAAATTTTAATGTCACATGTCCATAATTTAAATTTTATGTGTTGTATCAAAATTGTTTGTCCATAAAGTTTCATTTTGGTGGCGCTCACCAGTTATTATGTACTTTTGAGAGAGTGATGTATGTAAGGTGAAGATGTTTGCATTTTTCTTTTTTTATCTCTGAAGTTCAAGAAGTGAAAATGAGCAAGTAGAGCTAGCACTTTTTTGAAAGATGCACATCTGGAGTAAGGCCAAGCTGTATACTCTCTAACCCATATTACACCCATCAATCATACATCAAAATAAAGGGAATTAAAGGTTCTTTGAACAACACCTAAGATATACAAAGTCTCTTTTAAATAGCCAGTATAACTAGTGAGGAAACCCGGTGAAACTCTTTGTCTTTAAAATTTTAACCCTATGCTAAATATGAAACTGTAGAGCGCCACCTTCAAAAACAAATATATACATTTACGCAATTATTTTTCTTATTTTCATATTATTATGTATGATGTTCTGAGTAAAATGTACCTTAACATTGATTTTATTCATGAAAATAAGCTAATTATGCTTATTTTTGCTCTAGCATACATAATTTGCCATGAGCCATGTTTGGATGAGTAGTGACCTTCATTATAGGGAAATTAAAAGTCTTAGATTATAAAACATGCACAGTGGAGAGAATGTTGGCATACCTATATACTACTTTCATGTAATGTGGATGAAATTTCTTTGGATATTGTACTTTTGGAAATTTTAAATGATCTTAGGACACTGCTAACTAAAATGACTGCTCCCTTGTGCTCCAAAAATCAACCTAAATTTGTCTAAAGTACACTATTCTTGGCAGCTATTAAAATATGGAAAATGAATTTTGCCAAACTAGATAATACCAGCTTCTAAAAGTGCAATGACTGAATTACCAAATACATAAAATGTAAAAAAAGTTACCGGCTCTTTTTTTCTTTCTTTTTTTATCTCTGAAGTTCGAGAAGTGAAAATGAGCAAGTAGAGCTAGCACTTTTTTGAAAGATGCACATCTGGAGTAAGGCCAAGCTGTATACTCTCTAACCCATATTACACCCATCAATCATACATCAAAATAAAGGGAATTAAAGGTTCTTTGAACAACACCTAAGATATACAAAGTCTCTTTTAAATAGCCAGTATAACTAGTGAGGAAACCCGGTGAAACTCTTTGTCTTTAAAATTTTAACCCTATGCTAAATATGAAACTGTAGAGCGCCACCTTAAAAACAAATATAAACATTTATGTAATTATTTTTCTTATTTTCATATTATTATGTATGATGTTCTGAGTAAAATGGTACATTAACAATGATTTTATTCATGAAAATAAGTTAATTATGCTTATTTTTGCTCTAGCATACATAATTTGCTATGAGGCATGTTTAGGTGAGTAGTGACCTTCATTATGTGGAAATTAGAAATCTTAGAATATAGGAATAAAGTCAACTTAAATTGAAAAATGTTGCATTAAGTAAAAGAAATACATAGTGAAAATGTTTTATTTCATTTATTTGCAATAAAATTAAAAAATAAATGATAACAAAGCAATTTTGCTTTCTTCCACATCAAAGAATTAGTTAATATTTTACCCTTTGACCTTTGACCTTTATGAACCTCACCTGTTATATTCCCTTTTATAACTGTAAAATTTATTGTTGACATCTCAGGAATAAATATGGCTAGTTTCATGTTCCTGTCTATCAGCATACCACTGGTTGCTATGTTGGCAAAATGTAATGCGCATTTTTAAAATAGATCACTTTTTATCATAAGGAGGGGGGTTGTACCGGTTTAAGACTCTGAATCTAATAAATGCTGTTCTGAGGGGGAAAATACAGGACAATTATTACAAAGGACTGTTTTGATGCTTGCAACTTAACTATTTCAGTCATTCAATCAAAATTAAATCATACAATAATAATACCTATATTCTCTTTATGGTGGCGCTCACCAGTTATGTACCTTTGAGAGAGTGATGTATGTAAGGTGAAGATGTTTGCATTTTAAACATGCACAGTGGAGAGAATGTTGGCATACCTATATACTACTTTCATGTAATGTGGATGAAATTTCTTTGGATATTGTACTTTTGGAAATTTTAAATGATCTTAGGACACTGCTAACTAAAATGACTGCTCCCTTGTGCTCCAAAAATCAACCTAAATTTGTCTAAAGTACACTATTCTTGGCAGCTATTAAAATATGGAAAATGAATTTTGCCAAACTAGATAATACCAGCTTCTAAAAGTGCAATGACTGAATTACCAAATACATAAAATGTAAAAAAAGTTATCGGCTCTTTTTTTTCTTTTTTTATCTCTGAAGTTCGAGAAGTGAAAATGAGCAAGTAGAGCTAGCACTTTTTTGAAAGATGCACATCTGGAGTAAAGCCAAGCTGTATACTCTCTAACCCATATTACACCCATCAATCATACATCAAAATAAAGGGAATTAAAGGTTCTTTGAACAACACCTAAGATATACAAAGTCTCTTTTAAATAACCAGTATAACTAGTGAGGAAACCCGGTGAAACTCTTTGTCTTTAAAATTTTAACCCTATGCTAAATATGAAACTGTAGAGTGCCACCTTTCTTGGTCGAGTATTTAGATTGCTTCTGTTGAATTAAACAGTAGTGGTTGAAAGTTATATTTTCTATGTGGAGGTTTTAGATTGTGTTGTTTGAATTACACGGAGAATGTTCAAATGTCAAGGTCATAAGTCGAGAATTCCTATTTTACGTTTTGGTTAAAAGAGTTTATGTTAAAAGTTCCATTTCATATGCTGAGTTTTTAGACTGAATCTTCTGAATTACACGGCGGTTGTTGGAATTTTAATGTGATATGTCTATAGTTTCAATTTAACATGCTGAATCACATTAATTGTGCTATGTTCCATTTCGTATGTCGAGATTTTTTATTTTATCAGTTGAGTGACACAGCGGTGATAATGGACATTTTATTGTGCTTGTTAGAATTGTTTTTTTATATGATGTAATGATGTGTTGTTGTTAAAAGTAACATTACACAATGTCCACTTTAACAATTCAAAATAATATCAAGTATTGAGATACATCATTCGTGTATTCAGTTATGAGATGCCATTACATTTCATGCATTCAAAGTATGATAATTACCATTGATATGTCGAGAATTACTATGAATATCTTCACTAGATGTCGCTCTCGTGAACGGACAGCGCTATTTTGAAACAAGGAGGCTACTTATCCTTGCTGTGAAATACAACAGATGAAATCTGAATACTCGCCATATGAAACGGCACTTTCATCACATAATGTTGCATAAAACGTGTGAATTAAGGATTCTCGAAACGTGATATTTAAATTTCAACCACTGCTGTGTAGTTCAAAATATACATTGTAAAACAGACAATAGAACTTTAAACCACCACTGTGTAATTCAACACATAAAATCGAAAATCTCATCTAGAAAATGGAACTTTAAGGACATGCAATTTGATCCAACACGTAATATTGGATTTCTCGACATACGCCATCGAAATTTCAACTGCAGCTTTCTCATTGGACCAGCTTTTGTCCGCTACGGCGCCTCATAGTATAGTCTAATCTGATCTCCGAGTTATTGGAATCTATTGCTAGCAAGTAAGAGTTGAACAAAAGTATCAATATCGTATCGACTACAACGGCGTGCTTTATCATTTCCATATAACAGTAATAATCAAATTTGATATATCGACTGTGTACCTAATAAAACTGAATTCATATTTTCAAATCTTCGATGAATAGTTTTGAATTTGTTTTCGCATATCCATCATGTCAAAAGTGTAAAGGAAACAAGGCAGTCTTAATTAAAAGCTTTAATAAATATCGTAAGAGCGTGACTTTTAGAAACTGATTTTGTACCGTTTTTGTGTCTTGCTAATGAGAAACATTAGGAGTGGTGGTATTCGTACAGCGTGGATTTAGATATGGCGTAGCGTAATGTTCCGGTCGATCAGGTCCTATTTGAGTGAAGGGAGCAAACACTGACTTTTTAGAGTGTATACAACTGCGGAGTTGGGTTGATCATATTGTCTGTAATAGTCTGTATGTTGCGTGTGTTTTATACCCCAGGTAGAAACGGTATTGAATGTTAATGTAGATGTTTAGATCCAAACCTTAACATTCGTTGGGTACAAATGATAAATGTGACAGTCACTGGATACAAACGATACACTATTCTGAAGCTCGTTAGTACAACTCTTTCATGCACAAGTTGATTGTGTCAGTCTAATTTGAATATCTACATTTTGTAACATTGTCATTCATAAATGGTAAATCGTGTCTTGTCCATCAGCCATTATGTACAGTTTGGTTGAATTTGGCGTAACACGTGTCTTGTATGCATATTGTTTAAAGTCAAGCTCCTGATAAATGCAAAGCAGGTCAAAATAACCTAATCTCACGCTTCAGTTTTCGTATGGATAGACCCAAAACATAGCGATGCGTTCATTCATGTTCCACAAACACATTACCTTTTACTACACACCGCGACCCCCCCCTCTCTCTCTCTCTCTCTCTCTCTCTCTCTCTCTCTCTCTCTCTCTCTCTCTCTCTCTCTCTCTCTCTCTCTCTCTCTCTCTCTCAAATCAATAGCCAGTCTCTGATATATATATATATATATATATATATATATATATATATATATATATATATATATATATATATATCTATATATATATATATATATATATATATATATATAGCAGATGACTGGCTATAAATTAGAAGTTGACATTTAATTCCACATTACTGAAGATTTAACATTTAGATGTTGCGTGCCAGAACGTGCGAAAACATTTTTGTCAACGTTGTTATGTTTGTTGAAAGAATTGGCAGAAAGATCTGCTTAGACCCTGATCTCCCGGTGCATCATGGGAAGACTAATCTGGTTCTACGATGACGTTAATTGCTTACTTTCTATATTATGGTAGATCTGTGTGAGCGTGTGTGTGTGTGTGCGTGTATGTGTGTATGCACTGAGTGCACGTAACCTATTGTTATTATTTTGATAACCCTTCGAGCGGCACATTTATAGAAGAAACACATCTGCGATTTTAATAATTGCAACACTATATATTTGAGGATATAATCATATGCGATCAGTAGCCTGTAATAAATAATAAAATCCTTGACGTAATAAATAAAGATAAATGTGGTGGATATTTCTGCAAAGAAAGACAAGTTATAGGTGATGATCTGATAATTTCTTCGCGGTTTAATAAAAATGAATGGAGTCTACACGAAATGTAAACTTTACGATCGAAAGGAAGATTAATCGATTTAACGAAAAAAAAAGACCTAGTCTGTAGTCACACACTTCGGGATTTTATCTTTTATGTAACATTCTGTACTGAAAATAAATTGTTTTTATATTTAATGTTAACTTACATTGTAGGTAGATGAACAGTCACAGTCTTGACAGGGTAGCCACCTGTGTATAGTCGCAGTGTTTGTATTAAGATCAGGTACATCGAATTTCGTTTCTACACAAATCTGTGCAATTTATCTCTCATAAAAATACTAGTAACATAATTTCTGCAAGTTCTGCATTTGACCTTTGTATATAAATACATATGACGTAATAAATACGCCGGTTTTGTGCTAAATCGTCATATTTGTTTTATTAAATTATGTGTCGCATTACACTACGTCGGAAGTATTTATTTATTTATTTATTTATTTATTTAAACTCTTTCTCAGAGAACTGTTACCGTTCTGTACTAAATTTGCACTAAAGTGTATAAATAGATAAAAACTTAGAATTTAACAAATATTGCCGAATGGTGATATATAGTGCAAACTGGAATAAATATGTTTATCAAAAAAGTTTTTGTTATTTCTATTCTACTTTGTTTGATTTCATGGTGGAAATTTAACCCGCGGTTTTCCTGTCACGAGTCCAGTGTCTGTAGCAGGAAGCCACAGGATGCATTAATGATGAGAAGCTGAAGACGATGCTGATGATGAAGATGGTGATAGTAGTGATGATTATGATGATGGTGATGGTGGTGGTGGTGGTGCAAATGGACCCTGATGATTGTTGTGGCTATGGTCGTGCTTGTGACTATTAAACCATGGAAACGACGGTGAGAACTATTTTGATGTATGAAGATTAATATAATAGAAATCCACAATAAAATTAATATATCTACTTACAAATTGTCTGTCTTTTTCAAGACGTGATGAATTTAAATAAACATAATACTCACCAGTACAGGTCCAATACGCAGATCTAGAAATTTGGGCTCAGATTGCTTCCTTTTCGTGCAAGAATATCAAAATCCCCGAATTCATCATTATCTACTTCCTACAATACTTCATTCAACTTTTCCGTGTCTTAGCGTGTTCAGTTAGGTAACTGGGTGGGAAGTGAGCAGCGGCTGACGTGGCTTGCCGTATATGAACGTGTATAACGCTAACACAATACGAGCAGTGGAGTGTAAACGCTGATATGTCAGTGGGAAACGCACGAAGAACATAGACTATGATTAACAGAGGCATTTTACGACTACAGTCCTGCTCCATGTTATTAGATGTAGGGTGATTATTAAGCGATGGTAAACATAATACTGTGTTATTATGGGGATATATATGTCTATTGAACACCTAACATATAAACGACCTATGGTAGTAAATGCAGTCTGTACAGTACTTGTCAAACTAAGACAGTTAATGTGTTATGTAGTGATATTACAAAGAGTGGGGTTGTTTTTTTTTTGTTTTTTTGTTTGTTTGTTTTTTGTTTCTTGCTCGTTTTAATTGTGTATTTTTTTTTATGCCAGACTACCAGAGGTATTCCTAACCAGGGTGTACACATTTCGTCTTCTTAAGAACATAATGTCTTTTGGACAAGATGATCCAAATACGTCATGAAAAATTCCAGTGCTAAAAATCTTCGAAAATAATTGCCACTATGACAATAAATAATGTTTTTAACTGATAATATCATTCTTTCCTGTAGTCTTGACAAATTACTAACATTTTTAGCAATTAGATGAGAATGAGAAGTGAAAAATGTTTGCGTAAAAGACCATGACAAATTTTCCCCGAACTTTGGCAAATTATTAACATTTTCAGCCTTAGTTCAGACTGAGAAGAGAATAAAATTAGTTGAAAAGACCGTTACTAATTACCCATTTAAGGACTCTGTCTAAAACAAAATAAGTTTCAAGGTTATTGAGCAAGCCGCTTGCCTCTTAATAGCCAAATAACTTCAATCCAACTGCTTGCTGATTATGTACAATAAAACTCCTTCAAGACTCGCTTCCACCTTAGAAACGAAACCACTCTAGTATAGCAAAAATGTGTTGACATTCTCTTTCCTTATTAAAAAAAAAGAACAAAATTTGCCTTCAACCCGCCTCCCGATTCAAAAAACATTAGAGTTGCTCTCATTTTTTATTTAAAGGCTACGCTTCGTATGTATATAATCCTATATCATCGTCGTTAGCGGTAAAGAATGACGATTTTATGATTTATCCGGAAGATTGGGCGTAGTAGTGTGACTGTGCCAAATTGTTCGTAAAACTATTGGTTGTTGCTTCACCTCGTTCCCTAAAAATCAAAATCTCAAGTTACTCATATATTCAAGCTTTGTTAGATACAAACATATTACAACTTCGATAGAACTAGGCAAAAGGTGTTGGACTTAGACGCAATTTTAAATAATTTTGCATGGGCATAGAAATGAAAGCTATAGATATTCTGTTTATTTAGGCAAGCAGCTTTTATTTCAGGAAGCACCTACCATGAAAGTTTGGTTTCAAGCACATGTTCGGACAGTCAAAGTGACCATGTACTGCCCGCTTTCACGCACATGTTCGGACAGTCAAAGTGACCATGTACTGCCCGCTTTTCGAATCAGGGATAGAGCGAAATTTAGGTATAGGGAAATTCTCAAGCAAGTTTGTGTCGTACGTCGAACTACATCAACTATTTAAAAAAGAAACAGTGTTCTCGTGTGTCTCCAACCCACTTACCCACCGCCGTAAACCAGGGCACCGCACTGTACTCTTTTATCTGGATTGTTGATTCTGAGGTCTGCATCTCAAAAACGATAATGTTGTAAAAACATACTCCAGGTACTATTTTGAAAGCGATTCGTTAGCAATGGTTCTTAGTTTACCCATAAAAATGGACGGACGTGTCTGGGTTAATGGGGTTTTACAGTATAGATTTAATGTGATCCCACTAACTGTAAAATAAAAGTCTATCTAGCTCGATCCCCCCTTCCTCGACCGACCCAAAAACTAAACAAAAATTAATTCCGACTCCCCTGATCCACCATAACGAACTTGGATATTACAAATAAGCTCACTGACGATTGTGTACTAATGGCGTTCTTGAATAAAGTTGAGGTAATGATTAAAGAGAAGGACTTCTAAAACAGAAAACCTTTTTCGAGAGAATGTGCACAAATGCTTGGTATCAAGAGGCGTAAATGATAAGTGAGTTTCGATTTTAATTAAATCTCGCTAGGACCCAAATTGTCGGAATTTTCTTTAAAAATGCGAGTATGAATTATAAATTGCAGTCTTTTTAACAGTGCATAAATTGTTGATAACCGAGTGAATGAAGTGTTGTGTAGAAGGAAGTTATGAATCAGGAGGTTAAGGTGTCTATTTCATACTAAGTCAACCATCCTTTCTTTCTTATCTCAGTATCTATAATTGAAAATAGTTTTCAGTATGACTGGTTACATAATGTTCTAAAAAGCAGATCATTTTGTGAGAACAAGTCCTTAATGGTGAACTCAAATATAATCTATCTATACTAACTTTGTGAGCTTGGAACAAAACATTGTTTCTAATATGTTCAGATGTTTATGCTTTTTTTCAAGTTCAGCTGAGGTGACTGTATATGTAGCATTTGATTATTGTCGATGGATTAGGCAACATTTTTTTTTAAAACCAGAGCGTCGGTGGGGTTTAAATAAAATGCCAAGGACGTTATTACCACGACTATTATGTTCGTAGTTTGGAAGGGGACAACAAAAGGCAGAAGGACATATTCTTGATCCAGTCTGGTCTTTCTTACCATTTTCGATAACATCACATGAACATTAGAGCTACAATTGAAACTTTGGGTCAAATTTAAATAGTTACGATACCATAACTTAAAATTGTATCCCCCAAATGTAGCAGACACATGATTTTCTGACTTTTGTATATTATTAAAATGGAAGTTTCCTTCAAGAATCCATGAAGACAAATGTACCATGCTATTCTTATAACGTCTAAAACAGTATTGTGAATCAATTGACATCTTCAAGCCTTGTTAGCGGATAACCAATTCGCCCCCCCCCCCCATAAAAGAAACGGACAAAATTTCAGACGTAACGTACGCAAACCTCCTATGAACACACATCTTCTAACGTCACAAAAATAGTACGTCACCTATAGTAACTCACAACGTCACCTACTGCATAAGGAATATATCCTAAGGTTGTCACAGAAATATGTAAAGTACGGAATATATGTAGAAACAAAACGTGGATGAATTCATTGCAGTAATATTTATTTTAACATTTTTGCGCTAGAAGTAAAATAAGTTTCTTTAACAATAAGTGTATTTTCATCTGCAAGACGGCAGTGCCATAATCTATCCTCAAAATGGGAGCGAGCAATTCAATACTACGTCTTCCTAAAGGTAAAATCAAAAGGGTGCCATGTTACATTAATGGCCGCCTGAACACTCAAGATATGGGATGGAAGACAACTCCAAAATATGAGCCATACATCAAAGAACTTGTAGATACATTGGAAATTCGTGTACTTTTAGCTACCCAGATATGGACCTTTCGAAATCGGAGCCTTCCCAACGAATTGCGTGAGAAAATTACAACTAGCGATTGTGCCAAAGCAACTAGATTAGGGCCAGAATATAGCGATACAAAGCTAGTGAGGTATAAAAGAAAAAGTACTGAAGTGCAAGATAAGCAAGAGGAAATTGAAAAAGTAATGGAAGCAGATAGCATAGAGAAACTCATAAGGGAAACAGACAGGATTCACAAGTGGTTTAGTGATATAAAACAATGCAGACAAAATCGAAAAAAGAGACCTTTGACTAGTCTTGAAGAAACGTACCTGCAGAGCACTCAAAAAGTTCCACGGTGGTTCACAGACACGTTCGGAAAAGGCCATAGAACGTTCAAACTAACGCCGAAGTTCCCCAGAGAATGCCCAGGGGCAAGTGTAGAATATGATGAACTGGTGAATGCCACGTTCTTCATAACAATAAACATGTTAGAAGAAAAACCTCTGATGAGTAGATGTCTCGTACAGGCCACCGTGTTTGAGCACCTTAGCATCCCTGAATCAAGTTATAGGCCCGATGCCGATCCCATACAGGCACATTTTTGGAGACAAAGATACGTGTACATGGTTGAAAGTATAGACGACCTCTTCATGCGGCGGGTACATTTGGTAGGAATGATCGATCGATCAAATGAAGTTACGGGTGTCAGTAAATCAATCCCAAATAATAAAAAGCATTTTGAAATTATATTTTTGAAATACGGTTCAGTTACTTCACCTGGAGATGTTTGTGGTACATATCGGCGTCAAATGACAACCAGAAAAGAATTCCTTACTTGGAAGATAGAACTACCAAATGTCTGATAGAGGCTTTAACATCCTTTCATACGATAAATTCATAATATTCGGATGCTTATTTTCCTCTAACTTATTTACAATATTTTGGTCCAGTCACGCCCATTATGTTGATGACATTCGAATGTCTAGATATATAACAAATGTCTTCCAATGAGCGCGGATTCTTGGCGTATACTTGTAAAATCTATGAGTTTTTAAATAATATCAATCAACCATACATTTTTCTTATAAAACATAATCTCAAAATAAAATATATTATGTTATTATAATATCTGAAGCGTTTTTTTTGTTGTTGTTGTTTTTGTTTTGTTCCTGTGATTAAGTAATCACATGTGGAATGTTTGCTTCTGGCTTTCGAAGGTCCAGTCAAATTCGATCTGAGTTTGAATGTACAAGTGAGTAGTCAATACTTGGCAGATAAAGGTGTAACCTAAGTTAACTTCTTGCGCAATCTCAAATCTGGATATTTTTAAAAATCCCGGTGCGAAAGATAACGTGTGTTATTCTGTTTAATTATCTTGTCGGTAGGAATTGAATGTCTATACAATATGTTACGATGTAATTTTGTAGGAATGTTTGGAAAGTGCAATTTTTTGAAATTGCAATTTGAATTCATATCATTTTAAAAAAGATGCTCATTGTTAGAATTTCTGATTATGTGATTATAATAAGAAAATGATTATTAGACTTTGTGTATTGTGTGATTTTACTGTGGTGCCTTTAACAAAATCTATCAGTGTTACAGCTGGATCTTGTAAAACAAATCTTCAATAAAGGCTATGATTCAAACAGTATTCTCAGACTAATGGCGTAAACAGAACAGTTTTCAATCTAAGTCGCGCATGTAGGAATTACTTGATGGGGATTCAATACGGGCTTATTGATTCCCTTTATTTTATGTTATTAAGCTGTACTTTCGGTAGGTTTGATTCAGCTAACTGGTTGTTTCTTTCCCCTCTCCTCCCTGTATGATTCTGGTCCTTTCTTCTTTATATCTTATTATTTACTGTGTAATATTGGATGATTCAGATTTTATCATTATTCCTCGTTAATTTGGAAAATAGTGTACATTTATTGGTAGTTATGTGGGGGCGTTTGGGCTATAGTTGCGTTTTTTGTGTACGTCATTCGAGTGCTAAATTTTGATTGGTTGGTATATATTTTGGTTTTCAATCCATCTTTTAGCTCAAGATTGTACGTTTTCTTTTGTGATTAAGCGCGGCTATATTCGGCCAATCAGATGCAGCCTTAAATTAGGGCTTATGTATTTCGTGTTATCTGATTTGTAAGCTGGTATAATATTAACCCGGTATGTTGAAAAGGGAATTTTACTGTTGGTTTAGAGTTTAAATTTAAATTTTTATTTTTTTCCATAAACATTTTAATGAATATTCATGTAGGTTGTATGATTAAGTATTTATAATATATAGTTTGAGGTTATTGTCGTGTAGTAGTACCACTGTTCAGTATATATTTTCGGTTGCCCACGTGTTTGTTTCCGTAGGAACAAAGGAATTCTCCGTCAGAAAAAAAGGAACAAAGGAATTTTTAATTAATAGTTTTGATTTTTATTCAATATGTTAAAAAAAATTTGTAAAATTTGTAAAGGAGGGTATATTTACATCGTTCGTTGCAGAAAGAATTGTTTGAGGTGATAAAATTCAGTACCAGTTGGCTTTAATTATTATATAACGACAATTAATTTATAGTTATGAGGTAAAGTAGATTTTAAGTAGACTTTTATAAATTCAGTAGTTTTGAGTAGATTTAAGTAGATTTTACTTTACCTTAGCTTTTCCTAGTGTAGTATCCATAATGTGAAGTGAATCATCCAATATTATCCTTAAAGTCCGGGAGCTCAGAAAAACACGTTTGCTCTGTTCCAGTCCAGCGAGCACCTCCCTAGTGATTATGTTTTGCTCTTTCATTAAAGTGGATTCAGCAATAAAGATTGCTATAGAAAAATGACCAGAAGGAAACCTTGCGACATATATCATTGATGAATATATATTCAAACTACAAAATCTCTAGACGTTAGTTTCTAACAATGGCATCTAGACACTGGACTTAAGTTATTAGCCTTTTTATCATCTCTCTTTTCTATGCATTACCATGCAAATAATTTCTCCCATATGTGTGTGCATGTACGGATGTATCTACAACTATTCAACACTTTCAACCACAGTCTCTTCCAAATGTCACACACACACACACACACACACACATATATATATATATATATATATATATATATATATATATATATATATATATATATATATATATATATAATGAAAGGAAAACATCACCTGAAACCAAATGTTCATTTGTGTAAATTTCTTTAAGAGAGAGAGAGAGAGAGAGAGAGAGAGAGAGAGAGAGAGAGAGAGAGAGAGAGAGAGAGAGAGAGAGAGAGAGAGAGAGAGAGAGAGAGAGAGAAACTGTATGATACTAAAAAAGAATGAAAATTCCCCATTATCAACAACGGCCAGATATTGGTACATAATGATAATAACATATAAGCAAACACAAGTGTCAAAAGTAGTACTTCTTAAATAAATCAACACAATTCATACGAGTCATACTCTTTATTACTCCATATTTGTATAGTATGTCAAATTTCCTTGATTCTTATGCCAAATGGATACAAATTAAGCAAAAACTAAACCCAAATAAAAAATCGAATAATGGCATTAACATTTTCAAAAACATATCTTTTTTAAAACCGTTTTTTTTTTTTGGACGAGGGAGGTGTTAAAAAAAGAGGAAACTGTTTTAAATACAGGAGGGATTTATTCATTTTTCATATATTTGGTTGATTTTTCTGAGCAGCTTTTTAAAAAATGGCGTGAATCTTAAAAAAAAATGCATTCTAGAATAGTCCCTGTAATTGCTAAAGGTAATAAAAATGAAATATCAAATTTTCCTACTGTCCAAAATATTAAACAGAATTAAGAAAAAATACAAACACATTTTTTTTAAAAAAATACGTACTTTAAAATCCCATTATGTTGAACCTGAAGAGAAGTATGACTCTTACAATGCACATAAAACAGTGACCTAATATTATTAAGATTTTTATTAGTATTAGAAACATTTCAATATGATCCAATGGCATGACCCAAACTGTTTAATCTCAAAATATTTTAAACAATAATATCCAAATAAAATTTTAAAATTGCCAACATGGATGCCCAAACTATTATGATGCATTTAGAGGCAAAGTTTCACTTTAAACAAGTGCACAAACTCCATAAAAATTTATTCCAAAAGATTAAAATCAAATTTGTTTAGGCCTTCGTAATTAAGTATCATACCAAATTTGGATGTAAGCAAACAAAATTAATGACCAATGGGACAGGGTGGACACACAAGGTTAACGTTATATACCCACTCACCCCACAAATAGGGCGAAAAATTAAGCATCACCTGCCATATGTCCAGTCATATTTGAATCCAATGTATATTGGGTTTAAAGTAAGGTGTGCATGGAAGGCCTACGGACATATCCACAACTCCAATTTAACTTTAAAAAATATAAGACAATATTTTTCTAAAAATAGAAAAAAACTGATATTTAGGAAATAATTCCATCTTATAATTTCATGAAGGCATGTAAGCAACTGCTGAAAAGAATTGCAAGTTGTCTTTTTAGCCATTAGTTAGCAGCCTAATACACAAAGCTGTATCATGACGTGAAACTGACTGAAAGTGCTAAGTTACTAGTTAACACCTAGTAAAAGACAAAGGTAGTGATGCTCTACTGGCAAACAAGTCTTTAGTGGAATAGATAAGTCCATTTCTTTTGTCATTATACTCCTTATAAGTGCTGAGATTTTAAATCCGACCATCCAAAATATAAAAAAAATACATTTTCTTACTAGTTACAGTCAGCATATTCACAAGATGCCAGTAAGTGCAGGACACAAATCTTTGTTATCAGATATCATGGACAGATCACTAAACTTAACTGCTGAAGACAAAGTTGTACTGCATAGCAAGGTTAGTGAAATCTGTACATTTAAAAAAAAAACTAAAACCAAAGCTATTCAACCGTATTCTTCTTGTTTGTATTTCCACGATTACAAGGCAGTAAAGTTTAAACTCTCAAAGACCTTAAACCTTAAAATCAATGTCAGAATATCAACTTGTTTGTTGGAATGATTCTAACACAAAATCTAGTAAAAATTCATCTGTATATGTACACCTCACCGTGTTTAAAATCTATTACATATTGCAATAAGTGTTTTTTGAAAACACCAGGTCAATGCCATCAGTGAAATGGTGGCAAAACATTACATTTTGCAATAAGTGTTTTGTGAAAACACCATGTCATCATAGTGAAATGGTGGCAAAACATTCTTGATGGCCATCTTGGTGCCATGATGGTGTAAGATGAACACCAATTGTAATTCAAAACCAATTACATTTACTTTAATATAGTAATACTAGCAAATATCAAACTACCTTAGCTTACAAAACTTGCTACAATATATTCAAGTACAAATGAAGAGTTTAGCAATAATTCTCAGCTAGTGATTTTAAATATTTCAACATGGTTTTACAAGAGATATATTCTTTTTCAAGCAAAATCTCTTGCAAATAATAAAATGTTAAGAAATTCTGCAACTTAGATACATTTATTGGTTCACATTTCAGACACTTTAGTTCTTCAGTCTAGAGGTTATATTTACTATTAATCAATTTTGGCAAATATACTTTTATTGGTGTACATCAAAGATGTGCAACATGATGGTTAAGTATCTTGCCATAGGACAACATGACATTCAACCTGACCTGGTCTTGCATTCAAAGTTGGTACTCCTGTGCAAACCAATGATATGGAATCAATTGTGTTATAAATATTATTTTTTTTTTAAATATATAAACTAGTCTTATAATTACAATACTACTAAATAATCAAGTTAAGAGTTACTTGTTATCAAATTAATTTTTCTTCAGCTAAAATAAAAATCATTCATCAGTCATTATTATAACTCTATTATTGTATTATTATTAATAATAATTTTATTATCATCATTATTCATTTTATTATTATTATTATTATTATTATCTATTGAAACTTGTGCATTCTGTATTCCAAGAAATATTCTGTTTCAGAATTTTATATGCAAGGGAAAAAACTCTTCATAACACCAAACCTATTATTCTAAATAGTCATTACCATGGTTATTGCCCTTGCTTAACTCAAATAAGAATCTGGGTCAGTAGAATTCTTTTGAGCTTAAGTTTATCCAATACTGTTGATTGCATATGTTATAAAACCATGTTTCAAGGTTTATCTAGTTTTAGTACTTTCATCCATACTTGTATTAAAAGACCCCTATTCCAAGATGCTTTGTCAAACTTGTCGAATTCTGTTTAGCAGCTTTTGCAAGATATGCTAAAGGCAGCCGATGGCAATTGTTGTTGTTGTTGTAGGGTTTAACGTTTACCGCCATTTTCAGCACAAGAAAAAGAAGCAGAAGAGCACTGTTTGTATAGCATTCAAACTAGAACACTTTCTGTCAAATCTGAACCAAGTTTATTAAGATCTGCTTTAAAAGTTGCACCTGACGAGAGATTAGCTTAATTTGCATGAATTAAGGCTCATTATGCCAGAATGCTTTCAGCGAAATTTTGACAAATTCTGTTGAGTAGTTTTTGTCTGCTAAAAGATTTTCAACATTTAGTAATGGGCACTGAATTGGCAACATCTAATTTAAAAAGACCGTAGTAACAGAATGCTGCCAAATTTGGTACATTCCACTCATTTAGGATTTGTTGTTTAACATCTTCTCTTTTTAATAATGAAATCCATAGCTGGTTGTGAACTGGCATCATTTGCATAAATTTGAAAGCATCATCAAATTTGGCCAAATTTTGTTCTGTGATTCAAACATTTCTATTTTAAGTAATGGTTGCCATATCTGAGCACAGATTGGCATCTGATGTATAAAACTGTAAGCATCTATAACATGATGTTTAATGTCAAATCAAGTCAAAGTGTGAGTAGTTTTTCATAAGCTAATTAAAAGGTTTTTCCATTTTTAATAATGGAAGCCATATTTGAATTTCATTGGCATTATGTGAATACATTTAAAAAATGCTCATACCACAATGCTTTCCATAAAATTTGGTCAAATTTTGTGAAACAGTTTTAGAGATGTCATTGTTTGAAGGTTTTCTATTGTTACTAACAGAAGCCATACCTTCCTTATGGTGAATCAGCAACATGTGACCTCTTTAAAACTTTCATGACAGTATATTTTTTTTTTTAAAAAAATCAAATCTATTCAGTTCTTTTTATTATCATAAGTTGTTTACAGCAACTATGAACTGAAAACACATGACGGACAAGGCATAATAAACAATGTATGAAGGACCATGCCATAATCTCACTTGGCCTTATCACCAAGTAAACTGTACATGCCACTGTTGGCTGTTTGTTTTACATGATGGTCTAAAACAACAACAAACATACTGCTTTTACTAACAATGTAAGTGGCCAAAGAATAAAAAGATCTACAAAAATTATGTCTTCCTTGAAACAGCTTTGCCAAAAAAAACTCTTAACTCAAATCAATGGAAATTTTAGCTATCAGCCAGAAATTCCATTTACAGTGAAACCTATACACAACACACTCATGGATCAGAGAACTTCTCCTTTCCCAACGAATGTTATACAGAGGTACATTAAAATCAGGTGTATTGGTTCATATATACTTTTGATTCAGTGGCTTTTATACAGAGGTGTCTGCCATAAAAAGATCTTGTTGCAACCTGTATCAGGTTTCATGTAATTAGAGAACCAGATTAAATAACTTCAATCACAGATCTGAACAAAGACAACACAAATACATTAATACACAAAAATTAATACATTAAAAAGTAAAGTCTCATTTACAAAATAACACAATATTAAAATTAAATATATTTTTATGCAAACATCTTATCTGAATTTTAAGATTATTCAATTATTTTTAAAACGAATAAGAATACAGATTCATTATGTAATTATTCATAAAAATATGAACATCCTATATAGGTACAATCTCAGAATAAACACATTCACACACAGTGGGTGATAAAACTACACATTATTAACAGTGCAATCATAACATGGTGTTATTTGTTGAACTTCAAATAACTATATCAGGTGTAGGTACATCAAATATGAACTTAATATTATCCCCCAAAATACTGATTCAATATTAATTATATCTCTCCAGTCGGTTCCTGTTTTCATAAAACTGCTCAACACTGAGTAAAATCTCAGTCTGTTTTGAAATGATCTCCTGTGTGGTCAGGAATGTAGAATATGCCTCATGCATTCTCTCTTATACCATGTGACAAATAGAAGCAACCTTTTTGTATAACCTGGAATGTATTCCATAATGTTCCAGCAGATATTGTTTTGGACTTTTTGAAGAAAAAGCACAGCCGACTATGAATTCATGACTATTTTTTGGGTGTTTGTGGGTAAACTAGACTAAGTTTAAACTCACAAAGAATAATGAATGGGGCTGACATTTAAATGCTGAAAATATCTTTTTATTTTCCCAATTTGAGTTTTTTGTGCCTTCATCTTTTCCTGTTTTATATATCAACTTAATCACCACTATAAATTCAAGAACATGCCGCTGTTCATGTTGCTTTGAAATAAGCTGCTTATTTTTAAGCTTTAAACTGAAAATCTAGTCTTAAAAGTGACTGAATAGAGGAGCAAACTTTAGGTTTGAGCTGTTTTATGAAGATTCTCAAACATACAAGTTTTATGAAAGTGAGACCAGGAGCCGTTTTCATGAAACCGAGAACAAAATCTATATGCACTTAAAATTTAAAAACTTCAATGCTTTTAAGTTTTCTGTAGCTTCCACTCAAGAGTTAGACTAAACACATTAAAATTTCCATAAAATTAATGGGTTATAAGAACAAGTCTTATTTTTGATTCTGAGTTCCGATTTTGTGTAAAGTTTCACAATTCTAAGACTTGATCAAACACGGACTAAAAACAAAGGTTAGCAATGACACTAACTGAAAGGAAGTGAGTACAGAATTTGAAAGCCAGAAAACTGTATACTGGTTAACGAGAAAAGCATATAAGCATACCTTTTCTGGCGCATATAAAAAATTTCATATTTGCTTGTAGTAAATATAACTTCTTACAATAGATGAATGCACAATTCATTGTCAGCAAAATACCTACATTCATGAGTGGAATTGCACCTAATGGTACAAATAATGCTATCCACTACAAAGAGCAGGGCAAAATGAAATACACAAAATATCTCAACATTAGATCAATTCAAAACAGTACAACGAAAAGAATGCAGTGGCAAACTACTAAATAACTACTCTTTTCAATGGGACAAACTGACTTTAGACATTAGGCACAAGGCATCACAAAACAGTTAATAAGCTGAATAAAAAATATTACAGAAAAACTTTCAAATGATATTAGAAATTTAAATTGTATAATTAAAGCAAAGAATATTCTGGAATTCATTTTACAACTTATGTCAATTATAAAATGCATTAACCATATCATGCACTTATGAAATACAAACAATATTACTTATCAATTTACTAAGTAGATCACAATTTCAACAATGCATAAAGTCTATATTTATTACAAATTAAATGTTACCTGTTGTTGATGACCAAAAGATAAAATATTTCGGCAACTATTACTTTTGTGAACTTGTATGGCTGCAATACTGTATCATTTGAAGGTGGTGGGCAGGGGGTGTAAAAAAATTGTATCATATGACTAGTATTATAAGGGTTAATATGTCAATAACATACATTCTGTGTAATCAAATATGCAACATGTGTGTTAAAACTTAAATAAAAACTCACATATGACATAGGTGTAGTGACATTTTGCAATGGACTACTGCTCTATACAGCTTACACAAGATGAAATCACCTAGAAATTTGAAGAATGACTTTTTCAATATCTGCCTCTGCTTCTGAAAGAATTAGAGAAAATTAATGGAGAATTCACTGCAGATCTAGTATCATTATAGTAAACAGTTTTTCACATAAAATATATTACTAAATTAGAAAATATTGATCATCAAAATAAAAAAAATGAGACCAAGTTTAGGGTTTTCAAGGTAATTTGTGCAAGCAAAGGCAGTTTGAAATAATCCAGGAGGCTGTTTGGTGTAACATTATTTCACTATTCATTGAATAAAATCCTCTTTTTGGGAAGTCAAGTAATAAATAAAATCTAAATAAATGCTCATTTGAAATGAATTTTATGAAACTCCTCAATTAAGTTCTTTCATCCCCCCCAATGGCTTTCATGACACTGTTTCATACGTTACGTTTTTAATGAGCACTGACCTAAGATTCTGTATATTCCAGCGGACATGCAATAATTAAATAACTGAAGCACTTAAAGAAATCTGACATGTACAAAGTGTTCACATTTTTCTTTTTTTCCAATGTTTAAAATTTATCACATTTTTCTTTAATGAAATACAATATGTAAAAGGATATTTCTCCTTAAAGTGAAGGAAAAAATATTGGAAATATGTGTAATCTGTTTTGGTACACTTCTTTTCACTCCTCTTTGTAACGCAGTTCACAGAACTAATACTAAGATATTTAAATTTCTAAACTATTAAAGCTCAGAAAATAAAGTGACCAGAAAAAACTAATAAAATTTGCATACTTACAATTAAGACACATGTATGCAGAGTCCTTTACAGCTTAAAACACAATCAAAATTATTACTCAAACAATGATGATGACTTTGGCCACAATAATGAGAAAAATTTCTACATTGGCTCTCACTTTTGCTCCCATTTTTATGTAATATAGGTATAATACATGTAACACTTTTACACCCACAACCCTACACATCATGGTCATCTGTATACATAGAAAGGCATTCATACTTTAGAAGTACACTGCTCTCTTAGGACAATCAATCAAAATGAGTTCAGCTCATACCTCGCTTAAAACAACTATTTTGATAACTTGGTACAGGTTTAAACTGCTTACAAATGGTCAGGCTCCAATATGTGCCAATTCTTTCTTTATAGGTCCAATTAATTCATAAACATTCCACACTCACAACCAAGTACACACTATCTTCTACAATAGTTTAATTACGATAAAACACAATACATACCAATAACCATGTAAATTCCATACTCATCACCATGCAAATTCCACTCATTCCCATGCAAATTCCACTCATTACCATGTAAATTCCATACTCATCACATGCAAATTCCACTCATTACCATGTAAATTCCATATTCATCACTATACAAATTCCACTCATTACCATGTAAATTCTATCACCATACAAATTCCACTCATTACCATGTAAATTCCATACTCATCACCATACAAATTCCACTCATTACCATGTAAATTCCATACTCATCATCATGCAAATTCCACTCATTACCATGCAAATTCCACTCATCACTATTTATATTCCATACTCATCACCATACAAATTCCACTCATTACCATGTAAATTCCATACTCATCACCATACAAATTTCACTCATTACCATGTAAATTCCATACTCATCATCATGCAAATTCCACTCATTACCATACAAATTCCACTCATTACCATGTGAATTCCATACTCATCACCATACAAATTCCACTCATTACCATGTAAATTCTATCACCATACAAATTCCACTCATCACCATGTAAATTCCATCACCATACATTACCATGTAAATTCCATACTCATTCCATTCCATCACCATACATTACCATGTAAATTCCATACTCATCACCATACAAATTCCACTCATCAACATGTAAATTCCATCACCATACAAATTCCACTCTTCACCTTATAAATTCCATACTCATCACCATAGAAATTCCACTTATCACCATGTAAATTCCATACTCATCACCATACAAATTTCACTCATTACCATGTAAATTCCATACTCATCATCATGCAAATTCCACTCATTACCATGCAAATTCCACTCATCACCATGTAAATTCCATACTCATCACTATACAAATTCCACTCATTACCATGTAAATTCTATCACCATACAAATTCCACTCATCACCATGTAAATTCCATCACCATACATTACCATGTAAATTCCATACTCATTCCATTCCATCACCATACATTACCATGTAAATTCCATACTCATCACCATACAAATTCCACTCATCAACATGTAAATTCCATCACCATACAAATTCCACTCTTCACCTTATAAATTCCATACTCATCACCATAGAAATTCCACTTATCACCATGTAAATTCCATACTCATCACCATACAAATTCCACTCATCACCATTCAAAAGCCATACTCATCACCATGTAAGACAAAATAAAAAACATCTTCAGTTACCACTGTTTCTGGCAACCAATTTGACAGGTTTAACATGTTGAAAAGTTCATGCAAACTAACACACACACACATATGCGCGATACAACAGCTTCACTATTCATCCTGTTTAAATGCTGTCATGTATCATCACTCAACATAAATAGATTTTCTCAAAAAAAATAGACTTCTTTAACTCAAAATCAACATGAGAATCTCAAAAAACAATGAATGCCCTATTCTATTGTTGCATTATAATACTTAATTGAGCATTAGCAATACTTTTGTGTATATAACTGGATGGTGATTATAATACCAAATTCTCTTTTTTTCCTTTCTATTTAGGTAATACTTTAATAGACTACAAAAATGTATATTGTATCATAAGCACATGAATACAACCACAATTCTTTCTGGTGGTATAATGTATCTTTAATACATTTTTTTATTAAAATAATGATACATGCAACTCTGACACTGGCTAGACCAAAAGTGGAATTTTCCCAGGAGATCCACTACTAAAATAAATCTACATTTTACTTCAGAGAAAATCACAGCTGTATATATATCAGTCTCAACATTACAATTAATATCAATTAAAATCAAACATATGAACCCAAATATTCGACTATACATTGTCATATTCATCCAAAAATCTGACAATATTTTTACATATTCCCATGCTTGGTTGGAGAGGAGCAACAAATCCTGTCCTCTTCCATCATCAAAAGAAAACATGTTTCAATCATATTCACAGTTTAATGGGCTTCCTCAACAAATTAATTTGTAATCTTAATATATTTACATGTACAGCTGCATAACAAAATTATTTAAACTAAAAAACAAGAGGACCAAGTGATCCTACTATCATTCACCTGACATCTTCCTAAAACCCAAATGCATGATCAGTTGGCCAATCTGTGTCAGACTGATGCTTTCTGCAGAAATTTCTACTTGTGTTTTTTACTGCATACATTATGAAAACAATAGTTTCAAGGTTTGTATGTTTTGTATCTTCATCTAGATTTGATGGCATAGCTGCATTATTTGTCTAATATCAAAATGCCACTATGCTAGGATACTTCTTGACAGATGACACATGGTCATACCAAAAGCTTATCTGGCCTCATGTCCAAATCAAATGTACATTTATAATGTAAGAAGATAAGTGAAATCAGCTAAATAGAACTAAGATACACCAAATCTGCTATACAAGTGTTATTATTTTAGAATGGAATGCACAAAGGGTTTATAAACATATCATATATTTAAATCAAATCATGTATATAAAATATATTTCACCTTCTTCCTTTATATTAAGTAAAGGAACATTTCCCAATTACAAGTGTGATACAAATGGACACATGGTCCACTTCTAGCAGTCACTGCAAAATCACACCGAAATATTTATGCCAACAAAAAATTTAAAAAAATTTGTGGACCAAAAATAATGACTTGCTTTTCTGCAGTAAAAACAGATTTGGGAACAAAATTAAAATTCAGTTTTTATTTACCAGTTTATTTTAACCTCAAGTAGTTTTCTCTTTTTGCCAATAATATTAAAAAAAACAAAGCTAGAGTCTGTATATCATGCACACAATTTAAGTACTATTCTAAAACATGCGACCATAAACCCAAGAACAGATTGATAAACAAGTATTTAACATAATCAATCATCTTAGCTTCATAATAATCATCAACTCTATAAAGATTCATCAACAGGGTTTAAGAAATATAAGCAAGTAAAAAGGAAAAGGGGAAATGCAAACAAATTGCAGCATTAATTTTATAAGCCCCATACACTTAAAGTGCCGACACTGAAACTGGTATGAAAATGTTATGTCTCATTTCCCACAAATATGAGCTTCATAAAAATCAGTACACCGGTATATAAACACAAATAAATGGTCAAAGATAGTTTTGTGTTCAGGAATCAATTAAAAATATAAATTAAATTTCTTTACAAAATATACTGCATACACCTTCATCATATGGCTGAAGCCTATTGTATGGTTAATAAACAGAGAAAAGAACAATGCAAAACAATTGGTCAACAGACTATAGCAAATAATAACAAGAGTCCCTTGAACAGACTATTGCTCTACTGGGCAAAAAGAATTTTCAGGAAGATAACATATGTCCATGTATTCTTTTCGACTACAGAGTGTTAAAACCATATCTGATATTCTTCAGTGATAACAGAATTTTTAATTAGCTGCTGTGGTGAATGTATTGGATGTCATCTTGGCACCATTTTCATTTAAGACAAAGTCAATATCATTGTCTTTTGGTGAAAACCCATGTCATAATGACCAAACATTCTGGGAGAATATTAACAAGGTTTTAAGATAGTAATTATGGCAGCAATACTGGATGACTGGCACACATTTAATTTAGGACCAATCAGGCATACTGGTAAAAACACATCTGTATTTAACGACCCATTTGGAGAGGATCAGAGATAACAATGTTTTAAAGATATGCCTTTCTATTCATGAGGAGTTGTACTAACATGATTTACAACATGGCTGCTGAGGTGGTCATCTTGGACATCAGACCAGCACCATTTTCATTTAAGATCAACTAGACATCATAAGATGACTTTTAGTTAAAACTCTATGTCAATATGACTTTCTATTCATTTAAAGTTGAAATAACATGATTTCCAAGATGGTTGCCAGAGGCCTCTAGTGAAAATCACATGCTGATATGACCATCCATTCACAAGGACTAACAATAACAAGATTTTCAAGATGGCACCATGGTGACCATGTTGCACGTCATATAAGTACTATATTCATTAGACCATCAGACATCACAAGAAGTATTTGAGTGAATACAACAAGCTGATAAAACCTTTCAGTAGGTGTAGCAATATTACAATTTTCAAGATCTGGTGGCCATATTAGATTTCTAATCAGCACGATATTAACTAGGTCATGGAATAAATGTGTGTATGACATTACAAGGCAGTTTATAATGAATAGTAATAATAAATTGTACCAAAAGACAGTAAAATGACTGATAAAAGGTCATCCACGAGCCCAATATGCCAAATTGATACACTTAATGATAAATGATCATGGATAATTTTATGTGTTACACTTGTCTTAAAGCTCAAGCATGATATGTTTTTATATCAATTTCCTTATAATATAATGGCATAAGTAAAATTATTAAGGATGTGTCAAATTTTTACATACCATAATATTTACAACACTGTAAAAACATATCTGAATAAACTTTTAAACAAGATATCAAAAGAGTATACAAAATTGTGAAAACTGAATTGCAATATAGTCACATTATAGAATATTTATACAATATTTATTTTTAATGTAGGAAATTAAATCTTGGAGAGCTTTTCAAACTGGTTTTCCATTCTTATATTATTGACTAAAACAATATCTAACTTGAATTTTTTTTTCTCACTTTATAATTTGTTTATTACCCTGGGGTGCAAAAGGTGAACATTTGTTCTTGATTCAGCTATTTAAGAAGGCAAATGGTAACACTAATATTGATAACAAGTGTTACCTGGAACATGGTGTGTCACCTGGGCCCATATCCTTGTCAGTATAACCCCTGAAACTGAACTTTCACACAGATGATACAGATTGAGTTTAATTTTGTGGAGGTATTGCTAGTAAACAAAAAGTAATTTTTCTGTAAATTACTGCACCAACATATATCTGTGGCATAATTTTGTCTTGCAGAAATAAATGATATACTTCCGAATCAAAGATCTGTGACTTTCAAAACTTTTAACACAAAACTGACATTATTTACAACAGTGATAAACATTTTTTGCTTAAGAAGGCAAGACAAAACTAGCATATTGGGGTATAAACTTTAAACATACTGGAATAAATTACACCCTATATATTCACTTATAAGACAAGTCCAAATGCACACTGCACAGTCCTAGATCTGCTGTTGCACAATACCCCAGCTGATCTTGGTCTATGCAGTTTGTTCAGAGTTATCAGTAGAATAAACAATATCAACCCTGATCTATAAATGTAGTATACTATGTCAGATCAGGATCTTTGTTGTTTGTAGTTTTACTCAACTTGTGAGTATATACAGTACCAACATCAGAAATTAATGCAACAAATTTAAAAGATATGTGGTACCTACATACCAACATTAAAACTTTACAGCTAAAGAAATATTATCCTAAAGCTACTGATGCTGATATGTAACTTTCAAAAACATAACATTTACAATGTTCACATTTATGCTGAGTAGGTGAAATATTAATGACAGTATCTCAAAAAATACCATGGCATGCATGCAAAATTTTCTCACTGCTGATGTTAACACAAATGCAAATGCAGATGCAGGTGGAAAACTTGCTACATCTCAATGCAGGTGATACAAAAATATACACTTGTAAAATAGCAGATGTAGATAAGATACCATACAACCTTCGAGTACCGATTAAAGAAAAACTCACAATTTTATAAAGAAAAAGAAATTCTGGTCAAAATAAGTAAAGCTTACATATCCAAATGGGATCTAACAAAGTCATATCCACATTTTGCTGAAAATTAACTTTCCTTGCTAAATACTTAATGTCTGGTGACAATCCTATACTGTATAAGAGATCCTGTCCAATATACAAAGAGCATCATACATCTTTCTTGTCTGCATAAAACATCTGGTATCTGTGTTCATATATTTTGTATTTTTTAAATGAATAACATGGTAAGCAGTAATCTTCTTGGCTAACTTATTACAATAAACACCAAGACAAAGTTTTGTACCTGTGTAAGCCAGTGACCAAAATGTATCCCATTTAGAAGCTGTAAGCTTTAATACTAATTGATATGCCGTATACCTCCAAGGCATGATAAACAATCATTTACCATAGTGCAAAAGAATTGGGCCTTTAGCACTCAAAGTCTTTTTCATTCATGTCTTCTGGCAAATGCTTTGATGCAAACAAAAGAACATGCGATTCTTACATTATCAATATCCATAAATAATACATTAAAAATCTACAAAAGGAGTTTTATTAGTACATAGTAGAACAGCATGTGGAGTGACTAATGGTACAATTTCAATGAGTAAGGCTGAAGGTATAATTTTGATGCCAAGTATACCTGAAAATGCAAGTTTCATTGCATCAAACATGTTGTAATGAGCTACCATGAAGAATGCTTTGTGTGTGTGATTTGGATTTTTAACATAGCTTTAACAATTTTTCAGTCATATCACTACAATGTCTGCAGTGTGGCAGTTTATAGTGATGTCTTGCACTGGGGCATCATGCCGCAGACATGTAGCATGATGTCCCACCCAGTCATATTATCCTGGCACCAGGCTGACCAGTCCTAACACTAACCTCTTATGCTAAGTGCCAATTGAGGTAGCTGTTTAGTACCATTTTTATAAGTCTTTGGTATGACTAGGCCGGGGATCAAACCCACAACCTCCCTCATCTGAGAGAGATGCTCTAACCACTAGGCCACCAGAATGGTCATTTAAGAATGAAGGAAGTCATAAAATTCCTTAGATGAAAGACAGAAATTAAATAATCAGTAAACAGGTTAGACCAGTCCCAAAAGTATTTACATACTTAATTTTAAAGAACTGTACATTTAAATATACTATATAAAATACTAAAATGGCTGATTCCTAACTATGTACAAGAAAAAGACTAGATATTGAATACTGCAGCATAATTCTTCATCTATATGATGTCAAATTCAAAATGGATGAATGTGCTATAGCAATAACATGGAGATTTCATAACAATGCTTTTGCAGAGCACAATCAGCATGACCTTATCCAAAGTTAGAAGCATCAAAAGAAAACAATCTGCTGGGATAGTACATTACCAAACTTGCTTGTGACGAGATTACTGGTGATGCAGACTGGTAGATTGGTCATTGAAAATAAAATAGTATGACCCTGGACTGATAAATAGAATCAACAAATTTTCATTTATGTTAGATCAGCTAAGGGGTGGGGACAGTTAAAAATTCAACAAGGTATCTATATTTCAACTGCATTTTTTTTAATGATATGTAGAACAGTACTGGTTTAGAAAAAAAACCTGAATACAATGTTCTGCAAAATGCAGTCTTTATCAATGGTAAATGGCATTATTTTGATGCACTTTCTGATTATGCCAGTGAGCAGGCATTCTCAATACATTAGGGCACAAGCTTTAACACAGCAAATTAAAAAAATATTGTTGCCAAGTGGAGTTTGCTGTGACCTCTTTCTTTGCTTAGACAGATATAGTAAAATCAGTATATCCTGTTTATAAACACAATACTTAGAGAATGCTTCACACAATCTATACCATTTCCAAACACAACAATTAGAGAATGCTTCATTCTGTCTATGCCATTTCCAAAAACAACACTAAGAGAATGCTTTATTCAGTCTATGCCATTCCCAAATAATGTGCAGATTTGTGTAAGGACCTAATCTTTTAACTGCTGGATCAATACCTTTACTGCACCAATAATGCCCATATTTAACAGTGAGAAGATAGTTACTGCAGTATTTTGATCCATCATTCAATGTTACAAGCAGTTAAATTTAATATAACTACTCAATGAAAAATCTTTTTCTGCTCCATCCACACAACAATGCATGATTACAACTTTTATCTCAAGTACTTTGTCAAAAACTCTAACCCACACTAACATAAGTGTAATGGCAGTAGTTGCTAAAGGCAAGCACTTTAGACCACTCTGCCATACGGCGGCCCTAACTAGAAATTAATTTATGTACAATGACTGCCCCACCACACTGACCTAATGTTAAACTTAACATTACATACAGATGACTGGATGGAAGAAAGTAATGCTACGTGTCCATTCATTTCTGTGATTGGGTATGAAAATGCACAAGAGCAAATACTGAAGTCACTATTACTAAAATGGGCTTGGTCATCTGTACTCCAGAAAACACAGTAAAGTTACTATAGTGGCCTTGCAATTTGTAATTATTGGATCCAAACAATTCCAAAATACTGCATTAACAACAAACTATTATGTGATTAGTGGATAATGCATTTGTAATAAACATTTGCTTGGTACAAAGAAACACTTTAAAATAATTTTCTATTTACAGATTTAGCAATGTGTCTCAAATTTAAATTTGAGAAAAACTGTTTATAGTTCACATCAAACATTACAATTATCAAAATTCCATTAAGAACTTTGTCATGATCCGAAATATCAAATGTATTTTTTAAATAAGATCTGAACCAATATATACAATTAACATATACAACACAGACAAGTTAGCACTTGGGTTAGTTCAACAATATCCACTATAAAGTAACTCAAAATATACATATACTGTTGCCTGTATATGGAACAAATCCATTTACTAATCATACAAATAAACACAAAAGAAATCTTAAAAATGAGCCATTCTAATGTGATAATGCCCTGTTGGTCACAAATGAACAAATTCGGTTGGCAATGTACACTCTGCAACTGTATGAAATTAGTAAAGTGACAAGTTTGTGCATGAAATTTAACTTATTGAGCAATCAAGGAGTAAATGAATTTATGGTCAATATTTTCATGAAAGCAGACATTTAGAAGCATGGTATCATCAATAATCAATTATTTATTCCCTGATTAAAAATTCCCAAAACAAAACACATGTCTGTTTTTGATATCCTGAATAATATAGAAATAATGGCATTAAAATAAAGTAAATTTCATGGTTCATTCAAGCTGAGATCAACTTTTCAACTCCTGCCCAAGTGTTCCATATGTGCCATAAAACAGAATTCTTTCCTTAATACACATGATCACCAGAAAGAAATATATGTTGCCTTAATTCAGTCAGAGATCCTTCTGCAAATCCTTATTCAAACCAAAAATGTCTCTTTCTTTTTGGGAGAAATAATTCATAATTCACATCTTTTGAATCTAACCTCAACTCTGAATGCTAAAAGAATTTGTCACACTCTATGAATAATAAGTAATCTTTCATGGTTTATTCCATCTGTGATCCAAACTTCCATTTAATGTAACAAGAGTGAACCCAAAGTGTTGGTTATGCTGTGTAACTGTAAGAAATAAATCCTGTCAGTTGAGTCCATTGGTTATTCTGCTTCCATGCAACATGAATGGACATTAGACACATTATTAAGTGAGTGCCATGGAATGAAGATTGCGATATCCCATGTAGTGTAGTGACTGGTGGTGGTGGAGAACAACAATGATGCTCAGAAGTTCTGACTTTATTAGCACCTAGTATCCATTATAGACATAACCACATGGAATATTTCTCACCTTCTGTGAAAGAGAATTATTCTTTACCTTTTCCGCATGTTCTATCTTCAAAGTACCATAATCGATTTCCTTAAAAAGTTTGTTTCGCTGTTGGATTAAGAAGCATTCCATGATTCACTCCACTTGAGATTAACAAATCTTTCAACCATAAAAATCCTTTACAACAACATCAATGTTGTACTTCCATCAATAGGAATCTCAATGCGTTTGGTATATTTGTCAGCTATTGCATGAAAGTAATGATGGAAACAACCGTTTAATTCTGTTTACACTTCAGTCAATATTGCCACTAAATTTATCTTGCTTCATATATCAAAATATTTCTTTTTTTACAACTTTATCTATAAAATAAATGTATAACTGTCAAAAATAGACACTATTAAAATCATGCAGGGCATTATTATATTTTACAACAGGACATTTTTTTTATCACAAACTAGAACAGAAACATATATATACAAAGAATATATTACACACTAAAACACCAATTACAACTTCTCTTAGACAATAATGCAACAGATCATATTAGGTATAAATAAAAAATGTGGTTCTGGTTACATTAGAACAAATTTGGGGGAGTTGGTTCTGACAGATTTACATGATGCATAAACTAGAAAATATGCAACACTTGCATCCTAAATTTAACTTTGATTATAGTTACATTCTTTGTTAATCCTTTCTTCTGCATTTTCTATCTTTTTTTCCAATTCTTTTTTCAGAGAAAAATATGTAGGGTTGGCAGGATAACTAGAAATGGGGTCAGAACCACATATTTTTTATTTGACCATACCATCATTCATTAAGTTTACAAGCACATATGTGAAAAAGAATCATTAAGTAGTTTTTATGGGCATTACAGTTAGATTATGTGCATTTGTTGGTTTTAGCAAATCACTTATTTAACTAAGTCTACTCAATACCATACCCTTTTCAACAAAACATATTTCCTATTAACATTTTACCGCACAGCAGGAGAGGCATTGTTACTAAAAGTGAACATTTCCTGAAAATTAGATGAGAGATGGTAAAGCTGTTGCAATTTGTACATGTATTTGTACATTCCATATAGTGAAAACAAGGTGCAGGTAGATGTCAACCAATGAATCGAACAGCCTCAGTGACATAAGCAAATATGATTAAGTAGTGATTAACACACTACCTTGGATGAAATTTGCCACCTGTTTACTGGCATTTGGAATATACATTATTTTCCATCCTTTGGCACATATTCAAGCTTAAATAATGACTGTATCAAAACAAAAAATAAGAATCCTAATACACATATGATTGCACAATTTGATGCAGACACAAACTGTCTATATACAGAAAACATTTCAAATAAAATGCTAAAAAGATATGAATCAATACACCAGTGACACTACATGCAATAGCAACATCTCTGATGAAACAGTTTGCGATTCAGAAACTTGATGCAGCTTGAATATTTACAGCGATGAAACAAGAATTCTTGGTGAGTATATTATATGATTTTATATACCTGATAAATTCACCAACACTGAAAATAGTTTCTTAGTATCTGCCAGCAAAGCAATGTAACTGGAAATGTGATGATGTATCAGAATGGGTAAACAAACCTAAATATAATTCTTGGCCATCATAAAAATACGAATTAAAAGTCTTATTGTACAATGTTAGAAACTTTAGAAAAGCTGACCTAATAATACACCATCCAAATGTATCGATGTCAAAAACTAAATATCGTTAAATAAAATCTTTACAGTCGATCAGTTTTTCATTTATGCAAAATTCTCTATACTAGAATATTCATTTATACACTTTCTTTAATAACACTTTTTAGTTCTAACTGTACACATACATGTGATGGCCAGGTGTACCATTGCCTGTATTAAAAATTTTTTCTTCTATTTTCTAAATGTTGAAAGGTACGATACATTGGACTTTTTTTAAAGTTTATATTCAAGACAATTTCTTATCATATTAAATTATGTCCATGATTATAACATGACTGTTTGCTTAGGACTCGACCATTGTTTTCAATCTGGTAAAATTGATAAATTATAAATCTGCATTCTATCAATTTATATTAAAAAAATTATTTTGACATTATAAAATACAATACTACAGCGAAACAAAAATCTAACTGACCAAAATATTAAATCAACATCTATGCATACTCCAAAAACCATACATTAAGGATGGTCTGAAAGATGACTTGGAGAGCATTAATGACTTCAATTAACCTCATAAGCAAAAGCTCATTTTCAAATCAAATTTCATCTTAAATAAAACAACTGTTTCAACAAATGTAAAGCAAGGTGTGGATATGAATATTATCACCATTAAGTTTCCTTTGCTCTTTATACTTGAAATTTAGATACTGAAACTTTGGTATACTACAAGCGCTGGCTAACTCATTCTAATATTATGAATATAACTTGCTTTCCATGAATTCATGCTGCAACAATAGACAGTGTCATGTACACATTCTCAATCTCAGAACAAGAATCCAGTGCTAGAGAAGCCAAGCTAAATAAAACTTTTTTGTTGAAGCTGACAACAGTGACATCACCAGAAAAACGACGCCTATGCTTCACTGGGGATACAAAAATGGCAGTGAAAATCAAATAATAGATGTTAAACCAACTGATTTATTAATACTGGTAGGAGTTGTGTACCTTGTAGGTACCATGTAAGTTACTCTAGGTCAATGATAACCCAACTTCTGGTACTAATTAAAGGCACTAATAGAGATAATCTTGTTAGATTAGAAATATACATGCAAATAGAAATCAAAATCTACAATAATATGATATAATATTAAACAAATTAAAATGTGCTATTTACATTATTTCTGCAGGATAGTTTCACACATAGTATGAACATAAAAAAAATCAGAATATTTTTTTATAACTGGTTTAACTCAGATTTATAAACGAGTGAACAGCAACTATTGCATAAACTGTGACAAAAAGGGTCTTCACCAACTTATGTTAGTCACAATGGGATTATTTACCAAAAATTAATAAATTATTTACAAAACTTTTGATATTTGTTTTATAATTTTCTGCTCAAAAAACTTAAAAAATGGCTAGCTTACTGGTATAAGAAATATGAATAGATCTGCATGCCTTTTTTGAAAATATTTATACAAATGTTGATCTTTTCTAGATGAACTCTGTGTGAAGGTGATATGTTTGTTCGTCGATGCTGTTGATATCTGATGATAGCGATTCCTGCATCTACATTGCTGCTGCCTTGATGACTGCATGTTGAAGCTGCATCTGAAAACTCAAACCATTTACCAAACCCATGGATTAAAAAGATAAGTGAACACCATACAAAACTTTCTTTACAGATGATTACTCATCATGAACTAATGCCCACACAATAAAAACCTTTTTAACACATGCCACTTTTTATCCCTCATAAAAAATTTCTCACATTACTATATATGATGGACACAATTCTATATCACTGATGATGATAATATTTGTTCATATGAATAAACATGGTGATCTCGCATCGACACCTTATGACTTGAAGCAAACTGCAGACCAAACTTGTGCTTTTACCTGGAACACATTTGCACACTAAATATGGTCCACTGATGTCAAAGAAAAGTGTGCCCTGTCATTAAAATTTTTGGATCAATTTTCATCCAGGATGAAATGAACTAAAATTCTGGATAAACTGATTCCTCCACAAGGAAACTATAAAGTTTTGACCTCTCTGCAAAGTCATCACCAGGATATGATAGCTCTTTAAAAATGAACTGCTTTGTCATGATGACTAAGTGTAAAGTATCCTTCATCAGTAAAGAGCTTAATACATGCCTAGTTTTCTCTCTAGGTGCATGTATTTAAATGGCAAATTGTCTTTTAACATCAAAATCCTTTAAAAAAAAATCTGCACTCCCAAATTTAGACCATTCCAAATGGTCTTCTTACCTGACAAAATGATACAATGGAATCTGTCTCTTATTCATAACACTGGAATTCAGTATGTTTCAAGTGCAGCAGACGATAGCAGACTATGAATGTAATAACTAGGCAGTCTTTTTGTGCAATATAATGAGGTGATGATAGATTTCTACACTAGTCAACTTTAAAAAGCACAGTATTGTTAAATGTACAATACAAAATGTGATGAATCTCTAAATTCATAAAAAGCAATGCATTCAAATGAGCAGATTCTAAAAAGGGAAATTATGGTAATTTTTGCTGCATTGCAAAGACTCGTGAACATGACTGCACAAAGATACAATAACCAATAACGCCATGGATTCTATACATTGACTAGTTCATAATTATATTCATTGCTGACAGTTATTCTGCAGCATGTCTAACCTATACAATGTCAAACAAGTGCTGGTACATACAGAAGAATAAAACTAAAAAAACAAATACATCATAGGTTTGGTAAAGTTTGAAAAATTGGCATGGCACAGAATTCATAATCATTTATATCAATGAAAGAAGCAAGACATTATGCTACTTCCACGTCTGTATGCAAGTCATGCATACAGTCCAGGAACTACTTTCGTTGAGGCAACCGAAGTTGTCCATTCAGCAGTTGCCAATATATGTCATCACGGAATCCAAGCATATGAAAAGCAAACATCTGGTTTCCATGAATTTCAACTGTGATGTGAAGAAAGACTTCAAGAACTAAGATGAAAATTAATGAACACTACTCAACTGTGATATGAAGAAAGACTTCAAGACTCGAGATGAATATCAATGAACACAACACAACTCTCAAGTAAAGAAAGACTTCAAGAACCGAGATGAAAATAAATGAACACACATTTTTTGTGTGTGGAAGACCATCAATCTGATGGTATAGTTGACATGACTTAAGTTACTACAAGAAAATTGCACAACTGTTTGATACTGTGTCTTTAGTACTTTTAGGGTGATTTATGTACTGTATACTTTCTCCATGGTCCATGGTTCTTTTGAAATGAAGTCCGAATATTTGGAATTCAGCAGCGTTAACAGGATTAATTCTTTTTATCAAACATTGATAAATCTGAGAACAATTGACAGCACACCAAAAGAAGTTCTCCCTGCTGAATACACTGTCCATATAACTAAATAGACTCAATCTTTAGGATAGTTTCATGAGAATCGTCACATTCTCTTTTAAGGGGCACAAAGTATGTAGCACTGCACATAAATACATCGTTCTTGAAAACACATACTGAATTTACCAATGGATTTCAAAACTCATGCTTGATTTATGTTTTGATCAGGTTTAACCAAATCTGTGAAAATGTGTTGCTTTAGTGGTTGACTTTCTTTTTATAAAGTACATCCAACTTTAGGTCTTGTATACTGTATTTTTACAATATTAAGTTCCATCATCTTTGTTTCTCAAAATATCAATCTTCTAAAACCATTCTTTCTCCTAGACCTTTAAAAGACCAGAAGTACTAGTTTAGGACAAATGCATTAATGTAAAAAATTGGATTCATTGATTGGTACGATCATCATCTGCTAAAAACACTGGCCTTCCTTTTCTCCTTCACAAAATGACAACAGTTGTGTGCCATTAATTCCAAAACAGCTGATGAATTTGTCTTCAGATTCCTTTCTTTCTTTGCGAATTTCTTTCAATTTACAGTCATATAATGAATCTTTCATGCACAAAGTGTTCCACCCATTCCAAATTGACTTCTTAGGTTGTGATCTTATTGCGCTTCTATAGCCACACATTTGAAAACAATTAAGTTCATGGTAGTGCATTCAAGATTTTTCTGTAAATTCCAGTATAAGCTGCTAGGCCTTACACTGAATTATCTGTCTTATACTGAATATAGCAAATATAAATTCAATGAAAGAGTACATAATCATTAATGTATTTTATGAATTTGGATGCAGAGGAATGACAAACTTGTGACTAAATGGAGAAATATACTTGATGCCAGCATCAAGGAACACTTGTTTTGGAAAGCCCAGATCACACAAATACACTTGTGAGTTATTTCCTTTCAGGGGTAAAGGTAAGACCAGCTGAAGGCACCATTTGGCTTGAACTGTAGTACCATTTATGAGGGGATCAATCGTCAAAACTGGAGCTTTATTCTGATTGGCCCATTCTTCATGGATTTTGTACCAGGTCTGTTGTGGCATATCACTCTCGTGACTGTCCATACAGTTGATTATCATGTCTACAGCTCCTGTGATGGCATCTGAGATAAACATTTTTAATTTAACAAACTATAATATATTATATTAAATTAAATGGCATTCTAAAACAAAATAAAGTCTACATTGAATGAAAATCAAAGAAGTACAACATAATTTTGGACAATACATTTGACTAAAGCAATCATTATCGGTTTAAAACACTCAGCACATTGGTGGCTATATGGCAGACATCATTATATACAAGGTAACTTACAAACCAATCAAGGTGATGCATATTTTTAGCATAGCTTTAACAATGTTTCAGTCATATCACTATGATGTCTGCTATGTGGCAGTTTATAGTTATAACAATGTTTCAGTCATATCACTATGATGTCTGCTATGTGGCAGTTTATAGTTATGTCTAGCAATTGGGCATCATGCCACAGACATGTTGCATGATGTCCCACCCAGTCAAATTATCCAGGCCAACCAGTCCCAACACTTAACCCTTAATACTGAGTGCCAAGCATGGCAATTGTTAGAACCATTTATGTCTCTGGTATGACTTGGCCAGGATTTGAACCCATGACCTCCCGCATCTGATGTGGACACTCAAACTTTTAGGCCACCAGTGTCACCAATGTGGAGAGTGCAATGATCCCAAAAAACTTAACTCTACCCAGGGGGTACTTTGGGCCTTAATTCTCAAAAAGGTGCAGAAAACACTGTTGATCACATTAATATGTACTAGATGAATAATCCGACCAGAAATGCAATAAAATTCTATACAAAAGGTAATTTTTTAAAAAAAAACTTCCAGGGAATTGTGATTATACAAATCCATATATAAAGACACAGGACAGGCTGAACCAGATCAATTACAGAAGACAACCTTAAGTTTGATACCAAAGTCTGATACTGTCTCTTAATGCAATTCAAGTATTGATATATCACTTTTGTTACAAGAATGCCTCTATAATAGTTTAATATGAGATCAATATGCTATGCAAATGAATGCGAGTTTTGAATCCTACCATTATCAGCTTGAGTCAATATTGCTTCTGGACTTATTAACCTAATGGGTGCGAGTTTTGCTTTGCTATAAAACATCAATCCCAACCAATCCAAAGCAATAATATGAAAAACCAACTTTCAACATCTTAAAATTGTAATCATATTCTGATCAAACTTGATAGGAGTGTTTTCTATGGTATGCTGCTACACAACTTCCTTGATAACTCATGCCCTAATTACTCACAAACCTGCTTAAAATGTGGGGTCCGGCATGGATCCCATTTTTTAAAACCAGAAAATAACCCCCACTCTTCCCACAAATTGATCCCTATTTCTTGAACTTGAAGAAAATCGCAATCAAAATTTGTAACTAAAACTGATACATCATTCATTTATGGTCAAAAATGGTAAGTGGGGCCTGGAAAATTTAACCAACATTTTCAAATTATAAACTTTTAATAAGAAGTCACATAACTGGTTACATTCTTTCCAAATGACATTCTTAGTACACAATAATTGAAGATAATCAAGGAATTTTGATCAATGAAATGTCACTTATGCATAGTGTAGGTAGTATATTAACATTTAAATGCCAATTAAAAAATAATTTTTATTAAGTGAAACTTGTGTTTTAATTCTATCTTTCAGTTCCTCTTAAGTTTAATCATCAGAAATGCAATGTGTATTTAAACGTAAAATGTGTCAATCTACCATAACAGCTATGCCTACAAGCATTTCTGAGAACCTAATTAAGTTTTGATAACTGACTTGTGGAAGTATTTGTAGTATTGTTGCACTAAATTAAAAGCTGGCCTCCTTTGTACTGTCACAATAATTATGTCTTTTGAATCAAATAAAGGAGGTGGAATAAAAGGAAAGTTGAAAGGCATGCAAATATACATACTTAAAATCTAGTGGCCCATGTCATATGTCCCATGAACTCACTTCTACTGATTAATCAAATATTTTTAAATGATATTGTATTTGTAACATAATTAAATTACCTTAAATTAACCAACTCATTCTTAACTGTGACCAAAGATAGCAAGGCAACCAAGTGAAATGAATACTTCATAAAATAAAGAGATTGGTTCCACAGATTCGGACCATCGAGGGCAGTTTCAGAGAATTCCTGAACTGGCACTTATAGATATTATCAAGGATGATAAGAAGTTACACTAGTACTTTCAATGAAATCATAACAATACTGTACTAACTGAACAATTAAAACATTTGAGTTTTGACACAGACAATTGTCTCAAAAAATAAATGTCACTAGTTTTTGAAAAACAAATCTTGTTTGGTGGTGGATTAACAGTTAGTCTAGTTCCCTGCTACTCTGCCTAAAAACTTTTTATTATACAATTAAATACCACTCCAGAAACCAGACTAATCAACAAAATAAAAAGCAGTGATGTAATACACAGATGTTTTCTTGTACATGTGATGGGTGTTGAATGATCTTTCACATGTCTGACATTTTGAAAATAAATGTTATTTATATAGAAACTTCATTAGAAAAATGTATTAACAATTATTATTATTGTGATTGTAAAACATGAATTCAGTCATAAAACAGCCCAATTCCCTACCCCACTTGCAGCTTTCTTGATGTCTATACAGATTTTTAAAAAAATTTTGAGGTCCTTCAGTAACTTGCGCCCTCACTTATAGTGCGGTTTATATTTGTGGACCTCACTATGCATGAGTTATCAAGGGAGAGATGTATGAAGCCACATCATTCCATGTGGAGCCAGTCTGGATACAACCGATATACATCAGTTCCAAATAAAAATTTCCTGCCAAGTTTGATCAACTGTTCTGGAGAAGACCACCCCACCTCCGCTTCTCCGGTTTTCCATATGCTTGCTTTAAAAACCACACCACTGCTTTGGTGCCACCATGGACAAAATTTTGATACATAATAGGTTTTCCAACATTAGTTGCTATGTAAGCCACACTGTTGCTAGGGGAACAACACAGATTACAGCTTGGAAGTGCATATCCTGTGGAACACTCAAAAAAAAAAAGTTTGGTCAATATTGGCTCAGCTGTTTTTGAGAATCAACACTAACAGTGATAACAGATGAACAGTGCATGCTAGATGCAATCATTCTATATTCTCATTTCAGCTTACAAACATGTGGGCTATAGATGGGGACACAAAACTAGACTAAATATCATTAAGTTCCATCAATGCACTTATGAGCAAACAAATATCAAGAAATTGTTTTATAAACATGATGTCTTTCATTTATTATTCTGGAAAGATAAGAAAAGCAAATTTTTTGTGGTGAATAATATTTTTCCAATATTACATACCTGATCAAGTTATATTAGAATAACTTTCTCTGCATCCTTCAAATTCAACCATCCAGCAGGAATTATGTAGACAAAGGAAAGCAACTCTTACTAGTTTAACTCCCCTATCTACCTACAATTTGGTTATCATTACACCCTGATGTAATCATTTTAACTTGTGTGAAACCTTAATGGATGTTTCCATTGCAAGAAAGGATAAATGGGATTATCTATAATATTATTGGAGAGGTGGTGCACTAGTTTTGTATTTTACATAGAGTTAGAATTTTAAAGAAAAAGAATTACCCTGGATTTCCTCACTGATTATACTGGCTTTTTATAAAGAATCATGTATATCTTAGGTATTGTTTAAAAAACCTTTAACTCCCTTTATTTTAATGTATGATTGATGGGAGTAATATGGGTCATTGAGTACACATCTTGACCTTATTCCAGATGTGCATCTTTCAAAAAAGTGCTAGTTCCACATGGTCATGTTCACTAACTAGACTTCAGTAATAAATTATTTAAAAAGAGCCAATATTTTTGTTTACATTTTATGCATTTGGTAATTTATTCATTGCAATTACCTCAAGTTTTTACCGTATAGTCTGGCAACAATTTAGACTAATTCAGGCCGATTTTGTGAGCACAAGAAAGCTGTCATTTTAGTTAGCAATGTGATTAGATCATGTACAATTTCCAAAAAGAACTGGATCCAAAAAAAATGTCAGCCACATTACATCAAAGTAGTATAGAGGTATACCAACATTCTATCCACTATGCATGTTTAAAATGCAAACAACTTCACCTTACACACATCACTCCTACCTCTATCTGTGTGACCCAACAGAAGCCTGATTACAAGGATTGACTTCTCCCTTACATTAGTTTAGCACAAAAGACAATGTGTTTGTACATGTGCACAGGAGTTCCCTTTAGGATTCCGCACTTGATTATTGTCTCGGCATCAAATGTTTCCCAAGCCAATCAAGTGCAAGTGGCAAATTCATGACTAAATCTAAGGTTGTACTTTCATAAATAGGGTGTGGTCACTGTACAGCTACCACTATTCCATTAAGTTATCTCCTTACAGAGTCCATGTCATACAAATAAAACTAGAGAATGCAGACTAGGCACGCCAGTCGGCTACCTCTGCTATGTCCTGAATTAAGATCAGTACTAAAATAAACAATTTTCAGATGCAGACTCAGGGCTGGTGATTTTATTAAATATGTCAAGTCCTGACTCAAATTCTGCAAGTCCTCACTCAAATATCCACAAGCCCTAATCAAATTCCACAAGTCCTCACTCAAATATCCACTAGCCCTAATCAAATTCCACAAGTCCTCACTCAAATATCCACAAGCCCTAATCAAATTCCACAAGCCATGATTCAAATTCTATGCCCAAGCATGCCCTTTTTTATTTTACTATTTTTTGTCACACAACACTGCAAATTCTGTACTTCACACATGAAAAGAAATAAACAAAATCATATTAAATAGACTTGATTCAGACCTCAAATATCCAGCAAAGCAATTGCTTATTTTGTTGATAACTCTGGTTCCCGGAGTGGTCTGTAATAGTGTTATAAGACAAAGCAGTCACCAAAACAGGGAACTAGACAAACTGATGGTTCATAGCCAAACAAGATTCTCTTTCATGAAAAACGTGCAATATTAAAATATCACAATCATCTAGGTCACAGTTCAAATATTTTATCGTCAATTAGTAAATTATTGATGCCATTATTTGATTGCAAGTAATTGTGAAACTTCTTTTCAACCTTGAGGATATCTCTAAGTGGGAATTCAGGAATTCGCTGAAAGTAGTTTTCCAAACAATGGTCCATATCAATGTAACAAAGCTATTTATTTTATAAAGTATTCATTTCACTTGGATGCCTTACTATCTTTGATCACAGTTATGACAGAGTAGCTTAATTAAGTAGTTTCATTAGATTATATACATAATAACATTTTTAACAGTATTTGAATGATTACCTGAAACGAGTTAACCCAACATACAACAGAGCTGCTGGTTCTTAAACATGTCAGAGTTGCAATTTTTAACTTTTTTTTATTCCATTCCTTTATTTGATTCAAAAGACATAATTAATGTGATAATACAAAAAAAGCTTGCTTTGAATTCATTGCAACAATACATCAAATGCTTCTGCTAATCTAGCTGTTACAGTAGATTGACACATTTTACGTTTAATCACAAGAGGACACTTTGCCTTTATGATGATTACACTTAAAAGGGACTACAAGATTGAACTAAAACACAAATTTCACCTGATACAAAATTATTTAATTGGTATTTATTTGTCAAAGTACTGCCTACACTGGGCGGAAGTGACAGTTTCATAGATAGAAATTTTCCTTGATTATTGTTACTTATGGTGTACTAAGAATGTCGTTTGGAAAGAAAATGTAATAAATTATATAACATCTTATTATAGTAGAGATTTCATAATTTTGATTAAAGGTTCCAGGTTTTAAATACCATTTTCGATGAAAAAGCAATATAAAAATTTCTGTTACCATTTTTGATTCTGATTTTCTTCAAATTCAACAAAAAGAGAACAATTTGGGGGGTATTTTCTGGCTTAAAAATGGGATCCACACCTGACCCCACATTATAAGCGGGTTCACATGTTATCAGGGCGTGAGTTATCAAGGGAGTGGTGGCTAGTCTTTTGACTTGCAGTGATACATTTCAATTACACCTGAAAATAAACTGTGTATTACATTGGCAAAATTATTTTTCCTTGGAAAGTGAGGTTTTTTTTAAATCTTCAACCAAGCCTTAAGAACAAACACTTCACTTAAGATACAAGAGGTACTAGATCTAAAATTAGTGGGACCCTGGGTGTCAAGTTACAAGATTATTTGAGCCCAGAGTGATTAATTTCAAGATCAGGCTCATGGAAGCTGCTTGTTATTTTGTGAGCTGAATTCTTCATTAGTGTAACTGATAATGCTCTAAGCAACTGTTTATAGAAAGGAAACCAGGTTGTTTCATTAGCATGAATGAATCAACAGAATGAAACTGCATGTAGTTTAGATTTACAAACATCATATGTAGTTCACTCACTGCATGTTTAAGTTATCATTAACTACAGGTCATGTATGATAGCTGCTTCCATGAGGGGGAAAAAGATTGGCCCATATTTAGATGAGTTTGGTCATGTCAAAATCGAGGGGAGATTCCATTTAGGAATAATGTGAGTGTGGTCTGGATATACCAAAACTGGACTGCAAGTTGGATATTTCTATGTTTTGAATATTGTCTCTTCCATGAAGCCTGAACATGTACATGATCATGGAACAGTATACTGATTGTAATAAGGGACAACTTCTGGTCTTCAGCAAGAAAAAGACAAAAGCAGAGAATGGATACTGAGTGGTGTGATACAACATCAGTCATTATTGACAATACATGATTTCAATAGTCCTGGCCATCTCCACTGCTTGAGTGGACTTGTCTGAGTATGTCTGTCACTAAAGTGAGCAGGTTGTTTTTCCAGGATGTTTTCTCTTAGTGAGGCAATCACAGCTAATGCCCCTCATTCATAATTATCTTTATGATCAGAGGTGTATTTCAACATAACTTCCCAGCTGACTATTAAAGACTTTATGGAGGGTTTCTGGAAGGACAACTCTGCATGAAGGTAGTTTGAGTCACAAACCAAAAACTTATTGAATGGGTTTTTTTTTGGATATCTTCCTGGTATGCCACTTTCACAGTGGAGGATGTCTCAACTGGGATAGGATATGGACTAACATATTTTTCAGCAGATTGGTTGATGCCTTTCCTGACATATGAACAACACTTTTCATGCATTTTCAAGATCGAAACTAAGCTGATACATGTTAATGGTTTGATACCTAAATGGACAAAATGTCCAACTTCACATTATCCACCATAGACAAAGAGAAGTAAGGTCTTTCATGTCATTAATCAAAACCCAAATATATGGAATGTTTTTGTGGCGTTTCATCCAAGAATAATGCTGTGGCAGACATCCTGAACTCTTAGTGAAGCCCATTGGTATGTGTCTCGTGCATCAGATACATCAAGACTTGTGTACTTGTTGCATTGAAAGAGAAACTTCCTGCCATCTCCATCTGCTATTATATTTTATAACCAGAAATATTATTCACTATAAGTCGACAATGCCCTTCACTAGGTTTTCTTGTGTAAAGTACCTACATGGGATAGCTTAGGATTTTGTTTATCAAGGCAGGACAATGAAAATAGAGAAGGGTTTCAGAAAACAAAATTCTGAGACCCTTTGACACAGCTTGGATTACCCGCTGTTTTCCAGAATGATTGGTCAAAATCAGATGGAAAGAGAGTAGTCTGGTGACTTAGATGGGTTGCACAAGGCTGCTGGTGATGGTGCATCACTGACAATTAACAGAAGATCTAGGAAGAACTCTTGTCACCTCTCCCTACCTGCTTGCAAAAAATAGGGGCATATCACTGCCTATAAATCTCTTGGTAAGGAGAATACAAGTAAAAAAATATGCCATTGCTGAGAATCACCACTGTGATTTCTTGTACAATCCTTGAGAGTGTCATGCATTGATAGATTTCAATTACACCCAGTAGCAGAAAACCAAACAATTCATCAAAATACATCAATGATCATTACATGTCAATTCAGCTGGACAGAAAATTGTCAGATGCACAATGTCAAGTATGGAGTATGCAAGTAGACACATTGTTTGTTTAAGACATGCCTATTTTATGAACATCAGAACAAGGTATAGGAAACTGACTCATCATAAAGAAAGTTCTTGCATTACTGGTATCATGAATGCTTCAAGAGATGCCCTGTAATTTTCATATTGACCAAGAGCAACCCTTCACATCTGGCATGTAATTGTAGCTGTTTGTATACATTGTCAGATGACTAACTTGTCTGTCCGAGATAACCAACTCATGACCACTGCAGTTGTATACTGCATGTTCGTGTAACTGGAAAGGTTGTTTGACAGTTCAAATGGCATATGATAAAAAGTCATAATGGTTGGCCAGAAAGTACAAATCAAATTGTGGCTTGGATGGTCATCCAATTGAGCTGAAGAGTGTCTTCACATACTGCAAGAATGTTCTCATGCACAAATAGTGCACAAATTTGTGCAAATTCACTTCTCCTAAATTGACTCTTGTACACTCAAGTGGGATATTATTTTTTTACACAAGATTTTGATGCCCCATGGGTAGAGCTAAACACTTATCCCCATGTTCATGTCCAGTTGCTGGTATGTAAACAACAAAGGCTTATAAATTTTTGCATGAATGTATCTTTTGGTTGGACTGTTTCTCTCAATCTGACTGCATTATAATCTTGTGATGATTTTGTATTTTCATGGCCATCTACCATGGTACTTGTTAGTGACTAACATGTGTAGTGTGAACTCAGTATTTCCTGCTCAGTTGAAATTGACAGTGCTTTCTCAAGCTGTTTCCTAAGAACACAGATCATGTATTCTCAGACCAAACAGAACAAATGTGCAACTTAAATAAATGCCACATTATAAAAATTATAAATGGAATAAATGCCTACAAACTGTGTCTGGAAAAATCCACTGGTGGAAATTTATGTTGCTTTCTTAAAGTCAGCTGTGACAAAAAACTAATGGAATGGCAATGTCTAAGTAACATTAAATGCACTGGATATTAAAAAATTCTATGCACCATATAAAGAAAATTTTTCCTTGGTGTACCATTGAAAATGAAATGTGGATCATGAAATTTAAGGCTAACTGGATTCAATTAAGGATATCTTCACAGCATGATAACTGGAGTGAAAATTGGTATATCCAGTAAACAACTGGCAAGTAGATAGGGGAGTTAACCTGTAAGAGTTGCTTCCCATTATCTAATAAATATAAAATTTTGTTCATCTCGTGTGGAAGAGAAGCAGAGAAAGTTATCCTTATGTGATGTAATTGACAGAGAAATTTTAATCCACTATTAAGTTTGTACCCTCATGATTTACCTTAAGTTTTTTTGCTGTGTATATGTGCACAAAACAAATGCCAAGCAAATTACAAATACAAAAGATGTGTTTCAATAGTCTGACATATAATAAGGGTTAGTTTAGCCTGTAATTCACTATATACCAGCATGATTTAAATTTAAATTATAAATATAATCCAACAGTTGTGTCAAGGGCTCCTGTCTACCAATTTGTTTTACATTAAAACTGTAATAATCTAACAGATGTGTCGAGGACGCCAGTTTTGTAAGCATAAGTCTATTTCTGCACATTACCTGTTCACTCAAATGATTAAAGTGTAAAATGAACACGGAAAATTTAAAACTCAAAGCTTAATCAAGACAAGCCCTAAGTATGAAATTACGCAATCACATTTCTAAATTTTTAAATTCTAAGATTCAAAGTATTTTTCTTCATTGCCATCATTTCAATAGTCATCTGACCACAGGCCTTTGAAAATCTGTAGTAACAAAACATTGGAAGAAAACAAATATGCTAGATTTGGTCTGAACATTTTGCAGTTGGACACAACTTCCGAGTGAGTACATATAATAAATTACCTTTAATTCATATACTAATTTCAGTTTCAGTTATTTCCCTGTAATATCTCTATACATTCTACTGCTGTTTGTCAAGGTAACCAAGGGTCCTATTAGAGTCAAATAAAAAATACTACTTTGCAATTAGTGAAGGTGAATCACTCAGGAAGTAAAAAGCCCATTTTTATGAATCAATACTTAATTTTATTGTTCTTTTTGGTTGCTATTTGTCCTACATAAAAATGGAGTAAATAAACAGAAATATAAAAGTATAAACTGTCCACCAAGTTCAACAAATCTTAACAAAGTCAAAGTCTTCTAATATATCAGTTTTTAGTTACTTTAAAAGGTGTATTTGTCAACAAAGCTAATTTACAAAATTACTGAAGAATTTTAGACCTAGTAGTTCAGTATTCATGTAATTTAACATCAGTGACCAAAATTGTCCAACATTATTACAGATTTTCTTTGATATTTAAAGTTTATCATTTAGAGTTAGTTTTTCAAACACATTACACTTTGTATTCTGATAAATAATTGTTTTGTGTCCACCTATGTTATGTAATATTTAGTCAGAAAAATCATTTTTAAATTATCATATAATTGCATTGTAATTGGATCTTGTACCTTTGGCACTAGTAAAAGTTTTCCTATTGCATAGCTTGTATAGGTTAAGTTCATCTTCCACAATTTTTTCCATGTGGCCCAGATGTGGTATGACGACAACAGTTTTGACATTGTGATTAGCTATCTGTCTTGCACAGTTCAATCCCTGAGCTCCCTGAATATGAGGACAACACAGAATGACAACTGTTGGAAGCTGATGACCATTTTGAGGATTTAACCTGAAAAAAAAGAGAAGACAAACTCTTAATTACATGGTTGTCTTATGCAGTGTAACTAATTAACAACTAATGTGTTCAGGAAACTTGAGGCCATGATGTTGGAAAAGTTTTTAACTTAATTTTCTTTCGGTTTTTGAACAAATTTTTAATTTTAAACAAAGTTGCAAAGGTCTCTTGTTGTGAATCTTTCACAAGCTTTTTCTGCTGGTGACTTGTGTAATAGAATATAGTGTGACCCCGCTATAACACGGTAGTTGGGAGCCATAGAACTCGACCATATTATGGACTAAATTGTGTTATAAGCAATCGGGTCAGTTAGTTAAAATAATGCATGTACCCCAACAAATTTGGAAGGCAAGGGGTAGGTAATAAATACAGGCAGTAAAATATGTGCTTCATTGGTACAGTTACCTCCTTAAATCGAACATATTAAATGGGAAATACACCTGTAGTGAAAACAGAGAAGGAATATATAATATTTTTCTTTATTCAGAGAAACTTATACGTGTATACTGTTTATATATACATGTTTATTGTATAGTATGAATAGAGTATCAACACCGTGTACTCACCCACGTAGCTCATCACATACATTGAGGGGCCCTGAGTGGCCAAGTGGCTTAAAGTGCTCTCCATTACAGATCAATGCCATCTTACCTCCATCTGTGTGGGTTTGAGTTATGGATTGCGCCAATGTGGATATGTGAGAAAGCTTGCCAGTAGCTTCTCATGGGTAGGTGGTTCTTTCCAGGGTTTTCCTGGGTTCTTCCACCATAATTTAATACTGGCCGCCATTCATAGCCTATCGTGTACTGAAAAATGGCGTTATGCCTTACAACAACAACAAGAACAACATACATTAAATCCACAGTACAAGTAATTCCATCAAAAATATGCACACACACATTTAAAATATTCAAAAAAATTTTCATAGGTCAAATAGGTCTGAATTCAGTAGAAAAACATTGTACAATCATGTAACATAGTACATGGCAGCTAGTAGAAGTGGTGGAGGAAAAACCTGGGATAACCCTGGAAAGGACCACCGACCCCTGGAAAGCTACTGGCAGCTTTCTCACATACCTACATTGGCTGAACCTGGGACTTGAACCCATGTTGACTGAAGTGAGATGGCAGTAAAAGGCAAGTGCTTTAGCCACCTGGAGCCCAAATAAAATATAGAGATCTTGATTAATTCCTTCCTTATTTGTGAAACCAAACTGAAGTTTAGCTTTCAGTAAACATATTTGTGATCTGAAACAATAATGTATTTTCTAAATTTAGATATACTTTAAGTAACTTACCATTTTATTTTAGAAATACTTGATACTTAAAGTTAAAAATCTAAAGTCTGACTATAAACTTACCTATGACTACCTCCTAACAACTGAAGCACCATTTCACTGGCTGACCGCCCAACCATTTCTATTCTTCTTTCCACAGAAAAGCCATATTTCTCTGAAGCTGCAAACAGTCTACATCTCATGTCATAAGTAATACAGGGAATGACTAGACCTGAATCTGAAAGGTAAGAAGCAAATCTTAGATCCGACCATATTTTGTCCCCACTACAAAGGTCTTAATTTTGCATGCAAGTTATTATCTTCAAGCTCCACACTGAAGTAACCTTGCTTTCAAGTTTGACCTTTTAATAAACTGTTTATTAGGTTTGGAAGAGTGGTGTTCATGCACTGTGTATTTTCAAAATGAATGAAACTTATCCATACCTGGATTAAGCCAAAATGACTAGTACATTCAGTACCTTCTAAAAAAAAAAAACCATTCTGAATAATGAGTCAATGATATCTAGGTCAAAATTTGGGGAGTCTAATTCTAAATGTGAAGAGTCTAACTTTAAACTTCAGGAGTTAAAAAACGGTGTTTTCAGAAGCTACATTATGGCACAAATAGTTTTTCTGGGAATAAAAAGGACAAGGAAGGCTATTAAATAAAAATGGTACAGTACATATTTTTGATTTATGTTATGTACATCTTTGTATAAGCAATTGGAAAAAGTATTTCCAAAAAATCTGATAAAACTGGGCCTCTACTGTGTACTGAGTAAAGGTTGTGTATTTTACTTGTCATTTCTTCGTATAAATTGGTCCTCGCATACATTTAATTTTGCCTCTTTTGATTAGAAAATACAAAATATTAATGACTCTTTTCTAAATGTATTGTAGTCCAGTCAGACTGATTCATAGGATTTCGTATTAATTTAAAATAAAATGTTCAGACTGTCCATGAGATATACAGGGTTGCCAAAGATCAGAAAAGTCAGGAATTTTCATTCCAGTAACCTGTGGAATCCTGATGCATGTATTTGAAGGGATTATCAGTTTCTAAAAAAATACTGACTATAACCTATAACCATAATTTTGTTAATATGTAATTTCTCCCATATCATCAATATCTGTATTAGTCATAGAAACTATACAAAGACCTTGTATCCAGGTTTATTGTAATTAATGTGTTTTCTTGTATACTGTCTTGCAAAAAAAATCTTGTATAATAAACTGAGTCTGAGTTTTGAGTATGAGAAAAGTTAAATGAAAAACAGCTAGATTACCTAACATGCATCTATATTTTTTATAGAACTTTCATATGTGTGCATGTGTGTAACAGAATTGTGCAGTTATATTGAATATAGGAGAAAAGAGTGCACACTGACAGGTTATGTTACAAAATAAATACGGTAATAAAATCGGACTAACCTAGTTAACAGTTACATAGTCATAAGGCAGACATTTAATGCACCTAAGTTTTGTGGTCGAATCTCAAAAAGACATTACAATAACAGTGCAGAAATGAGACTTAAAAATAAATATTGGCTTTGAAGGTAAAATACTGACCATGAAACATGGGATGAAATTAATTTTGTGTTTCAAAAATTTATCTTAACTCAATCTTATAGAACAGAAGGATAAGTAAATAAAATAAAAAAATATATCAACCTGGAACCATTATCATTAACATAAAGTGCCAGTGGTTATGTGACACCTTTTAGTGATGATATATATGTAAGCACAAAACTGCATATGTGTTTGGTTTAGAGTTGGCAGAAAAAGCTAGTCTGATGTGGGACAGCCATATATGAAGGCCATATGGCCTCAATGTATTCAAGTGCCTTTTCATACAAGGTCTTTCCTCCATCTCATATGAAACACAAACGTGGCTTTTAATTTATTACGTACCCCTTTTTTATGCTTTCTAAATATTTTCTCTTTACTGTGTGAATGAAATTTAAAATAAAATTGGATTTATAAAATGTTTGATTAACTGTCTCAAACTATCTTCATGTGGATGTCAAAGAAAGCACCTAAAGTAGTTTGATACAGCAATACAGATTGAACAGCTTGTATCAAATACCAGATCAAGCATGTAACATGAAATGGATATGCAATAAATAAATAAAGTTAAAGAGTGGAAACAGTATGATTTGACCTTGCCCTTGACTTTTAAGATTGAATTCCTAATGTAGTATAATATACCTTCTAGTGATAACAAAATGTTATCCCTTTATTGCAAAACATCTCAAAATTATAGCACCAAAATGAAAACTTTAAACCATAAATTTAACCTTGAAGACAGGGCCCCCAATGTGATTTACAATATAGCTTCTAATGCTAATATGTAAAAAGTTCATCCCTTGATTTCAAAAGGCTTTAATTTTTGAGAAAATGGGAAACAAAAAAACCCATGGTCTTGACTTTAATGACCAAAACCCCAAAACACTAAAGATGATGTGTAAGGATACTAAATTACATATCTTCTTCTCAAACATCTTTAAAAGTTACTGAGTGGAAAGGAAGTGATAAAAATTAAAATAAGCTATGACAGCGACCTTGAAGATACGAAACCATTTGTGATATTTGATACAGCTTCTATATATGATGCATAAAGATAACAAGTATTATCCCTTAATCCAAAACAACTGGAAAGTTACAGAGCAGAATAAAAATTGTCATTGAAAATTTAAAGATGGATCTTTGACCTTGACCTTGAAGACAAGACCACAATCTAGTATGTGACACAGTTTATAATATAAAACTAGTTACATGTGGTTTCATCACTTAATCTCAAATACAAACTTGATACCAGCTTGGTACCATTCTAATTTAGGACAAAATAGACATCTTTAGAAGTGTTTTGCTGGAAACTCCATGTCATAATGATTATTAATTCACGTGCAGTAGTGTCAAGAATTTTTTTAAAAATAAATTTAGATCCTGATAGAAAACTCTAGAAATTGCAGATTATAATAAGACCAAGTAATTAAATAAAGGATTTCCCCCTCTAGTTTATTTCCCTTTTGACATTATAAAATGTAATGCATATACTCGCTCACAAATAAACAACACAGACACTGGTCTACCAATGCATTACACATTATGCACTGGATGATCAGGGGGAGTGTTTTTTGTTTTACTGTTTACCTTGAACAAACTGCACAAACCCAGAGATGCTTATACAGTCTGCATTTGGCTTATAAACAAGTATATTTTGATACATATTTACAGACAAACCCAGATCTAACCTGTAACATATTTTTGCTCAGCTGGAGAAGGTAATTTAATCTGTTGGAATGTCACTGGTCCTGAATTCAAAATATTTTCATCATGGCGATATTGTGATTTACTCTCAGCTACTTTAACGACTACTGGTTGTCCATTTTCTATTTCCTCAAACACTGCCTTTTTATCAAAAAGTTTCAAATTTTTTTCAAAATCAAAATCATCCAGCATAGATTCAACAGGAGCACTGAAACAGTTCTCTCTAATGGCAGGTTTTCGTCTAAATTCAATCTTTCTAGGTGTTAATGATGATCTTGAACATTTTTCATCAGAGGCTGTGAAAAAAGAAGAAAAAAATTCTGCTTAATGAGACATAATTAAATCACTTGAGCAAAGGATATCATTTTGACATGCTTTTCATGAGCACTCATCCATGTGATGAATCCAATAGAGTTTTAAAGTTGAACATGCATCACTGTAAATGAAATAATGATAAATGGAAAAGTTTCTTGGAATTTGAAATGTGAATAGCTGCAACCTGATTTTGCAAACTATGATTATTAGTTTTCACATTTTTCATAAAAATGAATACAATGATCTAGTTTCACAACTATATCACAGCTTAAAAGAAACAACTACTGGAAAACAACATAAATTTGAGAACTACATGGACACTAATGGCTTGCTTTGCATGAGTGCTTGTTGAAACCTTAAGGCAAAATTGGAGCACAAAGGCATGGCCTATATGTTGTAGATTTGTCAAAAAAACTTTTTAACATTTTAATAGCAGACCTTGTTTTGTGGCTATTCTTGTAGGATTAATTAATAAATAAACATTTCAAGAACTAAGTATAAAACAAGAGGCCTTAGTGGACCTGATATTGTTTACCCACCTTATATAACTTGACCAATGACCATTTTATTTGGAATTCTTAGTCTTGTAAGAAACACAAAAACTATGTTAACTATCTTCGGACCTCTACATTTTGCCCTTCTACCCATTTTGCAATTGTCAGTACATTTTTCAAAGTTAAAAGCATACTTAATATGCAGTGACTTCAATCATAACTAAACTTATTCAAGATCTTGATGAATTAAACATATTACCAAAATCTATAGAAATGGAATGAGACATATAGTCTTTAGAGATGTAACAAGCTCAGCCAGTCAACTACTGATCAGTGTACATATGTACTGAGATAAATTATTCCAAGTCTAGATCATGATGTTGTTGTTGTGGGGTTTAACGCCATTTTTCAGCACAGGAAAGGCTATACATGGCGGCCAGTATTAATGGTGGAGGAAGAAACCGGGAAATCACCGGAAAGAACCACCGACCCACGAGAAGGTACTGGCAAGCTCTCTCACATATCCACATTCGACGAATCTTAGACTCGAACCCAGATAGAGGTGAGATGGCAGTGATCCGTAACGGACAGCGCTTTTGACCACTTGGCCACTTGGGGCCCCCTAGATCATGATTTTATAAGCCTATTTACCAAGCCTGAAAAAAGTCTGAGAAGAGTAAAGTCTCCAACGTAACATGCTCAGTCAGACACATGCTTGGGTCATAATATGTAATAGAACTTCCTCATACTAAACTGCAATGAATGTTAGATATTCAAGACTTTTCAATTCAGTAAGTTCAATTAAAACATGACCAGAAATACATTTGTTAGAGTGCTGACAAATTCAGCCAATCAAATTTAAAATTGCATCATTAAGTATGCATGGAGCTAGCTCATTATTATACACACAGGTGATCCTGAATGATATGAGCCTATTGAACAAGTTTGATCAAAATCTTATCTAAAATAGCTCAATGATAACTACTCTCTAAAACAGCTTGATGATAACTACTTATCACAAATAGCTTGATGATAACTACCCTTGATAACTAGCCTTTCTGCCAAAGTTTTGTCAGAATTTGGCTACAAATATCATCTGGGTGATTAAAGAATCAATGCCACATCACTTCATTAATAATTAAACTTGTATCATGACTGGATGACATAAGCCTATTTACCAAGTCTGATAGAAAATGGATTAAAAAAAATGAAGTCTCAAAAGAGTGTTGACAAGCTCAGCTGATTTGATGGAAGATCTTGTTCTTAGTATGTACGATCATTGATCTCTGTCATAAACATAGTCAACTATATTTAAGACTGATTACCAACTTAGATCAGAAACGTGAATACATCTAAGAGCTGGCTGATAGTAACCTGTATTCCAAGTTTAATCAAAATTGCATACAGCCTCTATAGCAACTAGAACAGATGCACCATCACCTTATTATTATGAATTGATCTCACTCACTATTGAATTATCTAAGATATAAGCTTTTATGTACATCCCCACAAACTCTCAGTTTTAAAAAAATTAAGAGCCATTTGACCCGTCATACTAAAATCTCAAGGGTCAAAAAGAAAATCTCGTCAAAATAAAAATCTCAAGAGCCAAAATGAAAATCTCAAGTACCTCAAGAATCATTTAAGTTTGAGTCATGGCCTCATAGCTGGGGTTGTTCCTTATTCATGAAGTAATCTGATACTAAATATTTCTTAAAACTTTTAGAAGATTTATTCTCCTTCTCAGAATTGTTAATAACTTTCTGTTCTCACGTCCTGAGGGTCAGAATGATCATCACTGACAGTTCAATTACAAAAAGTAACTGAAAATATTCTTCTGAGCCATTGTGATTAATTAATACCAGCCAGTATGTTACATTTCTATAAAATAAAAAAGGTGTATATCTCATAGTTCACTGCAAAGATTTGCTTCTAAAATAAAAGTTACCAGCATTTTTAGTTTCCTTCATTGAGTTTCACACTCAACAGTTTATCACTATTTTTCTGGTCCAAATTTCATTCTGATTCACTTTTTTGTGAAGAATGGAGAAAAGAGATCTCGGAAATGCTTAATTACATGTATTTGGATGAAAATTTTTGATTTGGGATGCAGAAAATCACCCAGACAGGAGTCCTCTGTATGCACGATTTTGTTGCAAGGAGGAAACTTTTGCAGCCAAATTAATATGTTCTAATAACTATGAAAACTGAAGCAATGCTTTTATTTTAGTTTGTTGCTGACTATTTTGATCAGAGGTCGCCGGCTTGCTTTGATGAAGATGCATGTGTGATTGAAGGCACCGCCAAAGGCTCTCTTTGAAGGACAAAACAAACACCCATTTGTTATTGCTGCAGCAATATCAAATGAATTGTAGAACATTGACACAATTTTTTTAAACAAATTCCTTAGTATATATATAGTCCCTGACAGACGTGATCCCTTGGTGGATCCAGTACGCTTGAGAGGGTTGTTATTCGCCATATGATTTGTATTCTTTATATATATATATATATATATATATATATATATATATATATATATATATATATATATATATATATATATATATATATATATATATGTTTTCATTGAAGTTGCAGCAAAACTATTTACTGGGTTTTTTAATTGTTTTTTTTTTAAATTGCTGTCATGTGGTCGATTCACGTTTCCACACACAGAGGTGGTCAATTGTAGCTATAGTCTGAGCCTATTAACCTGTTTGTTTGTTCCCCCTACCGATTTCAATAATGGAAATATTTAATTTGATAAAAAGTGCAGAAAACTTTGTCATTTCATTCACTGATTTACATTTTCTAACCTGACTCGAGAAGAATTGCCATAACACAGTCATTGCCTGTGCATTTTATGTTTAACAAAGTTTTTAATGTAAAAGAGGGCCCTGCTTGAGACTCAATTCCAGTTCCTGGACCAGTCTATTTTCAGCAAAGGGGTTGATGTGTGACTAAAGATATACATACATATGTTGTCTGCTTCTGATATTTACAGTGCCAAATTTGCCTTTCACATGGATTTAACAAGCGGTTTCATTAATATGTTCATGTGTGCAAAGGAATAAAATTCTAAACTCAAGGTTATGGTAATTTACTTAATTATCCAGCAGTTACCAAATAGGATGAATTATGTCATTATGTTGTCATATGGAAATAAACTGCCCCATAGTGTATGGCCCTGTGTTAGTATGGAAAGTTAGGCATAACTGGTGCATGGGAATGCCAGTATTAGTGTCCTTCTGGTCACAGTCAGGTTAGGAGTTGTAAATCAGTGATTGGATTGACTTAGTTCTGTGCACTTTTTATCACATTAAATGTTTTAGTTATTGAAACAGTAGAGGGTACAAACATAAGGGGATGTAGCATTGGACTAGTTTGATTATATTACAGCATACTGTATCAAAGCCAGATATCAGCATAACCATAAGTGGATTATGACATAACAATGAACTGTTAGGATTATATATATACAGAGATCTGCAGGGTTTAGGACATCTCCCCCCTGACATCCCCCCCATCAGATAGGACTTATTATTACCCCCCATGAGCTTAAAACTTAATTCATTTAATATGACATTTTGCCAATAAAATATAAACACTTATATCAAGTTATGTTAAAAGAAAAAGGTTATTTAAAATAAATCTCAGTAGTGTTAAACAAAGTTAACATTTTCACATATTAAAAATGTTTTGTTTAAATGTTAATTTTGTAAACAATTGCTTTTAAGTATTCTTTGTCATGATTTTCAAAGTCAGTGACTATGTCTGCAATTCTCAAAGAACAGTCTGGGTACTTCCTTTTTGGTTGTTACATCATAATCCCTTATGTCAACATCTGGCCTGAGTACTGTACTGAAACAACTACAATTAATTGAATGATGGCTAATCCATCTGTGGTTTATCTTAAATATACCAAAAATGCACTATAAATAAAGGTTAGACTCAAGCCTCATCAACATATTTCAAAGAAACCTCCTGTTCTACATTCAGTAAAAGCACTAGCAATTTATTGACAAATAGACAATGCCCATTTTTGTTATAACTAACAATGCTTAAAAATGGGTGTGAATTTGTTCACAGCTCAAAGGTGGTGTCAAGCTACCCTTAAGATCCATGAGTGTGTGTGTGTGTGTGTGTGTGTGAGAGAGAGAGAGAGAGAGAGAGAGAGAGAGAGAGAGAGAGAGAGAGAGAGAGAGAGAGAGAGAGAGAGAGAAAGAGAGAGGTCAGGAAAGTAGATATTTCACATTTAATAATGCATTCATTTTAGGTGACAACAGTCATACCTGTGCACTAATGGAGATGTGAGTATACATTAAAGCTAAATGTTATGATATATGAATATGAAGTTGTATATAGATAATGGGAGGAAATGACTGGGGGGGAGTCCAGGGGGAAATGTCTGGGGGGGATGTCAGTGGGGGATGTCGGGGGGAAGATGTCCTGATACCAGAGCTGCCATCCCTCCAGACATGCAATTTGTGAAAAGAAGAATAAAAATTAGTGAATTTTGAACATAATTAGTGAAAATTTATATAATGACATTAGCTCTATCCACTCTAATAGTTAGTACTGCATTACATGAAAATTCCAAAATAAAACAAAAACATTTTAATTACACTGATTACATGTATACATTTATTTGGAGCCAAACTTACTGATACAAACAAACTTAATGCCTTTTGTCATGAAATGATGATGTGGCAGGCTTGAACTTCCTCAATTGTGCTATTGTAAATTTGTTTTTAAAACAGTTCAGGCTGCTGGTTAATCTTGGTGACTAAAACTGTTACAAGTTTTCATCAATTAAGGAGACACTAAAGTTTGTCTTATCTTTCCTCACAATACAAAATACTCCTTCACTGTCACTGTTGCTGATCTCCAACTGAGAAAGGCAGGTTATATTTAACAACTCATAATGCTTTAGCATTGGTAACATGCAAGACTTGAGTAGGTGGCTTAAAGTACTCCAGAGCTGAAATCTGCTGGGGGTGCTCTTAATTTTCACAATGCTCTTTGCTAGCAGTGTGCTTTTTCACATTGTTCTGCCACATGCCCACAGGACACACTATAACTATTAAATATAGTTCCACTAACATCATGACTAGCAATACAATGACCATTGCTGCCATTTTGATTAGCAATTAATAGAATAAAAGTTATTTTATTCTCAATTTAAGCAGATTGAGAATCTAGGAATTCTTAATTTTTTGTGTTACAAACACAGAGAAATTAACATTGAACAAAACAGGGTACCAGACAAAGACTGACAAATCACATAACATTGAACAAAACAGGGTACCAGACAAAGACTGACAAATCACATAGGTGGCGCTCTACAGTTTCATATTTAGCATAGGGTTAAAATTTTAAAGAAAAAGAGTTCCCCCAGGTTTCCTCACTAGTTATACTGGTTATTTAAAAGAGATTTTGTATATCTTAGGTATTGTTCAAAGAACCTTTAATTCTCTTCATTTTGATGTATGATTGATGGGTGTAATATGGGTTAGAGACTATACAGCTTGGCCTTACTCCAGATGTGCACCTTTCAAAAAAGTGCTAGCTCTACTTGCTCATTTTCACTTCTCAAACTTCAGAGGTAAATTGTAAAAAAAAGAGCCGATAACTTTTTTACATTTTATGTATTTGGTAATTCTGTCATTGCTCTTTTAGAAGCTGGTATTATCTAGTTTGGCAAAATTCATTTTCCATATTTTAATAGCTGCCAAGAATAGTGTACTTTAGACAAATTTAGGTTGATTTTTGGAGCACAAGGGAGCAGTCATTTTAGTTAGCAGTGTCCTAAGATCATTTAAAATTTCCAAAAGTACAATATCCAAAGAAATTTCATCCATATTACATGAAAGTAGTATATAGGTATGCCAACATTCTCTCCACTGTGCATGTTTAAAATGCAAACAACTTCACCTTACATACATCACTCTCTCAAAAGTACATAATAACTGGTGAGCGCCACAATAACATTGAACGAAACAGGGTACCAGACAAAGACTGACAAATCACATAACACTGAACAAAACAGGGTACCAGACAAAGACTGACAAATCACATAATATTGAACAAAACAGGGTACCAGACAAAGACTGACAAATCACATAACATGATTATGCTTCCTTTACGATGATTATTTTAGAAAAAGTCCGTTATTCTACTCAATGACAACAGGGGAGGTGGGGGGATGCCAAACAGTTTTAAGTAGGAAAGATTCCAACAAAACAATTTTATGTTGAAAAGACTCAAATAAACAACATTATAACCGATAATGAGGTTATTATGCAGCAGTGGAAAAATGGAACAAATGGAAAGAGAATTTTGTATGTACCAAGATTTAAATGACGTTTTTGAATGGTTTTGCAATGTGCATGACAACACATGCTCGCATATTATGCTTATGCAAAAAAAAAAGAACTATTAATGTATATTCAGTTGATATAAGTCTATTATTAACAAGAACCTTTTAATAATTAATGTTACTTTTAAACAAAGATCCTAAATAAAGATATTAAATGCTTTGTAGAATGTAGCTTTCTTACTACGTACATAACATAAAAATTTAGCCCCCCTCTGGAAAGGCCACTTGTCATATATTGGAGTCTTCTAAATTTAAAAACAAAAAAAAAAACAGCGTAAAATCACTTTACAACTGACAATAAACCAATTCTCGCTTATAGAAGACCCAAGAATTTGCAAGATTTTCTAATTTGAACTAAACCGACAGAAAATAAAAAAACAACAATTCTTGTCATCTAAATGTATTAAACACCAGTGCTCTCAATGTGCAAACATAAGAGAAAGTACTTCTTTCAGTATTGCTAATACAAAAGATAATTTTTCTCTACATTATAATACTAACTGCATATCAACTGATGTGACTTATTTGATAACCTGTAAAAAATGTGATATGCAATGTATTGGTCAAACACTCAACAAGTTTCAAAAAGAATGAATAATCATTGCTTTCACATTAAAAAAAATTTTAGAGATCCTGTTTTCCTCCAATATTTCAAAAAATTTAATACCAATAATTACTCTCTACTCAATCTTTTTTCATGCCAATGGAAACATGAATAGTCTCATAAAAGAAACTTAATGGATTCATAAATTAGATACTTTGTATCCTAATGGCCTTAATATAATGCATTTAAAGAACTGATAATACATCATTCCAGATTTGTTTGCTTGAAGTGTTTTCAACGGCTGATAATCTGGTGGCTTAGCCCAATATACAATCATGCAGTAATCGAACTGGTACACATGCAACAGTTATCAATGACCACCTGCCGCAGATTTGCTAAGCATACTCTACCTGAATTTCTTCGTGATCTCAGTTCCACTTGATCCTCTTTTGTTGGTGTGTATCTTGGACTACTTCCATTTCTGTAAAATTGAAAATTCTCTCCTCTGTCCCTAGTAGGTGTCTGTTGTCTGTAGCGACTGGGTGATACATGGAAATTATTATTGCCATGGTTACTATCTGGGTAGCCACCAATTTGTGGCTCTAACACTTTCACAGTAGGAGCTACAGCTTCCTGCTCTGTCTCTTCAGTTTTGAGTTTGGAAGGTGTTGTGGGCTTTAACATTATGCAGGCTGCCTCTTCTGGACCTTTAACTAGCTTAAGGTCTTTTATATCAGCAGCACTTGAAAACAGAAGTGAGTAATTAACAGATAGGTAAAGAGTAATAGAAATAATTAATGCATAGGTAAACAGTAATTGAGATAATTAATGGATAGGTAAACAGTAATTGTGATAATTAACTCATTAACCCCTGGCACTGTGTTTATGGGGAAGGAGGTGATAGCCTACTTCTGAGTTGTGTAGTGTCAAGGTCATGTATGATACAATAAAGTGGGTGGTATTATAGAAAGGTAGACAGATGTAGCTTTACGATGATACCAAATAATATGGGTGTTCTAGTTGCACTACAAAATACAGAGGGAAAAATGCCATTTTATTGTACCAAAGTTTATTCCAGCCGAAATTCACCTGAGGTTAGAATCCGATTTTGTGTCGATTTTAGACTTTTTGGCCTTAGATCTAGACAGACCAGTCTGAACTGCACACAGACAGGTGAACCTTTGCAAAAAGTAGGACAAAATGGGCATTTAAAATGAAGAGTGGTCTTGACACAAAATAATGGGTCCATTAAGCAAAAAAACCGTTTTTTTATCCTTCTGCTCATGATCTGGCAAAAGAGCCAATGAAAATCAACATTTCTAACACAAATAGGCATTAAGTTAACCGAAAATGTCTTGGAAGTCGATGTATTAGGATGTATTCAGAAATATCTCCCAAAATTGATTTCCTACTCGCATTTTAGGCAAAAATGACAAAAACCTCCAGCGGTTATGGGTTAAGGTTGTGATGGAGTGATGTCATCTGCAACACTCCCAAAATAAAGACACTTGGGCCATCAATCAACTGAAAGATTTAGAAATGTCTAGAGATTTGCTAGAGACGATGACATGCTTTCAGAGCTCATTGTTGGAAAAATTTGAGCAATAAAATTAACAGAATAATACTGCATGGAATAATTATGGACACCAAATGTCAAATGTCGGACATGCTGAGTTAGATACCAGGCATATCAGCTGATCTTTTGAACCTGTCTGGCAAAAAAGGCATTTTGAGCATCTGAGTCAATAATTTCAAGTAATCTAAATAAGACATTTTCACAAATATTTACTACATTTTTCAATTATATTAAATTTTTTCTTACTGTTCCTGTTTATTTATATGCACTTTATGTCCATATTCATCTTCATTTGGAAGTCTTTATCTTCCCAGTTTGTCTTTTGTAATTCTTCACATTTAACTTTTTTGGAACTTTACTTGCAATCATCTATATATAGCCAGTACTATGCTTTGTGCCTTTAAACCCTCCTACTAAATCTGTCCACTGTATTTTGAACAATACATTTTCCTTTGCAAAATGTATAAAACACTTGATAAGCAATTATCGATCATGTTTTTATTCTGTCATGCTGAGAACAAAATGTTCAAAGCAAGCTTGGAATGCACGCCTATCTTTCTATCACCATACTCTTAGATTTTCCTGGAATACGGAGCAAAAAATGAGAAATAATAACTATCCAATGTTAATTATGAGATCAGCCTGGCTACTAAATTGGATAATGCTAGAAATACTCACTTAATGGTTATCTCAGGGATTTCACATGCAATACCATTCCTGTAGGTATGGCTAATTGTCAATGTTTGCCCACTGTTGTCCACAGCCTTGACCTGACCTTGGTAAGTTCCAAGGACATCTCCACAGTCAAGGGAGACCAGACATCCTATCCAATTTATACTCATCTTCACCAATACTGATCACCAATACTAATCTGCAATATTAAAAGTAAAAAAATTCATAAAAAAAAGATATGTTGTAAGCATTATTTTAGCATTTTTTAGCTTCAAAATTTTAGCATATTTTGCATCACACTACATGTAATTATTACATTTGCTTATTAGCAATCCAGAAATTGTACACCATTCTACAAGAAAATGGAATGAAGGAAAGTGTTACAGATTTACTTATCTATGTAAATTAGCACTAGGTTCCAACCAAACAAAATTCTAGCAGTAGCCAAACTTGCATCAATAACCTTAATTTTGTTGGTAATGACATTTTGTATCTCTTTCTTTACTCTGACAACCACTAAAGCATGTCAAGAGTTAAAAATTAGTATTCATTTATATTGTAACACATACACACACACATACACACACACAAACACACACACAAACACACATATATATATTATATATATATATATATATATATATATATATATATATATATATAGAGATATAAATGCAATAAACTGACTACAACAGTACGAAACTAGTAACTAACTAGCTTAAGCGCTTTCGACTCTTAATGAGTCTTTTTCAAAGGCAAATACAAAACATATATACGACAAACAAATAAACACAAAACGTGTTTGTAAACCTCTACATGGCTGTCTCCACATGTGTTAAAACTATAAATACAAACGGGTTGTATAAACTAGTTCCAAGACAACAAAACCAAGATAATATTGTACCTAGTCTCTACAAATATGATATCTGATAGCTTAGTTAACAACCATGTAATTTAAAGATGCCAGGGTACTGACCATTGTACATTCTGAAACGTAAACTGGCAAAAGTAATCTCCACTAGTAAATAATGCAGCAGCAAAGATGTGAACAACCGTAGACCCACAGCTATCTTGCTAACTTTGTCAAAATTTCTTGAAAAAAATCAACTCTTGCAGTAAAGTTTGTTTATTCTTCAACTACATAACTCATTATAGAATGGGCAAGGGGTGAAATGAGTTATTTCCCCTTATCCTGAAAAAGGCTAAACTCTGGTCTCCCAAGGTATGTCAGATAGTTTCTAACTCATGAAAACTTTTCTTGCTGGAGAACTGACTCCATATGGAGACCCTAACAGGGTAGATGACCGTAAGGAAATAAAGGTCTAATAACACAAGAGGTTTCACCGCTAATGACAGATTGTTTACAAAAGGGACTCTGGGTCATCATGAATAAAACAGAACCTTCACAAAAATATTTTTTTCTTCTTAGAAATATGAATAACAATGTCTTAGAAGTTTATTCTGAGATTGCACTGGGCTTTGCCAATGTCACGGGTTGTGATTTTAGTTTCCTTGTTGGTGGTAAAATGTACCATCTGGTGATTTTTTTTTTTTTGGTGATAACATTGTTGGCTGTTTAAACTTGTATTATTACAAACTTGGATTTGGAGTGGAGAGATTCAAAGGCACTATGAACGGAAGCCACAATTCCCAGAGATGCTCCCATGATTTTATCATACGGCAGGATTTTCCACTTTGCCAAAAAAATAAGTGGGAAGCATAACTAAAATGAGTGGGAGGAGAAAATGGCCATATACATGTAGTTCAATATTTACACAAGACTTCAATATCCAAATCTCTTCCTGTTCCACTCTGTAAGACCTCTGCTGAAATCAAAAGCTTTAAAATATGTTGTATAAGCATTAATCTGTTAATCTGCTATTGTTTCAGAGCTGTTTCTAATCTGTGCAGGAATCATTATCATTACTGAATATTGTTCTGTACTGAAACTGAATATACCACTCCCTTGATAACTTGTGCATTATTGGGTCCAAAAACATCAACCGCGTTATAAATGAGAGTGACCTATAACAAAACAAAACAAAGGAATCGATGTAGAGGCAAAAGGGGAGTGGGTTGGGTTGGCATGTTAGTGTTGAATACTCAATTAATAATCCTCCTAATATCAACTGTGAATAAATATATCTTCATAGCGGTGTACATTGTTTACTTTTTTTCCTCACAGAGTAACAATAACTTCAGGATAAATTACAATATATTGAGAAGATCATCAAATCATTATTCTATTATTCCAGTCGCGTAACACATGTAGGTCTTCGCACGTTTTGTACATCACAAATTTTTGTGTTGAATTGGATATAATTTAGTTTTATTGTTTTATCCAAAGTAGACTTGTTTTATACAAAAGATCAACACTCATTTTCAAGAAAACCCAAACCAAAATGAAAGCTTATGACAAGCTTGCTGCAAGCTTGCGCCAAGCTAGGTGAGTTTGCGCAAGCTAGTAATGGTGCTTGCACAAGCTTGCAAGAGAAATATTTCAAAGTCTGCAAGCTTGTGCAAGCTTGCAAATGGAATTTTTCAAAGTCTGCAAGCTTGCAAAATCTAAAGTACTTGATGTAAGTTTGCACACACTTGCAATAATCAGTTGTAAAATTTAAGGGCAGTTCTGCATCAGATCATTACTTCTTGAAATGTTGAATATATGTTGTGACTAAATCAAATACTCAGTATAGGAAACTACACTATCAAACTAAAAGATGTTACTTGCAATCTAGTTTTTATTTATATCATCTTTTCAGTATTGCAAAATGCTAAGAACTTGTATTACTTGTGCTTAACTGGTACATAAATAAAATATATTATTCCAACATTTCTCTATGAATAAATTAACTATGAACATTATTAATATGTCAAAATAAAGTGAATTATTTCTTGAGCATGGCAAAATATAAAATATTACTTTTTCTACAAATGTCTTTTTCTCCTTTTCAATTTTTACAAATATTGTACATGTTAGAGAAAAAATTGAGCTTTTTGGCATAAAGGATATTCTTTAAGTAATGAACACTCAATTAGTTATGCAGTAAATTTGTGATGTAATGGAAGAGTGGGTAAAGATTCCATTTGTAAAATCCTGGAAAACAGGAAAACATAGTAATGAATGCAAAGTTAATTATAGACTAACTTGATACAGCAAGATATTTGATAACAAGTACTTGTAAATCTATTACCAATAATTTTTGCACCATCAAATATAGTTTCTGAAAATCATGTAATATTAACTTCTGACATTAAGTTTATGAAAGAACTGTCATATATTTGTTTCAATGACAATCTGCTGCCAGAAGAAAAGAAATAATTGTCAGTTATTTAATTACTAAATAAAATTTACAAATATATAGTTTTTTATTTTCTTTGAGAGAGCGGAGCATCCCATTCTGCCAGCATTCTATAAATAAATGAGCTTTGTGAATTTTGCTTGTTTGAAAAGAAATCAAATAAAAGCATGCAAGGTGAAGTGTGGCTTGCCGTGATAGAGACTTAATTTAGTATCGTGTCATAAAAAGCAGTTATGTCCCCCAGTTTACATTTTTTTTTTAGTAGACTGGTTTACGAACTGTAAATATACACATAACATATTTAAGTCAAAAGAACATAATACAACCATTGTAGCATCCCGTTTATGCAGGCGCAATTTTCAAGTTTGATCCTTAAAAATTTACCTATTTAATTTGGTAAATTTCATTGCCCGCTGAACTAATATATGTGCAGTAACTGATCCTATAATCAGAGAGATCATCTGAAATCACGGAGTTACAACATCGGTAAGTCAATTCAAAATTGTGTTGTACTTTGCCAGTTTTCCATGACTTTAGTTCGGCGGTAGCGTTTTTCACTTTTATAATTTAAATATGTTAAAATATGACTTTGTAATGTTGCTTCACCCAAAGACTGAGATGGCAATGCTGCAGATAATTATTATTTATTGCTACACTTGCCAAATGGATGAAGTGCTATCAGTTATCGACAATAGGGTTACGGGATTAAACGCACTCTTGGGAATCTCATTTCCGTTATTCTTAGGGTATATATCCTCTCGCATATCAAATCAACAATTGTTCAGAGGTTGTTATATTTAATTCTTTTCATCCTCAAAGAAGATGGCCATTATTTTATTTCAAAATGTCTTAAGGTACTTAATCAGTTTCATAGATTTTTGCTGTTCAAAACTCACAAGTGCCATTCATCTAAGATGTGCGATTGACCTTTCAAAGTGAATAGTAAAACTAGAATTTTATGCTCATTAAAAGATGATCTTGAATAACACTGACGATTCCTGTGATTTTGGAATAAAGATCTAAAATTGAAATGCTTTTTGCCAACGAGGTAAATACTCATTTGTTTTTTCCTGATTACATAGTACATGTTCGTGTAATCAATTTCAGTGGATGATACCTGACTCACACAAGAAACAGAGAAGGATGCAGAATTTTATTCTGTGGATTTTGTTTAGCAGAAGTGATTCAAAGTAATTCTAATGGCATTCTTGTTTTTACCTAATAGTTTATCATCCTCCCCCAAATGGATTTCCACATGGAAGTAAATTAGTGTAACATTTCCAAAGCAATACATAACAAACATATATGGAGATTGCACACACAGATCAAATACATATGCTATTATTTTCATCTTATTAAAGATTATTAAATGATTTGATGACTTCAATCTTTTTTATTGTGACAGTAAGATGTCATTCTAATTGATGTTCACCACATATTAACATTTTCCTTTTAGTATTTGATAATATATACTTTTCATACATCAAGAGCTAGAAAAATGGAGGTATGGGACCTTATATAGAATAATTAAATCAATGCCATATCAGTTCTTCTGATGCAACTTAGGTCAGCTTTGCAAGCTTGCCACAAGCTTGTCACAAGTTTGCCGCAAGCTTGCTGTAAGATTCCCTATTACTAGCTTGCGCAAGCTTGCCACAAGCTTGCAATTAGCAAGCTTGCGCAAGCTAGCCGCGGTTTCAAATCTAAGCTTGCTGCAAGCTTACAAAACAAGCTTTCAGCAATCTTGCCGCAACCTTAAAAATAAGCTTGCAATTTTGGTTTGGGAACAATGTTGATTGAATGATGAGTATATGAGTATATTTGATTGCAGTAAAAGTAAAATAAAAAAATTAATTTACAAGGGTTAGCTATTACCAACATGAATTTAATGGGTCTACAAATTTAAAATAATGAAATTAGAACATGATAATACTTTCAGCTTATAACATGTTTGACAAACATCACTTCACATTTTGAAAACATTTGTTTATTTTTTGTTACTCTTATTTCTCTGACGCCTCTGTGTATTGTTCAAGGATTATCTCTGAGCTGGTATAGATAATTACATGTGGCTTCCTAACTTGCTAGGCATATTTCTCCCATTATTGAATTTTGTTTAATTCTATGTTTGAGCTGGACTCTCAAAAGCCATCCATGGCTTGTGCTAAAACGAGATTCATTCTCTATACTTTTTGCCATTTTTCTGCTTGGGCCTTGAGAATTATTCCAGAGATGGGAACACCTTGTCTAAATGCTGATTCAGCAATTGTTTAGTTCATTGCAAACTTTAGATCTCGCTTCGCCATTATGAACCTTATCTATTAAGAATGGCTTTTCAGTCATTGAGTATACCTTTTCATTACTTCAGGGGTCAAGCTAGACTTAAATTGTAGGGAGAAGTGACTTCTCCTTTTGGTCAGAAGAGGGAGAAGTGGGAGCTGAACAGGAAGAAGTGGAAGCTAAACCAGGAGAAGTGAGACCGAAGCAAGAAATGCAAAATATATATAAGATATAATATATTTGATAATGCAGCTATATATATATATATATATATATATATATATATATATATATATATATATATATGCATTATCTTATTTATGTGCTCCATTTCTCAGTATGCTTTTAAGTTTTAAACAATGCCTTATTTTCAAGTTTAAAAATATGTCATATGTTTATTATCAACCCATTTTGTAAATATATACAAATTATTATATTCATACCCATTATATTATTTATCAGTAAGTGTTTGGATTGAGATATAGGCAAATTGGAGATATGGCTTAAAAGGCACAGCAGAAGCTATACATTGTAATTATTTTAACTGAAATCAGTAACAAGATTAGAATCTTGAAATTCAAGTTGGTAAAAAATGCTTAATAAACTACCATTTAATTCTTTTATTTTATTTTGTCAAATTTTGTGTAAATTTGCAGTCAAAACTGTTTTGTAGCATTCTTTGAACCCCTAATTCATGTACATAGGAATAAATGCACTAGCGACTTCAAAACATACTCTTTGTCCTGATTTCCTTGTTACCAATAAAATATTACTGTAACGATTCATAGACACCACACAGAAGCACTAAAGTAAAGATCACTAAACTGGACCCTTTTCCCCCCCAAAAACTGAAATATTCATTGCACAAAGTTAGTGTGTCTATTTTTAGAAAGAGGGTTTTTCTTAATAAAGCTCTTTGCTTTCTTGCTTTATTGCAATAAATTCATTAATGGGACTGCATACTTATGGTTGAATTATTTGTCTACCTACTGTTATTAACGATATAAGTCGGTTAAATAGTATTTGCTACACTACTACTACTACTACTACTCTCTTTTATAGTTTCGAGAAATTACGGTAGGTCAGAAACAACCTTGACTCTGCATATTTGTTTTGAATTCCACAACAGATTGTCAGTGTTTTTTTACCTATATTATTAAATATTTAGGCTTAATCTCCTATGATTAAAATATTTAAACTTTGTTTTCATTATATATTTTCCTGAGTCTGTTTGCCCAATTATTTACGAATACAGTTTAATTATGTGGTATATTGTATACGTAGCGATGTCTGCCATTACAACTTCGTTTATGGTTTCAAACTTATTTTATCAAGAAAATTCACAAATAAGGCCGTTAAAATCTCCATTTATAAGAACAAAAAAACAATACATAAGAAAACACTCTTCATCGATCACAAATTACTATATATTAATGCATTTCACCTTGGATTACAATAGTGCCTGAACTTGCTAGCTACTGTGAGGGGGCATCTCAAAACTTATAATCTACATCCATTTTATGTCCGAAAAATCGAGGGCGAAGTCATTTTCACTTTCCTAACAGACGAAGGCGAAGTTTACAGTTCTTAGGCGACTTTTTCGCCCACTTTGCCTGGTAGCGTGACCCCTGTTACTTCCTTTCCTCTCCATGGTCACATTTACAAATGATTAACCCTTTCATCACTGTGGACCGTAAAAGCAGTCAGGGGAAGTAAGTCCATAAACATTATGGACCGACTTTTCGGTCTGGGGCAGTGTTCTTTAACGTTATAGTACCCGACTAAATAACTTTCAGGATACCTCTAATAACTTCCATCTTGTAATGTAGATGTTATATTTGGATGATCTCGTGAGTTTAGCTTGTATACAACTAGAAATATCAAACAAAGTAGGAACTTTTAACGTGTTTTCCGAATGCTGAAATTTGTATTCAAAATGGCGGCGTTTGAAGATATTTAAGAGAAGAGTTATTTAATAATTTCGACCTGGTAAATTTGGATGAAAATGAGAAAAGACATATGGAGAGACAATGGAATTCACTTGTGGGTGACAGTGATTACAATGAAGAGGACTTTGAAGGTTTTGAACCAGAGGAATTGTACGCACCACGTGGTTTTGTCTGGACAAAGCCGGAAAACCAAATAGATTTGTTTCAGTTTTCTGACAGAATTGGGCACACCCGGGTGTTAGATGGCTCCAGGAAAGCTTCGGAATATTTTCAAATATTCTATTCAGATAAAGTTTTTGGAAAAATTGTATGTTTAACGAACTTCAATGCGATGATCAAATGTGGCAGAGCGTTATAGGTATGTGGAGAGATCTCACCTTGGAGATCATTTTGGTTCATTTTATAGAATTTTATATATTATGGACACCATGAAAAGACTTGTGCTGCTACTGTGATTATTCACTAGTACATCTAGGGTCAATTGAACAAGTTTTGAGTACTTTCTATGTTTTTTAAGAGGTAATAAAATAATTACTTGTATTTTACCCGTTGTCTTACCTGTTTGTACCTGCATTTTAACAGTTCTAATAGATATGTACATTTTATTGAATTAGTCATAAAATTTGATTTTTAACCTTGATTTTAACACTTAATCCAGCCAGATATCTTTAACATTGGCAAAAGTTATGTTGTTTCAAAGTCCACAAGTCATTTTGCTTTACAACTGCTTTACAACTCCAAAGTTACTTAGTGTTGAGGACTCTATGCCTACAAAGTTACTTAGTGATGAAAGGACTTAGATATATTTCTGATAGCATATACTTTAGTGATGTTAAGTAATAAAAATGTGACACCATTTTCGATTGGCCAAATAAAATAAATTTTGAGAACGGTAATGACCATAAAAACTTATGTTGATACTGTCATGCCTTTGAATTTTCTTTATTTGTACTACCCTTACTTGATTTGATAGAAAAGACTTATTCAAAGTGATAAAACAACACAAGTCTCTTTTTAACTGATTTTTTAATGCAACAAAAACTTCCCCACGTTGTTGATCAAAATAAAGCCAGCATGTAATTAGGTTCTCACAGAAATACTCCCCGGTTTTTATCAGATGGTTGATTGACTTTTTTCATGTTTCATATAAAAGAATATGTTGTGATTATAGTGTTTACAATGAAGCAAAATTAAAGTATTAGAACGTGAATTTCACATAGCAAGACATTTAACTGGTGTTTATTTGATTCAATGTTGCCACCTCTTAGCATATAGCATAATTTTTTGTTGATCACTGTTTCACCAGACTGTTTATTTACTGTGTATTGATGACTATTTCTCTAAAACAAAAAACAACATATGTGATATCTTATGAGAACTTGTAAATTTCACAATATGGATTCTATCTATACGAGCAATAATCACCATTTCCAATGATTTAATAAACCATATTTCATGTATTTTTAATTTTTCATACACAATGCAGTTATCAAAATAATTATTTAAATGTACCATTATTTTTTGTACACATCACCTTGTATTATTTGAAAAATTCGTTAAATTATTGGACATAAAATTTCCACTAAGATCTATGTTTGTAAAACAAAAAAGAACAAATACCGTATTCCCATTTTGTTTTTACAAAAATTAATGATTAATAATTATTATTTTGTACCAAAAAAAATAACATAAAATACAGTATGTATCAAGGTTCAATTTATCAATTCTTATCACGATTTTTTTTCACATTTAGTATTTTTTTAAATAAATTTTCTTTGGAAATAGAATGGGAGCCATGCTGTACACTGCGTTATAAGTGGGTTTGTGAGTTATCCGAGCGACTGTTATCAAGGAAGCTGTGTATTGTTCTGTACTGAAACTGAATAATGTTCTGTACTGAAAACCCTCAGACTGGGACCTTAACCCTTTAACTACGACTACCGCAACTGAGCGTTGCCTGTAAATAGCTCCTGAACCCCACTGACGCATATATGCAGTGTCGATAAGCCTTGTTTAAAACTCCAGTGGCGCTTATGAAAAAAATCAAGGTTAAAAATCAAATTTTATGACTAATTCAATAAAATGTGCATATCAATTGTATATACTGGGGTCACGCTACCAGGCAAAGTGGGCAAAAAAAGAAAAATCACATGAGAACGGTAAACTTTGCATTTTTCTGTTAGGAAAGCGAAAATGACTTTGCCCTCTATTTTTCGGACATAAAATGGTTATAGATTAGTACTTTTGAGATGCCCCCTCACAGTAGCCAGCAAGTTCTGGCACTGATGTGATCCAAAGTGAAATGCATCAATATATAAGTAGTAATTTGCTTTTAAAAAATGTGATTGGTGAAGAGTGTTATCTAATGTATTTCTTATTTTTATAGAGATTTTAACAGCCATATTAGTGTATATTCTTAATAAAATCAGTTTGAAACTGTAAATGATATTGTAATGGCGGATATCATTATGTATATGATTTACCACATAGTTAAACTGTATTCGTAATAATTAGGCAAATAGATTTAGGAAAATATATAAATTAATGAAAACAAAGTTTAAATATCATGTCATAGGAGATTTAGCCTAAATATTTAATAATGTCAAAAACGTGACAATCTCAGCTGTGGAATTAGAAACAATGCTGTACAGTCAAGGTCATTTCCTGCCCTACAGTAATTAATTTTCCCAAAATTACAAAAGAGATATATATATATAGTAGTGAAGTAAATACTTTTTAATCGATTTATATTGTTAATACCAGTAGGTAGACAAATAATTCAACCATAAATATGTAGTCCTATTAATGAATTTTTTTTTTAACAAAGCAAGAAAGCAAATAATTTTTAAAAGAAAAACCCTCTTTTCTAAAAGGTTGGTTGGTGCAATGTGTGTTCTTGGATGTTTCAGTTTTGAGGGAAAAAGGGTCCAGTTTAGTTATTTATTTACTTTAGTGCTTCTGTCTGTTGTCTATGAATAGTTACAATGTTTTATTGAGAATAAGGAAATCGGGCCAAAGAGTATGTTTTGAAGAAGCTTGTGCATTTATTCATATGTACATGAAGTAGGGGTTTTTTCAAAGAATGCTAGAAATTTTTTTTGACTGCAATTTTACACAAAACTTGTACAACAAATAAAAAAGTGGTAGTTTATTAAGCATTTTTACCAACTTGCAATTACAAGATTCAAATCTTGTTACTGATTTCAATTAAAATAATAATATATAGCTTCAATTGTGCCTTATAAGTTATATGGCCAATTTGCTTGTATCTCAATCCAAACACATAATACTACAAGTATAAATAGAATGGGTATGAATATTATAATTTTTATATATGTATAAAATGTGTTGATAATAAATATACGATACATTTTTAAACTTTAAAATAAATAAGGCATTGTTTGAAACTGTTAAAAGCATACTGAGAAATGGAGCACAAAAATATGATAATGCAGCTATATATATATATATATATATATATATATATATATATATATATATATATATATATATATATATATATATATATATATATATATATATATATATATATATATATAAAGAATACAAATCATATGGCGAATAACAACCCTCTCAAGCGTACTGGATCCACCAAGGGATCACGTCTGTCAGGGATTAATTAAAATAGATGCAATAAACTGACGACGAACAGTACGAAACTAGTAACTAACTAGCCTAAGCGCTTTCGACTCCCAATGAGTCTTTTTCAAAGGCAAATACAAAACATAGTTACGACAAACAAATAAACACAAAAACGTTGCGTTTGTAAACCTCTACATTTCTATCTTCACATGTGCTAAAACTATAAATACAACCAGCTTGTATAGACTAGTTGCGGAAACTGAAAACGTTGTATAATTCCCTAAAAGTCTACAAGCCAAAGCGACATCTATTTTTACTTTGTGTACATATGTAACGCAGATTATATCCCGGATATTTGGTTCTATACCGGTTATTCTTATAGTAAAAATTGAAGGATAAGAAGATTTAGAAAATGTTAAATTCTACTAGTGCATAGTTTTCATTTTCTAGTCTTCTTGGTTTAGACCGCTTGGTTTCAATGTTCTAAGGCGGCGTATCCAGTATGATTCCAACGCTGGAATATGCAAAAATCATCACTAATGTTATTGACGAGGCGTACCAAAGCGGACACATAGACCAGCAAACCAAAAACTACTTAAGCCCAGAAAACCCAAGAGCAGGTAGATTTTATCTTCTACCCAAAATCCACAAACAAGGAAACCCTGGCAGACCTATAATCTCAGGTAACGGGCACCCCACAGAAAGGATATCAGAATATTTAGATCATTTTATGAGACCACATGTCCACAAATTACCATCATATCTTCAAGACACGACAGATTATCTCATAAAAAGCAAAGCTAGTGAACCATTACTGCCAGATACATTACTTGCTTCCTTAGACGTCACATCTTTGTACACCAACATACCGCACAACGAAGGGTTACAGGCATGCAGCGAAGCATGGGAAACAAGAACTGTAAACAATCCACCCACACACTTCTTAATCCAACTCCTGGAGCTTGTCCTAAAACTCAACAACTTTGAATTTAATGAAGAAAACTACCTACAAATCAATGGAACTGCAATGGGTACTAAAATGGCCCCTTCGTATGCTAACATTTTCATGGGAAAACTTGAGGGAAAGCTCTTAGCATCGGTTGAGCGTACACCATACCAGTGGGTACGCTTTATCGATGATATAGAAATGAAGTGGCAGTATGGAAGAGAAAGTCTGGATGACTTCATTTCAAAGGCAAACAACTTCCATCCTTCAATAAAATTCACGGCAGAAATTTCTAACTCAAACCATGTTTTCCTGGACACAACAACCAGACTGGTGGAAAACAAATTACACACAGACATCTACTCGAAACCAACCGACAAACACCAGTATCTTCTCCCAACCAGCTGTCATCCAAAACACTGCATTAAGAACATTCCATATAGCCAGGCACTGAGGATACGTAGAATTTGCTCCGACGATGAAAGATTCATAGAAAGGTCTGAAGAGCTGGCTAAACATTTAATTTACCGAGGCTACGACAAAGACCTGATTGCGGAGGCCATCCAAAGGGCCAAACAAACAAACCGTGATGACCTACTCAGATATGGACAGAAAGAAAAGGTTGATAGGATACCATTTATTCTGACCTATCACCCAGACAATCCCAAAGTAGGTAAAATCATCGCAAACCACTGGCCAACCGTGCAATCGTCAGACATACTAAACCTAATACTTCCGAACAAACCTGTAGTAGCTTACCGGAGACCAAAAAACCTAAAGGACATCCTAGTCAGGGCCAAGCTAACAACAATCGCTAGTCAAAACCAACCTAGTCAATCTGGACCCTGTGGCGATAAAAGATGCAAAACCTGTCAACATATGATAGAGACCAAGACATTCACTAGCACAGTGACTAAAGAAAAACTAAACATACATGGTCCACACAAAACGTGCAAAACAGAGAATGTGATTTATCTCATCACATGTAAGATCTGTGGCCTTCAGTACGTGGGAGAAACTGAAAAGCTACACATAAGGATAAACCTTCATAGATCTGATTGGATGACAAAAAAGCTGTACAGAAGCCCGGTCGCAGAACACTTCTCCTCCCCTGGCCACACTTTCAGTGATATAATACTTATCGCTATTGCCAACAACCACAGCTGGAGTTCCGAAACCAGGAAGGAAAAGGAATCATACTGGATACGCCGCCTTAGAACATTGAAACCAAGCGGTCTAAACCAAGAAGACTAGAAAATGAAAACTATGCACTAGTAGAATTTAACATTTTCTAAATCTTCTTATCCTTCAATTTTTACTATAAGAATAACCGGTATAGAACCAAATATCCGGGATATAATCTGCGTTACATATGTACACAAAGTAAAAATAGATGTCGCTTTGGCTTGTAGACTTTTAGGGAATTATATATATATGCACATTTATTGCTTTGGTCTCACTTTTGCTGGTTTAGCTTCCACTTCTTTCTGTTCTGACCAAAAGGAGAAGTCACTTCTCCCTACAATTTAAGTCTAGCTTGACCCCTGATATATATGAATCTAGTTTGTGCAATATCAGAAGCCTCGCTAGGATTTTAAAACCAGGGGTCCAGGGCTTCCATTTTGGTAAAAATTTTGATAAAAATGGAAGCCGGAAATACCAAATTCAGTTGAAAGGATAACAATCTAAACACTTTCTTTATCCTGATTTCAGCATTGAAATGTAGACCAATGAAACTTGAAACAGGTCCATTTGCTTGTGGGAGAATTTTAATTTATTAGAAACAAGACATCAGAGTAAGTAAAGTCTGATTCAAATATTATGTAGCAAAGTGTCATTATGGGCTGCCAAGTGTGAGATATTTCTGAAAATTACACTTTTGTTATGAAGTTAAGTGACATCAAAACACTGTGCTGTTCTTTAGGAAGTAAGAACTCAATGCCCAAAAGATAAATATTGTCCTTGTCTTGAATTGTAGAACTAGATGTCATGGTGCCCAAGTTGGATATCAGAATGGACCATTCCCAAATTATTTAGAATCACACAAACCATCATAATAAGTGTTTTATTGAAAGCATAATGTCTATATAACCCACAATTCATCCTAGATGTTTTACAATGCAGGTCTAGAGACAATTATAATGATACAAAGACAAATAAAATAAATATTTTCCTTGTCTTTTGGCCCTCATCTCAATTACAAGTAATACCACCTGTGGATACGTATGGACAAATATGTAACTGAAAGTAAGGTAGGGAAAACAACCGAGATGCCAAATAAAAATAATTGAAAATGAAACGATCTGCGGCCAATGATCAATGACCTTGACCTAAGTTAAATTCTTTACAGAGCTGAAGTTTACAGATGCTAATGTGCAAATGTAACTGATCCCATCTTTATGAATCATTTCTCCTTGCTCTTTGCCTTGAAACTGATCAGACAAGACAGCGAACAGGGACTGGCCAGACTCAAATACGAAGACCGATAATATTAACTAAACCTTGTAGTCAGCTTCAATACTGTGAGCAAACCGTATTTAACAAAACAATATGTTAGTGAAAGCTAAACAATTCAAAAGAAATCTGAAGTAATACAATATAAAAGTTTAGATGACATACCTTATTAAGACCTGAACAGGTGCACGTTTAAACAAAATTTAACTGAAAAACTAAATACAAAATGGCTTCTACATATGTCACTTAAATCATTGCTCATTGTTCAAACAAAATATACGTTTTTAACCTCAAACTATATTTTGAAAACATAGAATGTTCTATGAATTAATATGTAAGTTAATAAATTAAAGAAAAATCGTATTTACACATTGTCAGCATGTGATACTTTTTCGCTAGTGTTTGTTAATGGCCTACGCGGTTAGCAAAGTTTTTTTTTTTTCCTTCTCCAGACGACTCCTTGTACAGCACGTGCCTAATGTGCACCAAACGATTAGTTTTAAGTGAGAACTCTCAGTATCTGCTCTGTACTATACACAAAACCACGTGCATTATTAAAAATCGTTAAAAGCTAAAACGCCAAAATATTGATCAAAGAACTGAGAAAACCGAATAAACGTATTTCTGGTTTCACTAGACTATTTTTTTTTTTATTTTTGTTGTGAATTTTCATCCGACAATAGCCTATTGCAGAAAAATGATAATAATAATATTCATTAAAGATATAAATAAATACAAACTAATGATTTTTATCGAAAGCATATTTATCAGGTTTTGACTGAGGTATTCAGGTTAATTTCATTTTGCAACCGTGCTTACATTTATTTTTGACACCTAAAAGCTATTTTGAATATTTTCATGCAACAAGTCGGCTAAAACAACCATTATGTGCCTTATGCATGATTAAATTTTCACAGATTGGAATGCTTTTCATCACCCATCAACCACCTCGAATTTTGTATATTCACATCTGCAGCAGACGTATGTAAATACGTAAGCCAAGTCGGTTGCTCATTTGTAGCCCAAGTTAACGCATTTTATCCCCCAATGCTGGTCTTACTGTGACAGGCAACCACTAAACAGACCAACCCGTTGTCGTGTCTAACTCAAATGTAAACCACATTACAGATTTAGTTTATGGGTGAATTTATCAATGTAAGGCTAATGATAATTAGGCTCGTGGCTTTTAACTTCAAAAGGGTGGTGGGTGTCAAAATAAGAAAATATCCGGTGAGATCTTAAGAATACATATACCAGTCTGATCAGGGGGAAAAAAATCTTATTTTCAAAATTTTGGGCATTTCTAAATAAAACGTAACCTTAAGATGAGTAAATTTCAAAACAGTTTGTTTCCTATAGTAATCGATGACCGAAAACATTCAAATTGAGCAACGGACACCTTCATTATTTGCTTTGCCCCACTGAAACATACAGTTTCCTTATAACATGTCAGTGTCATCATTTTTCATAGCTAATATACCCTGTAATGTTAGTGTCTTATGATATCCGTAATATCTCAAAGCACAAATAATACTTTTCATGAAATATGAAATTGTAGTGATTAAAAGATGTAAGAAAAGCCAAGCTGAATCCCTTGTAAAATAACTGCATAATATGCATTGTAAGCATATACAAACTGACCAGCACGCTCTCGCCGATTTAATTAAGAAGGTAAAATATATGCTACAACAGAGAAATCTGAAGTAGAGCACAAGAAAGGCAAGTTCTCTGGTAACCCAAAAAATAACTTGAAGCTAAGAGTATATGTCTTGTTTGTACGGTGGCTATACTATTTATACTCATAATTACAGTTTTTAAATTTTGTGATATTTCCTTGATAGAACTTGGGTTCGGGCCTGTCCATTTGTCTGCCTTTCTCTCTTTTTTTGGAGTTAATTATATTTGAGAGAATTTGAAATACATTTCAATAAAAAAACAATGTTAGTCTTGCATAACATAACAGACAACTGTGTTACTAAGTTAAGCTTAACAGAGTTGTCTATCTTGATCAACTAATACATATTCTTGACGGATTTGTATAGCCTGATAAACTCATAAAAGATATATATATATATATATATATATATATATATATATATATATATATATATATATATATATATATATATATATATATATATATATATATATATATATAAAGGATTTGTCTCGCTTCATTAAAATCCTGGGAATAAAGTAGAAATTTGAGATAAAAGGAATAAAATTCACTGAGATAAGTTTATAGCCAAATAATAAACAATTTTTTCCAGCGTAAAATCTAAATCACATGTGCTATGTTAGATAACTTACAAAAGATTTTCAAACTAAGTTGGAAAAGTATTTAAAACATCAGTTATATTTCTTAACCAACCTAATGTCTCGACGTATGTACCAAGAAAAATATAATGTCGTGATTATATAACGAGAATTCAATTATGAAAGATACTTCATGACCGCACTCAAACAGTTCTTTCATTGCTATCATACTGAGAAGAAACTTACTACCTTTTCCAAAGATTTTTGTTCTGTTCAGGTCGATGTTGATTTTTGTATACCGATTCTGGCGTATTGGATTCTGCAAATTGTCATATTTTAATGCAAGTGAATCTCGTAAATTTTCGAGATAATAAAAATATTTGCTATCTTCTGATCTCATAAAGGAGAGTTTGATTCTGTCAAATTTAATAAACAATTACCTAAAATTTCATCGTTACATTCAAATGATAATTGCTGGTCATGTTTTTATTTTACTATCAACTCCATCGAATAATGTTAAATTTTCAAACATTTTTTTCTGATTTTTAGACACAATAACTTGAATAATGACCAAGTGTGAGCGTATTAATTCCGTATGTGCAAAAACTTTCATCATAAAAATTGCTTAGTCCATGTTTTATAATTGTATTCGTTTCGAGTTTTTGACAATTTCTTCTTAAGACATTAGTTTTTATACAACTGATGCTATTCTTTAGGTCTGCTTTGAAATCATCAAACTTAATCATCTTTTTTCACATATTCGCGAGGGATAACTTTTAAACTAGAGGGTCCGTATCAGTAAATAGCAACTCAGAATATGGCAATTGCTTTTTGGCAACATTGTATCGAAAATCGTACATCAGCCAATTTGATATATCAAGTACAGCAGCACCAACAAGAATTGGTTTATTTAACTTTAAATGTGCCTTTCGCCGTTGTATTGCAGCAAGAGTTTCATTAAATATTTTCATAATAACAAAATCATCATCGTTAACTAATTTTTTTTCGACTTATGTCATTAACAATGTCTATTGAGACACTTTTTTCTAATTTTCCATCGTCTTACCAAACACAGAGTTATTCATTGACTCGAAGAGGGTTTGTGTCTTTTTTATAAATTCGGTTTAAGCCACAGCACGATGTTTCGTATTGAAGTCAATATAATTTGCCATTCAACATTATCATGCGATTGACTTTTCTCAGAATTAGTTCAGTATCTACTGCTTGCTTTAAATGTTTGTAATGCAGAACATAATTTTTTTCTCTAAAAAACTTATTAACAATATAATTGTTTGCAGTTGTTGTTGCCAAATGTTCAGGTGATAATAAACTATAATCAAGCGTTATTGACTGCGCAAAACAGATAATTATTATGTAGATCGTGTAGCGAAGTAGGGTCATTTAGATCAACATCAATAAAATATGAAATATTGGAGAAATTTATATAATTTTTTCTAGATAACTCATTTTTAGTTTCTCTAAAAAATTATCTGGAATTATTCAATGAAACTCACCACACGGAATTGGCTAAGACATGGTTCAATCGCACAAATTCACATAATATAGAAAAATAATATGATTGGATGGGAGATGTTTATCGTGATTTAACAGATATTAGACATAAGCTACTGCATATGTTTGTTATAACGCTATTTCAACCTCTGATACCTTTATCAATAAAGTTAAACATATTGACATCTGTTAAAAGATCTAGTTCTATCTTGCTGGTTTTTTAAGGGTCCCACGACAACACTGGAGCAGAATAATACCAACAGGGGTCTAATCCATAATTTGTATGACTAACTTGACGAATACCTTCGAAAAAATCTGCTAGCGATAATACATCTGTTTTCAAATATAACTCGTAATAATCAATAAATGCTTTACAACTAAATTTATTCCAAATATCTTGTGCATATTTGTATTCGTAATCAGTGATATTTTCATTTTTGAGCTGCGAGTAAAATTTATCTTTGTCGGGCATAGAGGTTTCATTAACTCTGCTCCAATCGTCGAAACACTCGTACGGAAAGATACCATTTTTGTCAGATCGAGATAGTTTTCACCGATGCAACTCTTTAGGTTAGCGGAATTCCTATTACAACCTTTAACAAGCTCATCTAATGATGTTGCCACAAATTGCATACAGTCAATGAAACGAAAGTTGCCTAGCGTTATTGACATATACGTTTCAAAATTATTTGAAAATAATTTTATTAAACTATTTAATTTTAGTTTAGCTTGAGTATTTTCAATACCAAAAGCTTCTACAATGATGTGACTGTCATAGCCACGAAATCTGGAGTATGAAATTTTAAATTGAAACTGTTATAAGTTGCTCCAAGATATTGGCCGGTCAAATCACAATGATCTCGCAACTTATCATGAACTCCGTTTGAATCCGCCAGTAATGTTTCACAAATATGATAATCAACTGCATCATCAAAATCAAGTTGTTGTTTAGACGTTATTCTCGTTGGAGCTGTTTTAATTAATCTGTTAGGAATTTTATAAACTTCGTCTGTTAATTATTTTAGTAACCACATGGCAGGATTTTTACCTCTGTATAACATTATCGGAGATGAAAATTTATTTCCGGCGCAACACATTACCTTAGATTCTACACTGCAGGGAAATGCTCTTATATTTTTCTGGTACTAGATTTCTTTGGATTATTTTCTACTCCAACCACAGGAACAAGAAGAAATCGAAATCAGCGTAAATAACAAAAGGAATACTTAGTTTATGATAATTTGCAAATTTCAATATTTTTTCTTTTTCGCTGGGCAGTTATTTTTGAACATTAAAGCAATATTTCAGATGCTCCTGCAGTCTTCCATCACTAGAAACACCGTGCAGACATCTGTGACAGAAATAATTTTTATTTTTGCTATACTGTCCGCCAAGTAAGCCGTTAAAGCTTTGTCTTTATCCAACAGTACTGTCCCTGATAAAATAATAAATTGAATGTCAACTGTGAAGCATTTTCTGAGATATATCTTGTGTAAACGTTTCGTCTCTCATCTTGTCCTAAAATATTTACTGAGATAATATTTTGTTTTTCAAACTTTGGTATATGAATTTCTGCTACTGGAAAGTTGATACCATCAAAATTTAGTTCGTATTTCTGCGGAAAATATTTGTTAACGCGATCAGCATTTTTGTTTTGGGAAATACCTCAGAAAGAATAGACCATTGAAAAGAATTGTCGTCAGTATTTTTAACATTTATATAGCATTTTTTGTTTTTAATTTTTTGTGGGAGATCGACGTACAAACTGCCGCGAAGAACGTTATATTTTGCTTTGAGAAATAAAACCTCTTCTATGATTTTAAATTAACACCCTGAACATGACGAAGCAAATTCTTCTAATTTGCTTTATTATTTCCTCTTAAAACCTTTTCTATGTTTTCAAATTAACACCCTGAACATGACGAAGCAAATTCTTCTAATTTGCTTTATTCTTTCTTCATGTATTTCATTGGCGACCATTGCAATGGTTGTTCCAGTTAATATTTGTCTCCATTTAGCTCAAAAAATAGGGTTCTGAAATATTGCTGTAAAAACTTTTTGTTTCAAATATTACATCGTATATATCTTCAACTGCGTGCAACTTGAAAAACCCGCTTGATTTTGGACTATTATTTTGAGAGCTTTATGAGCTGAAAGTTCTCGAACTACAACAGTTTGCAAAAGATGAAATAAATTTGTAGAGCTAAAATTTGCTAAAATGATTTGAGAATCAAATTTATATTTATATATATATATATATATATATATATATATATATATGTGTGTGTGTGTGTGTGTGTGTGTGTGTTTGTATATATATATATATATATATATATATATATATATATATATATATATATATATATATATATATATATATATATATATATATAAAGAATACAAATCATATGGCGAATAACAACCCTCTCAAGCGTACTGGATCCACCAAGGGATCACGTTTGTCAGGGATTAATTAAAATAGATGCAATAAACTGACGACGAACAGTACGAAACTAGTAACTAACTAGCCTAAGCGCTTTCGACTCTTAATGAGTCTTTTTCAAAGGCAAATACAAAACATAGTTACGACAAACAAATAAACACAAAAACGTTGCGTTTGAGCACATGTGAAGATAGAAATGTAGAGGTTTACAAATATATATATATATATATATATATATATATATATATATATATATATATATATATATATATATATATATATATATATATATATATATAATTGTTTTAATTGGAGATATGAAAAGCCATATAGTATAAGGACATAAATCTTGAGATATATGCCACTGATAGCGTAAGAGCAAGAAGAGTATTATGTTCACACAATGTACAAGTTATATGCTGCAAATGCACTTGGCTCTGTTATCAATATAGCATTTTTTTAAAAAAATCTATTGGCACACAAACACCAGATAGTATGTTAAATTTAGTAAAAGGTGATGCTACAGAAACAATTGAAATATTTAGGAAATATGTCATTTATACTTTATTTGTTGACGATATTTTAGAAGGACAGTAAGTATACATAGCAAATGACTCAATTGCAGATGATAGTATTGAAACTTAAGGATTAGAAAATGAATTTTAACCTCACCCAATGTTAAATCTACATGAAGCAAGTGAAAAGGGTATTATTAGATATATAGGCACAAAAACTTTGTTGAAAATTGAGATAAAAATTGATATCTTTGTGTGATGGTACGTAGAACAAAATCTAATTTTGTTTATTATCTATCGCATTGTTTTATATACCAAACATTTCATGGAGCTATTTTAATAATTTAGTTATTAATCATATTAACAACGTTAGATCCGATAATAGTCTAGAAAACCTAGATTTAGTAATATATCAAGAAAATAATAAAAGAGGAAATCCTGATGGTGCTAAGTGTGCTAGAAAAATAATGTCGATAATTTAGAATTTAATAAATAAATGAAATTTAAGTCAATAACTGCTGTCTCAAAGCACCTAAAAATTAACAAAAGATCTGTAAAAGATGTCACCGAATGCAAAATAATATCAGCAAAGTTGATGTTCACATTTGAGAGATTTAGTTTTAGATACGATAACTAAAAATATTTTCCAGATCATTCTGAGAAAGACAGTTATGACTAAATTCCATAACATCGTTGCGATTAAAACGTAATATAATTATTTTATTAATATCAAGTTTAATTTTATTGCTGCTGTTAACAAACATTTTTCGGAATCACATAATGATATCATAACATCAAACAAATAAAAACTGTCCCAGCAAACAATTTCGAATTGCTTCAGATACTTATTCGTTATTTATTATATTAACTCACTGACGATATTTTCCCCCTAAAATTATTCACTAATTATATAAAAGATTATTATAATAATGAGTTTAAATGAGAGACTGGCTGAGCTATATTCGGAAGATTTTGTTACAGTTTCAAATGTTGCATTAGAAAATATTACGGATGATAGATTTGCTCGTTATCCCGAAAAATATATTTTCTATAAGTAAGACGATGATAAAGATGATGTTGTTAGTGAAAAATATTTAAGCAAACCAACATTCGGGCGATATAGAGTTAAGAGCCATATTGTTAAAAAAAGTATTAAAATTTAAGTTTGGTAATGTCGAGCATTAAATATTTTGGCAACTTATAAACCCTTTTTAAAAGTAAAGATACCTGGAAAAACATAAATACGATTTTTTTTTAAATATTAAATTTAATGTCAGTCGATAATACAAGCAAAGTACATCTAATTTCTCTCTTAAAAACAAATAAAATGTAAGTCAGCAATAATAAAATATGAACCAATTTAGAATAACATTATTCGATAGCAGTTGATGAAATCGACCTAGTTGGTACCCAACTATTAAATTTATCTCTATGACCACGCCATTTATCTAAACTTTTGTTGCCGTGGATTTTGATTACTGTTCAATAATAATTATATCTTGTTTTGTTTTCTGAAGTTCTTGCTCATAAAAGCTAACAGTTATAGGCTCACTTAGTAAATCCTTCGGCGAGTATGTAACTGGTATTGTTAAAAGTAATTTATCAACAACAACTACTTCTTCACTCCAGTTATGAGTATAACCTTTTTCAGATTTTCTTTTGTTCAAGATATTCCAAATGTATCGCCAACTTTAAATTTATGTCTGCGTTGCATGTTTTCGTTTGCTAATGTTGGATTTGAAATCGCATCGTTTGGCGACATTTTAATGGTTCGATGTTTAGTGTTATTACACTCATAACAATCTTCTGTAAATTGTTATATAATAATCGGAAATTATGGCTGTCAAATACTTATGAATTTATTTCGCTTAGTGTGTGATTAAATCACTCGACGATGACACTTTTCCCCTCATTTCCAGTAGCATATTTTTGAAAATCATTTTGTTCCCAAAACTGCTGGGACTTTTTATTTAAAAACTCTGCACCGTGATCAGTTCAGATTCTGTTTAGCTTTCTTTCTTTCTGTGATTGTCATTATATGTTTTAGCGCATCAGTAATCAAAGTCCCTGTATTATCTGAAACTGGTATGCTAAACGCGTACTTACTAAAAACATCTACAACATTAAAAATGCATCTCTTTGGAGATTTGACATACCAACTAAATCTATCGCACATATATCGTCAACAGCAATTTTGACTACTTTACATAGCTGAAATATTTATTTTGTAGATCTAAGGCAACATCATCATATAATTCATTTTTTTTCACTTAGACTTAGTTTGATTTTGCTCCAATAAAACCCCTGACTAGCCTTTCGTGAACACGTTCTCGCATATCTTCAGGTTTCATTTCACGATATTCGTCTAACATTACTTTATCACTGCTGTGTTTATTTTGTTTCCTATCTGGAAGCTAAATATCTCTGTAGCAGATATCATGACGCCTTGCTATTGCATCAACTTGATTGCAAGGCTCTTGTCCTGGTATTTGTTGCTCATTCGATATTGTTGTGACTCCCATGTGTAGTCAGAGGCATTCGGAACTGCTGTCTGATATATTTTTGTTGGTGAAAATAAATTATGTTAGTATGTTTTTGTAAAATATCATTTAATTCCGCCATTTTAGTGATTGACAGAGTTATTCGTGTAATCCACAGCACAAATTTGTTTATGACATAATGTACATCAACCACACCAGATCGAAATAAACAATCACATTATGATGATCAATCTAAAATAATCGTATGTTTAACTCCTCGACAAACTGTATTATAGTCCCTGCAAAAGCCAAATATTGTACTTAGTGGCAACATTATTGTAATTTGACGTGATTCTGCTGCATGTTCCTTTATCTTAACCTTCATTATAACGCTCATTTCTTCTGATGTTAATGATCGAATTATTAACATGATTTAACATTGCAGTTCCATCAGAACTTTCTGTTGGTGGTGTTATACCAAGATTATTGCAAGCGGCACTAAGTGAGGCTCTTACTGCGTTTACATCAGCAGCTGCAGCTGGTGGTGCTATACCTAAGGAATTAGAATTAGCAATAAGAAAAGTTCTTACAGTTAAAGAATCTGCAAAAGTATCAACCCTGGCAATTAAAATAGCCGCTCTTGTTTAAAAATAAATTCACGCTATGTAATAATACCCGATAAACCAGTCCCATTATCTTTAAAGAACATCATATTGGTTGCAGTTGATTTGGAGTAATCATCGGAAAATGAATTAGTATTTAAGATTGTATTTGCAACTTGTAAGTGATTTGAAATATCATCAACAGTTTGATTGGCAAGCTGATATCGAGCATTTCTAAATGAACACCAACAATTATTTGTAAGAGCCATTTCTGCAATAGCTGTAATTTCGGCAGATGTAACAGCTCCTGTCATAAACTGTCCACGAACTTCCAACATTGCTTTAAGAGGCACGTCCTCATCTCTAGTATTAAATGTTCTGATGCCCGCCTTATGAGGTTCGTTGGAATGTTCATCAAGATATTCAACATTCTCAAATTATGTTACTGTGTCGTCTGTTTCATAAATTTCTGCTAAATCGAGATAATGTATATATACATTTTTATTTATTAGGATATGCAAATTTATTGCTGCGCTGTTAGATATTATTTTTGTTTTTATAATTTGTTTTCCTTTTGGTGATAAAATCTTTTTTGTTGTTGTTATCATTGCGCGTTGAGTTTCTTTTGTTGGTGAGATTTCTGAAATAGATTGTTTTATCGTAGGTGCGCCTTTTATTATATGACATATTTTATGTCCCACATCAGTTTCTGAAACAGATGTGGCTCCATCTGCAAAAGCTTTTAAAGCGTCAAATGCAATTTGTGCAATTTTAAGAGCTATTACTGGAATATTTACAATAAGTTCAGTAAATATATATCCTAAAAATCCTCCCAATTTTTCGTCTATAAACTTTTTTTCTGTTTCATTATATCTGAGGTTGTATAATTTTGTATCATAGAAAATGTTTACTGTAGTTCAGATAATAACAATCGCATTATTTAAATTTAATTGCCGTTCAGACTGATCAATTAATTGCAGATGTACTTCTGTTTTTTTATTTTCGACATTTAGCGGATAGTAAACAATATGACGCGTACTAATTTGCATAAAAGAACTTGGTGGAACCTCTGGTGAAAACTGTATATGTCTTGTCCTTTGCTACCTTTAGCTGAATAAGATCATTATGCAATAGAGCAATTTACCAATATTGTGTTTACGTCAGTTATATTTTCTGGCAGTCAAACGTCAAAAGTTATGGTGACATCATTAGCAAGATAACTTCTATGAAGAAATCCTGTCAGTGGTGTAATATTTGTTGGACTAGTAAAATCGATAAATATATCTTTAAATTTTAATCTTCCTCTTAACCTGTTATAATTTGGTGTCAGTAACTATCATCTGCGCCGCCCGACTTTGTTATCAGTTCGTTTTTTATTTAGATTTATTATATTGTAGGTTCCTTGTAGAATTTTGCTTTTCTCAATTTCTGTGTAATAATACATAAAGCTACGAGTTTAAATTCATCACTTATTCTAGTTTTTACCTTAGCAATATCATTCCAAGTGCACGAAATAAGTCCAATTTCATATTGTTTTTCACGATTTAGTTGCATTGGTGGATTGTACTTTACAAAAATATTTGCGCTATCTTGATCTGATCAGCCAGACATTTATTTTTATATTTTAATAAAATTAAGTCGATGCGATTAAGTCGCGATGTAAAGTTTCGTAGTCGTCATATGTTAATAACTTTTTTGTTCTCAAATTATCAAGTATGTCAATAATTTCATTGCCAATTTCAGCACCATTTCAAGCTTTTTTGATGATATTAATAGCATTATTCTGCCAATTATTTCAGTAAAGGATGCTAGTATTCTAACTCCAGTTCCTGTTTTTTATTCTGTATCAATTTTATATAATCAATTCTTATCATAGCCTTGAAATAATTTTAAAAAGTAAACTTGTTTATTCAACATATTTATATCACTAAATATTTTTCCAGTAGTTTTAGAAACGCCGGCAATACCAGCATCTCTAGCTTTTTCATAAAGTCCTTCAAGGTCTTTTATTTCAGCTGTGTTTATTTCATTGTAAGCTCCTATAATTTTTTGTCATGATATCAACTAATTTTTTAATGAGATCATTCGTATTTATCTTTTTTCCAATTACATATATATATATATATATATATATATATATATATATATATATATATATATATATATATATATATATAAACAACGTCAGAAATGTTATTTTTTTTTAATAAAAGCAAAATATTCTGACCACATTAGTTCGTATTTCACTTGGTTTTTATATTTGTGCGATGTTCTTCATTATCGTCGTCAGATTATTGTTGTAAATCTTCGTCAGTCATCGTCATAGAACCTGCTGGTCTGAAAAAAACAAACACTTTTTGCCTCAGTTCTTAAGCTATTATTGTAAAGACAATATATGTTACTTTTGTATTATTAATATCTTAATGTAAAGATTCCATGTCGATATATCTTCATACTATCATAGTAATTTCTATCTTCTAAAACTAAATCATTGTAATGCTTCTCAATCTTTTTTTTTAGAACATTAATTATTTCGTCAGTATTAAAATCATCTTTTCTAGGATTGCGTACTTTCATACCCTCAAAGTAATCATTTTTTATTAGAATCTCTATATTTGTCATCTTTTATTTTGCTTTTATTATTTTTAAATCCTATTCAATTTTTTTTTGTTTCCTTCTTCTTGTTCTTGTTCTTGGTCTTCTTTTCTTCTTCTTCCATTCATCTCTCTCTCTCTCTCTCTCTCTCTCTCTCTCTCTCTCTCTCTCTCTCTCTCTCTCTCTCTCTCTCTCTCTCTCTCTCTCTCTCTCTCTCTCTCTCTCTCTCTCTCTCTCTCTCTCTCTCCTAAGTCCTTCTCCTTTTAACCTTTTATTAATCGATCCAACTACTGCTGTTTATGCTAATCTTTGTTGAAGTTCCCGTGGATTATTTATTAGCCGATCTAGTGCAGCTGGTTTTGCAGCAGGATCAGCAATATTTGGTACAAGTGCCTCAGCTATTCATCTATTCTCTTCTTCAGATATGTCTTGTTGTTCTTTAATTAAGCCAACTAAAGCTTTTTCCTGTAATTTTGTTTAAGTTCTTCTTCTGATAGTGACTTAGTTTTAGGTTGTTTTCCAAGTAAAACTCAGTAACTAGTTTAAGAACTGTGACTGCTGTTTTTGCGGCAACTATCTGTTTTGCCTGAAATTGTGCAAGGTTGTTTAGATTTTCTATATGTTTTCTATACGTAGCTTGTCGTTCCATTAATTTAATACTATTTTCAATAAAAATTATTGTAAATATGTTTTAATACAGCACCGAAACATTTTACGCGTATCCTTTTTTATTTTATAAAACAAAAAATTCATATTTATTTGCTGTTGTTTCACAATATATTTTAATAAATTTATCTTTTGTTACAGTACCACATTGTTGTGGTTTAATTGTGTAAATATAAACGCGATTGTAGTTAAAATTATATCCAAGAAGTAAATTGATAAGCAAGTTTGTTTTTCCCGATCCAGATCTTACAACTATAAGATAATGACAATCTGCAAGTTTATTCTTGTTATGTTTTTGTTTCACCAAACGTTCTGTATCAAAATATAATATAGATGAATTTGCCATTATTGACATACAAATCATGTTATATAATTTTGTCAATAGTAATAAATAATGATCTTTTATTCAAACATTCAGTTGGAGATTCATCGTCTACTCGGCAAGGTGGCTTATCTAAATATGCAACTCGTGATCAACTTAAAAATGAAATTAGTAATTTATTAAATATCAGAAGTGTTGATCAAAATGAAGTTGTTTTATTTTCAAGATAAACAAGGTCAATTAAAGATAAGTAATATACAACTGTCAGATGTTCTTATACGAATACTCACCGAGGTTGTTAATAATATAGTTACTTTTGCTGATCAATTTAAAATACGAGATTCGGGTAAGTCAGTTAACGATTATGTTAAGAAAGCTGGCTATATATTTACTGGTACCATTATTATGAGCATTAATAAAATTACATATCTTAGCAATCAAACCCACAGAAACAGACACAGCGACAAAAAATACGTTGATGATCAAGATTCTAAGTACTTATTGGTCCGCGATGGTATCATTCGTGCATTTCTCAATATGAAAAATAATGTTATCAATAATCTCAGAACACCAGAAACAGATTTCGAAGCTGCAACTAAAAAATACGTCGATGATAAGGAAAATCGAATAATAACTTCGTTAACAACAATCATTGATGAAATTACTTCATTTAAGACTGATTTTTCTAATCATGTACAAACGTTTCAAAATTTTCGTAGAAATATAAAGAGAACTACTAATAAATTGTTTGGAAGTCCACCATCTATTCTTATTAAACTCGCTGATATTAATTCAAAACTGAACAATATTGTCAGTGACAATCCTAATTTCGTTCAAAAAACTAATCTTGTTAAAATTTCTTATGAACGAGCTAACAATATCGTGCACACATTACCATCAGAATTATGAGAATGGTCACAGCAGAATAGCACTATCAAACATTCTGCGGAAGTAACTGGTGTGTATCGGCTGTCCATAATTAGCGCTGCAATTTTAGTATATTTACTACATTTCCATGGCGTCATTCATCCGACAATTTTTCTGGAGTTGTATCTATAGTGTTAAATAATGATCCCGTGGAAACATTTTCAATAGAAGCAACTGATAGAACAATAACCTCAGCGGCTTACAAGTGGTGTCTGGAATTTGTATCTGAAACCCCTGAATTAATTACTTAGATGACAGTGTAGGATATGAAAACAAATATATAATGGAAACATAGTTGATTTCAATGACATTTCAGAAAACATTCCAAAACAAGATGTTGACGATCTAATGCAATATTACATAAATAATCATAAAAAATCTTTGGTGTGTGAAAAAAATGTTGGAAAATACTTAAGAGTAATATCATATTTATCACTGCTAATGAATAGCTCTGGTGTAATCTCAAGAAGCGTATCATTAAACCAGGGTTTTTTTTGTTAATAATATCCGGTGATGGTGTTTCTCTTGGAATAGCTTTTTAAAAAAATTGAACTTCAACTCGCGACTAAAAAAAAATGCTTGCAAAACAGCAGGAATCACCTATAAAATATACTTGATCAGATTCGGTCTTATTTACGTGATATAAAATATGATATGGTCTATTTAATACGAGAGTTTTGTATTATTGATAGTATATTAACATATATTCTGCCAATGAAAGTCAGCAAATACGAAAAAGATTATAATAAAATATAGGTTACATCAGTAGATGATTAATTTTGTTCAGCTTTAGAAATATCATCATCAAATAAAATATCAACCATATTATAAATAAATGTCATCACATCATCTGCCCAACCCGCTATTCTCATATCATTTTTAGTCGCGAATAACCATAATTATTCATATTTTGGTGATATATGGTAACCAACATTTGTAATACAGTCGCTTATTACTTTAGGTTTTATACCAGTATAACCTGACGCTGATTTGATGGAATTACATCTTTTATAAAATCTGATTGTCAGATCAAATCCAACATGTCGTATTCGATTATAAAATGGCATTACATATACTATTTCATTTGTTTAATATGAAAATATTATTGAGCCACATCCTCTTTGTATTTCAATATAATTTATTTATTTTCTGAAATAAGAGGGTGTTTTTATAGAATAGCTGTCTGTGAGGTGATAAAAAATGTCAGAATATTTTTTTTAGTTGGTGATGATTTAATAAGCTAAAATCTCTTTTTAAAGATAATTATCAATTTACCACTACTACTAAGGAAACCAATTCATTTGAGAAACGTCAACAGCGTAATTCTCTATCCAGACTCAGCCAATCTGCTGATAAGCACAATATGCATGAAAAACGTATTTTAAGACCCGTAAGAATTTTACCTTTGGGTTATATTCACACTGGCCAGCTCATATTGTTGCTAACGCTGCTGCTTTTCAGAGATATTTATTCTCTCAGTAATTGTAACATGCCTACACTCAATTCTTAAATAAATAGAAAATCATATAAAAGAAATCAGGTGAGGTGAAAAACATATATTATAGAAGACAATTTATTTTATTAACAGGTAATTACGTAGCTGAAGATGAGGTGATGGTTAATCCACTTATTGGTTACTCTTTTAATGAAGTCATATTTCCCCCTAGTATTAATCATTCCATAGGATTGATAACTGTGATCCTCTTTTTACTACTTATTCTATCTATTCTAATCAGGGTGACATAACAATCCTTCATTTCGAACGTGTATAAGTACCCGAGATTTCCTGCTTGTGTCAGTTGGCTGTTAGTGAAACCTAATTCACACAAGTCCCACTTTGTTTGTTTTTTTTATTAAATTTAAAATAGGTTCCTGATAGGAAAGGTAGGCCACATGAGATACTTGCTGGTGACAAGTGCTCAATGAACTAATCAGATGTTTGTACCTAAGTCATATTAACAGGAAATTGTTTGTCTAGCCAATGAATTTCCTTTGGCTACTTTTTTGGCATCCGTAAAACATATCACGAATTATTCTAATTACTTGTCATTGACCGAAAATAGAAAATGATGTTTGTAAATACTCCATGTCTTGCCACACTTATCAAATGGTAGGAAAATGCAATCTGAAGATATATAAGGCTCGTCTGCAACTTACTGCTGAATTTGACAAACCATTTAGCAAAATAGTGCTAGACTGTATCGACCTCTTACCTATGACCAAGTAAGGTAACTAATACTTGTTGACCATAATGTTAGCGTGCACAAGATTTCCAAGGGCATATCATTTGAGAGATATTAACTGTAAAACTATATATAAAAAAGCTTTGACATAGCGGGTTTTATACTTGGCCTTCACAAAGCTGTCAAGTCTGATAAAGAGTCAGTTTTTATGTTCGAACGTTTCCAGTAATATCTACAAAAAAATTGACATCCAAAAATTTAAATATCTGTATCACCTTGAACGTCATGGGGCTTTGAAATGATTTCATTAGCAGGTAATGGGGATACCATAGCCTCAATGGGACTTTAGTGTACAATTTGGACGATCTTACCATAGCCTCAAAATTAATAGCCTCACGTAGAGCTCTATGTTTAATTTGGAGGAATGTACTATAGCCTCAAAACAGAAAATAGAAGAGGATGGGACTTTTTAGCCTCAAGGGAAAAGGGTCACTGTGTCTATTGGGTTGTCCATAAAGGACATCTCCCCTTGTTCACTTGTTCCGCATGTAGCTTAACCCACCCTACCCATGGACGTCCCCATGTAGCAAGACTGATATGTGGGCCATGTAATCAACCCCAGGCGCTGGGAGCAAGACCTATGAATTAATGCCAACACATTCATATATATTCTGTGGCACGAGTCGTACAAATTGAAATTAACAAATAATGAATACTTAAGGATGATCGCAAGACATACTAGAATACACGCAGCAGTAGGCCCAAAGCAGCTGTTCACCACAGAATATCATAACCAAATATACTAGCAAGGTCCTTTAACACCCCTCTTGAACCAACCCCCCTCCCCATCTTTTCCGATGTCCTTTATGGATGATCCCTATATAGGGTTATGGGTGAGATTAGGTCAAACACAATATATAAATTGACATAGACAAACAAATATACACAAATATGGCGAGCGCGCGCGCGCGAGACAGAGAGAGAGAGAGAGAGAGAGAGAGAGAGAGAGAGAGAGAGAGAGAGAGAGAGAGATCTTTTTGAGGCAATGGATTGACCCTAGAAAGGGCCTTTGAGTTCTTTTTCTGTTTTATCCAGTTCTTCCACCATCGGTTCACTTTCTCTATGTTTACTTTCGTCTTCTTCTTTTCATGGTCAGGTTTCCAGTTAGGATGTCCCATGTATCGAAAGTTTTTCTGTATCTTGATCCAGTTTTCATTGAGTTCTCTCAAAGTCACCTTTTTTCTCGTTTCCTCGTCTTTTCTCTCTTTTGCTCAGGTATCTTTAATCTTCTTCACCTCCTCTTCCATCACCTTTCTCAGAATTTCTTCTGTTTTTTTTAATTGGTTTAATCCCCACTTCACAAAAGACCACTCTCTGAAATTCGCTGTCTTGTGAGATGCACCTCACTGTGATGACATTATCAAGAGTCTGCTTCAATGTTCAATATTTAAGCTGGATGAAGCCTCTTAATTTCTCCACTTCCTCCTACATTATGCATTTCACTAGATCCATGGCTACTTTCAGGCTGGTCTTATCACAAAGTCTTTGGTAACTGGATGCCTCCATTCATGTTCACGCCTTTCCAGCTCTCAGGCTCCAGCTGTCTGCTTGTGCTTTACCTAGGGCTCTAATTGCCCGTAGTGCTGAAGTAGGAATGATTGCATTGGCTGGCAAAAAATGCATCATGCAAGTGCTGTTAATTGATTCCATTGCGATTTGCTCACTAGCTCGTTTTCCTCGCAACTCGGTAGCCAGACTGATTGAATAAAGAAAAAATAAGGTTGCCTATGCAACAGGTTAATGCCTGATAGTCAGGCTTTCCAATTGGTCGGTACTGTGGGAATGGTGCCACACAGTCCCGCGATTATATGCATTATAAATTTGGTAAAGTCGAGAAAAAGGAGGAGACGGACTTAGTGGGGGCACAAGCGCTATAGACATTGATGTTGTGAACCCCCAATACCCCAGTCCGTACTTATTTTTCAAATTCAGTCCAGTTGTGCTGATGGACATAAAGTAAAAACCAATAATGTATAAGCCACCTGTTCAATTAACCAAATTAAATAAGTTAAAAAAATTCATTAAAATTTAATTAAAAGTTGAAATTTTGAATACCAAGTGTTTATAGACATTCGTAATATATACCAATCAGCTAAGTCATAATGACTAATATATTTTTGCATCACGCATATTAACCAGGAGTAAACTTTGGCGATGTTAATAAAAGGATCCAATTAGTGTACAAATAAAGTATATATCGAAAGAGGGTTTCAGAAATCCAGAAAGAAAACCACGTTCATTCAGGCAATATTGGCAGTCATAATTCTTTTTTTTTTTCACTTCGACTGCTCCTCTGGTGTGCAGGCCCTTCCGGTATACAGGCTACTCCGGTATATGTTGACTTTCCATATCTGTTCCATACTTGTTTTTAGTGACAGTTCCACTGATCTTATGCCTCACTAGATTTTATAGAGTCCGCCTAGTGAACTAGTCCCCTATAAAACTCCCATTGTAACTCCCTATGGAACTCCCCATGGTCTCCACGTCATTCGCCATTGCAGCCAGTGTTTTCTTTGCATTTAGTGTAAGGTAGCTCAACTCTAGCGGTACACATTCTATATCTTAATGACCACGTTGTTTTCTTCGTTCTCTGTTATGTGGTACTTTATGTGTGTAGCTCTTGTCTGGCCTTTTCCCGTCGACACCCCTTTTGCTGCGCTCCCGGTACACAGATCTCGCCTGCTTGGAGTCAATTGCCTGAATGAATTCTCCAGTGAGTGAAATCCAGTAGCCAGACTGTACTTACTTAATTTAAATTATATAGGAGTTTGCACATAAGTGCAAGTGTCTCTTGTTTATGCTTGTACCCCAGGATGCTAATTTATCCTGGGGGAAGGAATTAGAGCCTTATCCCCCAGTTGTTACTGCTCTCAAAGAGAGCTGCTAAGATAGCCTAAAGTTTGTTTCTAGGTCGTGGGACAACTAAGTCCCATACGACCTACACTAGCTGGTGAATTGACTTGAATACAGAAGGGTAAAGTACAGAACTTTTAACTTTATCATCACACTCCTCAGTTTAAGAGGAGGTTCGTTGGTATGCAGATAGTACTGAACTATCTTCACCCACGTATGGGTCTCTAATCCACCCATGTAGCATGTTATATCATGCACCCACATGCCACTCCGACATAACACCAGCTAGAAGCTATTGCTTAAGTGGAAATGGACCCAACACGCACTCAAGTATGGCGATTCAGTCTACAGCGATACCTGGTGTCAACCAAAGCAGTATAAGACGTCAGTCGCAATTGGTCGCCGACTATGACATATCATTGGGCCATCTGGTATATGGACGGGTGGAAATCGTTCCACATCTCCGTCCATGTACAGAAGGAGGAAAAGGAGATACCTGGTGTCAACCAAAGCAGTATAAGACGTCAGTCGCAATTGGTCGCCGACTTTGACATATCGTCGGGCCATCTGGTATATGGACGGGTGGAAATCGTTCCACATCTCCTTCCATGTACAGAAGGAAGAAAAGGAGAAAAAAGTATCTCGGTAATTGGTGCGATGGGAAGAAATGAATGTAGTGTACACCCCCCAAAAAATCCCCCGTCCGTACTTATTTCAGATTCATTCTAGTTATACAAATGGACATACAAATAATCCAAGAATGTGTAAGCCACCTGTACAATTGACCAAATAAAATAAGTTTCAAAATTTCGTATCTAATTTCATTCAAGTTGGAATTTGGTGTAGATAATGTAAATAAATATTTCTGACAAATGGTAATCGGTTACGTCAGAATGATTACCATGTTTTATATCACGCAAATATTAAACAGGAATTTAGATTGTGGAACCAAAAAGATCAAATTTGGGCTATTACAGAGAGATATGATCAAAAACCGTTTTTAAGCTAAAGCCAAAACCCTATAACTCATTCAGGCAATTTAATGGTTGCCCAGTCTTTTCTCCAAATCCATTTCGATAGATCTTCGGTGTATGGACATCGCTGTATTTTCAAATAATCTCCTCTCCAACGGCAATGCTATTGTATTGTATCAAAAGAGGTCTTCAATGGGCAAAGTGAGAACCTCATATGAGAAAAAAAGGAGTTGGGGAGGAAGGCGTTTGTGGAACGTCTTTTAACAGCACTGGCTTGCTTTTATCAGGATTCCACCCAGGTGTTTGCTAGTATGTTTTCCCTAGCTCCTGTTTTGCGGCCGTGTGTTTCGGAAAAAAGGAGAAAGAGAAGAAGAAATAGGCCTTCATGGAAAGTCTTTTTATAGCCCAGGCTTGCTGCGTTTAATATTGCATCTCCCATTGGCGGCAAGCTTTCGCACAGGATACGATCTGCTTCTTCAGAAGTAGAAGGTTAACACCTTTATGTCTACATTACAGTTGACAAAATCTCTGTCTGAAACCAGCTGTTGTTGCTCATACTTCTGAAGTCTGTACTTCTCCGTCCACTCTTCTTTCTCTTGATTTCTTCTCTGAAGACCTCTTCTATCAGGTCTTCGATCACTTTCAAAAACCTGACATTCTCTGTTTTATCTTGATTCAGTATCATGGTTTGCATGACACGGTGTAAATTCACGTAAGCTTTGTTCGTTCAGCCTAGCTAGTATTAAAGGCTTCTTCGTAGTTTGACGAGTAAACAATGGATGGTCAGACTGAATACTGCTTCGATTTAAATGGCTCAAACGTAGACGTAATATAAAACATTAATGTTGTGTTTTTGTGTCGTAAAAGTATGATACTAGACATTTATGGTGAGTGATAGAGAGAAGTTAAAGAGCATTTATAATGATAAAATGTTTTGAAAACAAACGACAGACACGCTTTTCCAAACAACATCTTATATTCCATAAGCAACTAATAACTAACAATTAACAAAAACATTAAGCAAACTATTTTTGACAAGGTTGACAACATTGTGAAGTCAGGTTAGATTTCGACAGATGAAGCAGTGTACGAATTGTTTTTCAAAAGGTAAGGAAGTTCCTTAAGTATTTATTTTTTGTTGTTTCTTGTGGGGCTTTTTCCACAGAAAAAGATGTCATCAATTCAATTCTGACTTTCTGCTTGAAGATCTTTGACAAAAAACAGTTTCTTTATTTCTTTTCCGCACTCTGAGGTAACAGATCTTCGATGCGATAAGATCTACGGTGTAGTCATGGGGGGGCAGGAATGACCACGCAAGCCTTTATATCACTCATGTTACACTACTTCTTCCGAGATGAGACACCAAGCGTCGTCTAGATGCTCGTCCAATGTTTCTTCTTGACTCATCATCAGATATTTATCTATTGAATTTGACTGGGATGATCATTTTGACATCCATAACAATCTTTTTTGGTTAATTTCATAATTATATCTGCAAGATGTTTGGCAAAACAGGACACTAAATGTTGTTCTTGTTCTGGCCATAAGGACATGACCACCACGTCCTCTTCATCTTGGTCTGGGGATCTGCTTTCACGGTATCCTCTCAATCCATTTCCAAAGATTCTCTACCATCGGGAGAGACATAAGAGTCTTCCATACTTGCTAATAGTCTGTAATGACTTCCCTCAAACTGTTGATTTCTATCGTATTATCGAATTCGGCATACAGTATAACATTTACCGTCTCGGCGGGAACATCTGCAACTGAATCTCCATACGCAACTGTCCGGATTTTATAGGGTGGAAATTTCTCTCATCGCTGCCTTAATCTGGAGGGAAATCAAAAGACCATAAAGTGCAACCTCCTGCATAATCTTGCGAAATGCTGTGATGGTGTTGGTTCCTATCTCTCAGGTAGTTTCGTACATGGACAAGTACGATCTCAAGTAATTCTTCTGCAAGAAGTTTGAAGGGTCTGGTATACAAGGTTTTGCCATCGAGACAGACTTCGATCTTGGACACTCTGTAATTTTTTAACTCGAAAGGATTGGCAGTGACGGATTCGTTGAAGGCTGCATTGATGACGATACCAACGTCTAAATGTTTGGGTAACTGCTATTGGAACAGATAATATTTGATCTTGGATCAGAGTACAGTAGCAGAGGTGAAACCTTTCACTTCCATGCGTCGTATCGAATACTCGGCAGATGGTCTGCTCAACGCGTGACTGATGTTGTTTCCCGCTTTAAGTAACACTTCTACAAAGCGTACGTAAAGTCTGACTTCTTGGATGATGGTTTTGTTCTCGTTGGCAGGAGCGCTTAAAGGGAAAACTGCTAAAAATCAGTCTCAGAGGGTGATAAACTCCGATTAGCAAAGACAGAACTTGCAGCCATATGACCAAATGCAAACGATCCAATAGTTCTAAACTTCGTCCTTACAGGATTAGCTTTCTATGGTGGTCAAAGCCCATATTGTGAGGATCGCCATCAGCTGTCACAGTTGTGTCGTTAACTTGTCCTCGCATGCTATGTCAGGTTTCCATAACACGCAAACATCAAAAGCGTTCTTGGCCTCATTTCCGTACGTCACGAGATTTTCCAGGTACAATCGGTAAGGGTAAGTATCCAATTGAAATTGTTGATGGCAGATATTTTAGCATCTTTGGAATGTCCTTTGATTTCAAACTCGATGAGAGCTGAAGCCGTCAAAGAGGATACGAGATTTAATTCTACCCATTAAGATTCTTGCATCGTCATCATGGTGGGTGGCATGGAAAACAGATCCTATTCTGACTTGGAACAGGTGCAAGACCCTCTGTGCATCATTTTCTTTTTTTCTCTCCGTTTCTGATCTAATAATCAAAAACGTCCAAGTCTAATATGGTTCTATTTTCTTAGTCTTTCTATTTAGTATATGATTTCTTCTCCTTTGTCCTTGTTGACTAAGTACAGCAAACAGGTGGCATTTGTCAATCCTCGGTACAAACTGTACATCAGGTTCATTGTGTCTACCAACTTTTAACTTTGCGCGATGTGTTTAAATTAGAGATCGGTTTTCAAACGGTGATCGTTCTTTTGTTTCCACATTTCCACCACATGTTATCCTTGCTGTTCTAACTTCAAGAACCACTGGGAAGTGGCCTTTTACAGCTCTACCATGGTCCGTTGTAAAAATTGACTTTTAGTGCCACGTTAAGGGTAATTGATGGGACATCCGTAAAATAAGCACCCTTTAAACTGGTACACGATCTTGGGGTTTTCTAAGTCCCAGCCATCCACCAAATACCTTCCGATGGTCTTTCCGCCTCCTCCATTTCGGGCATGTTGGATCCATTTGTCTTCATAGTCATACAAATAATGTATCCAGAGATGGTCTTTGACCGAATATTGATGTTTGACAAAGATCGTCATTTGAGGGCTTATGATACGCAGGGTGTATTCTGTCATAAATCGTTGGTGGTACACTATGGAACACATTTTGGCAGTGGTGCAGACTTCTTACAAAGGATCGATCCCTCTATGCACCATGAACAGTTCAATAAATTTTCCATTGCAACGCTGTAAAATGTCCACGTCAGAATGACAATACGTAAAACGAATTTCTTCCTGAAAGTTGAAGGGTCCGAGGCATGAGTATCGTACCAAGCGTATAAATGCTTCTCTTTCTCTTAACAGTGATAACATGTTGTCTGGGTCATAGTAGTGAGTCTCACGCAAATGGGGTAGAACAGCGTGTTGATTGGCCTCGGTAATGAAAAGGTGTGGGAAATAGCCTTTGACCATTTCTGTCATTCCAAATGTTTTAGGCTACAGGAGTTCTGCTTCTCTTTGTTGTTTGGCTCAGTACAATTGTCGCTTAGTTTTCTATTCTCTTTTTTATTATGTTGTGTCATTCTTGTTAGCATACGTTTGTCACACCACAATGGCTTGGCCTAAACACATCCTGTCATGAGGGTTGTTAATTTGTACAATGCTGCGCTTGATGCTGCAAATGTCGTCCACCAATATCACTTTTTTGCGACCGGTCTCTTGGAGAAGAGAAACGTGGGTCTTGAACAATATCGTTTTTTCGTCAGTGATGCGAAGCTTGTCATTGAATTGCTGAACGTGTTAAATCTTGTCAATGATTTTAGAAGGTGTCACTTCTGTCGGACTGCTAAACCCGATCCAAAGGGGGGACTTCAAACTGTCCTGATGAATGGCAAGTCTCAGGCAATCATCTTCTTTGGCTTCACATAGCTGTTTCAGTGTCGTTAACAAATAATCCCACAAATCGGTGATAAACCCACGCGTTTTCTTCAGCGGTATGTCAAACTCTTTAAGCTTCACCATGTGCGTGTAGGCTACGGTTCTAAATTATCTAGAGGAGCGTTAGTTAGTCTCTTAAATGTGGTAGTACTTTTCAGGATTTAGTGGTGGTGGTGGAGTTTAGCTTGGTGTAGACTCTCATAGTCTGGATTCTGGCTCACTCATGTCATTTTCAAACTTTCTGGCATGAACCTGAGACAAGACATTGGCTACTGTGCGAGATGATAAGTCACATTTCTGTCTCTTACTTTCTTCTCCTTGCTTAACGAAACGATGCGATCATTTTATCTTGATTACAAAAAGTCTAATGACTAGATTTGAAATGCCATGGTCCCCTATATATCAATGTCAGACCAGTGCATTTATAAAGGGTCAGTGCCTTCCCTCACAGAATTAATTTCACTTTCAAGCCTACCAGAACAATTTTCTTCAGACAAACTAATGGACTATTCATTCCCCCCTCCTTTCAAGATAAAAGTCAAGATACTTGCTTTATCTATTAAACGAAAGGGCATTGGGCTGCATAATCTTCAGATCGACATTAAAGCAAGACATATCAAAGAGACAAAATTCAAGACACCCGTTATCACTGTCAAGAAAAAGGACATTGGTCTATTGGTCTTCAGACTGCACTAAGAAACACGAGAAGCAGGGGGTAAAGAGGGGTCTGAACAGGAATAAGAAGAAGAGGTGCCCTCGACAAGGAAAAACCGAATATGTGCAGAAAGAGAAGAAAAGATAAAAAAGTGAGGAAGAAGAGGAGGAAAAAACTGTAAAAGTGAAGAAATTCAGAGAGAGAGAGCGAGAGTAACAAAAAAGACACAGAAGATGTCTATGAACTTGATAAAGTGTTGTGTTCTGACATTGAATTGTACCAGAATATAATAGACAGAAAAAGGTAAGTGTCTCTTGGTTTTTATAATTTTTTTAGAATAAGGACCTATACTGATACACTTACACGCGTACATCATGGGTTAAACAAAGGATTTTGAGTTTTGTTTTGGCAAAATGAATACAGTAGTAACTCTTTTTTAAACAAGTGGGTGGCCATGAAAAGGACCATTTGGTGTTTGTTTTTTTTAAATAACCCCACTCAGTAACGAGAAGCAATCTTTACCTGTTTCAAGACTTTGCCACAGCCAAGGCCTACCTCTGGACCTGCTCTTGTTGGTACTTTGGTAGAAATCATCAGAACTGGTATCTCATGTGTAGTAGGTGTGTGAACAGGATTGAGTTGTTTGGTTCTGGAAGGAAATTTTTCTCTTGGGTCGTAATAAAGAAGGCTGATACATTTGTTTTAGACTCCTTAACTCTGCCAAAATGTCCAAAAGTACCATCACTGTTTGACTTTCACTGTTCTCCTTCTCTCCTAGACCTTGTTTCTTCTCCGCTTCTTCTTTTTTATGCTGTTTCCTTCTTTCCTATTAGTTTTCTTGCTGTTGCTGTTGAAGGAGAAAAGTTTGTTCTGCTTCATTCTGCTGTTGCAAATATTTCTCCAATTCTTCTCTGTCTCTGTTTAAAATCCTTGACATGGGGTAAAGAAGGAGATGGTGACAAAGGTGCTGGTACTGGAACAAATTCTTGCAAAGAAGAAAGAAAATCTATTAAATCTCAATTAAAAGTTTCCTTTTTTGAAAGTAGACTGTATTGACTTTGGTAGCCATTGCTATACTATCACTTCTCGTTTCCATGGCCGATGCACCCCAATTCATCATCATGTTTTAAAAGCAATGTCACATAGATTCACTGCACAGAGACACTAGCGCATCTATATAGGGAAAGTGATGTCACAGGCAGCTCTTGTCAGATTGGAAGACAGACTCCGCGGAATGGCTGAATTTTGTAACGCGTGTTTTGATTGGTGAAAAATCTCAATCTATTTCAATCTGCTCTTCCACTATAAAAAACCGCGGTTTACTTCATTCCCTTTACATGTTCTCGTCACAAGATGGATGTAAACTAACGTTGAATCGTATACCCTCCTATCATCAATGCTATTCTATACTTACACATGTATGTTAAATCATCATGGACCATTACCCAGATCACCAATACAGCCCTTTGGAAACAAAGAATTTTTGTAGAGAGACAAGGCTGTCTAAAATGAGTCTTGATCTACAGTCTAGAGGTTGGACGAAGTTTAAGGAAGAGCAGAAGACCTATTAAATGCCATCTATGTTCATGGAATAATGTTAATAAAAATAACAATAATGCCCCTTTTCATGGCAATTCCATTGCCTTGAAAAGATTGACTCTCTTTTGCCTAAATTGTCAATATCTATATTGTGTTTGTCCCTATCACACCCTTGACCCTATAAAGAGTCACTCACCCTGTTCCCTTGAGACTAAACAATCCCCTCTTCCATTTTCTGTTTTGAGGCTATAGTACAAGCCTCCAAATTCAACATAGAGGTCTACATGAGGCTATTAATTTTGAAGCTGCGGTACAATCCTCCAATTGTAATACTAAAGTCCATTTGAGGCTATCTTTCTTCACTACTTTCATTAATCTTTAAAAATATATGACTCCGCAATTTTGGTTTAAACAGGTAATAATGGTTGGTTTAAACCGGAACTTAATGGATGGTTTAAACAGGAAATTAATGATTTTTTTAAACATGAAATTAATGGGTTGATTTGCTGTTGTTTGTTGCTAGTTAATCAGTTTAAGTATCTTTTGGTTTTAGTGTATTTGAACTAGTTTTTCGACATACTGTCTGAGGACCATTGAAGTTCAAAGAAAATCTTGTTTCAAATGAAAATTTCAAGATTATTCATATTGAGTATGATTCTACGATTTCAAATATAATTTCTCGAAGGTTTGTGATGCAGCAAGAAGTAATATTATAACAGAAATAATCTTGTGATAGAGTTCTGATTCTCTTATTCATGTCTCATAAGTCTTTCGGGCTAAATAATATGATCTTTATAAGCTGAAAAGAAAATAAATGACTTAATTTATATCATAAATACTCCTGGGATCCGGACACAGAAATAACATTGCAATATAATATGTTAATGGAGTAGTTAAAGATAATTAAGTTAATTAGTCAGTCAGTTTAGCTGTACCTATCCCACACAGTGATGATTCAAACATTGGAATGCAATCTAACTATAGTGCCTAATTTTGACTAATCTTTGAAATTTGTAAATGTTAGAGAATCTGGAGCAGAAACATTTTCATATACAACCTCAAAAGAAAAGTGGAATAAAACAGTTATTATGTGAGTATGAGCACTTGTTTCCAGATGTTCCAACACAAGTGAATACAATTTACCATGACTATGAAATTATAGATTCTACACATGTGAAATCGCATCTTTTCATGGTGCAACCTCTCAAGCAGGAATGTTTGATGAAAATATTTCAGTATTTACTGGCTATTGATTTCAGTAAAGGCAGTAAACGTAATTGGAGATCACTGTGTTTTTTATGTCAAACTAGATAGAGTGGTCAACAGAACAGTTTTACCAAAAATGGATTCTTTGTGAATGCCAAGAACAGATGATTGCATTGACAACATTGGAAATGCAAAATATGTTACTTAGTTTGAACTTTTAAAATGTTTCTGATGAATTCCACTCGCGGTGTCACGAGTCTTTGCTCATAAAATGAGTGACACAAAAGAGTGAAAGACAATAAGCTTAGTAAAATTTAACAATGAATTTGTTTCCATAGAATGCAAAAGTGAAAATGAGAAAAAAAGAACTTACAGTATATCGAATTGAATTCCAAAATAATGCAAGAATCATAGACAAAAATCCTAATAATTTAACGTCCTGAATAAATTTCAGTAAAATTCCAGAATAAATACAAAACCTGAACGTGTCTGTTATAGTTCATAGTGTGATGATTTTCCAATAGTCTTTTGCTGATCCCAGGTTTTAATACACATTAAATTCGAATGAATGTAACGATCAAAGAATTTTATCACATAGTTTTTGTATTTCCATAGAAAATAAAATTATCCAAACTGGAAACAGCATAATACATATTGAAAGTGCTAGATGTCAAAACATGAATGATAAAAACTTCTCAGTTACAATACGTATAGTTCTCTTCTTGAACTCAGGTCACCATTAGCATTTTCTAAAAAAAGCATCACCCAATGGAAAATAACCTGCTAGAACGATCTTGATGTTTCCAAAATCAAAACCATAAGCTAGATTACACTCAGGAAATTCAATACCATAGACCCAAATAAACATATTTACTTCAGCTATTGATAATAATGCTGATTTTAAACCCATATATATATATATATATATATATATATATATATATATATATATATATATATATATATATATATATATATATATATATATATATATAAAGATAAAGACTTAGCTATGTATACATTTTTGCAATGAATACAATATAAAAGCCAATTTGTGTCAAGCAGAAATGAATCAATTTTGGATAAGGTCAAGTCCAAGATACAATGTTACATTACCATAGCACGAAATGAAATAAAACAAATAAACCCCACTAATAAACAAATCAAATTAATTAAACATAATAACGGAAAGAGCAAAAGAAATGCCGGCAACTTCAGACAGACTTTATCAATATAAAGTGATTTCGTTTGGTATAAAAGATTTTCAGCAACATTCCAACGTTTAAAAACATATGAACATCTGGTCTAGATAATTATGAAGCACACATTGGTGATGTCATCATCTACAATGATACCTGGAAAGATCACTTAGAAACCATTAAGAAATTATTTGATTGTCTCAGTGATGCAAATCTGACAATTAGCTTAGGCTAAAGTGGATTTTGGTGTGCTTGCATTGCAAATTTAGGAATATTGTAGGACAAAGTCAAGTTACATTGATCGAAGTTAATGTCAATGCTATTCTCTGAATATCCAGTATGGGTTAGTATAAAGCATCTGATGCGATATTTGGATATGGATGGATATTGTCGGATTTTATTCTCTAATTTTCTTTATAATTGTCGAGCCTCTAACAGTTTCCTTCATTGAGAAATCCAAATTTCATTGGTCTGACAAATAGGAGGTATCTTTTGATAAAATAAAGGCCAAAACTTAAGGATGCGCCAGTTCTTTCAGTTCATAATTTCAGTATGTTATTTAAAACGCTATTTGATGCAAATGATTTAATGGCTGATTCAAGAAGATAAATATGGTTTAGATCATTCAGTGTGCTATTTTTCTATACAAAAAACATTAAACTAGCAACAGAGAAATTATTCCACTAGAAGGAATGTCTGTTTTTTATATTGGTTTTGCAACATTTTGATGTTTTAATATATTCACCCCTGCGATTGTTTTATTCAGTGATCAAAACGCCTTTCCATTAACTAACAAAATGATAAACAAAAATCAAATAGGATTGTTGATAATGAAGTTTGATGCTGCAGGAATACAATATTGACATTTGACACATCTGAGGAAAAGATAGCGTAATTGCAGATGCTGTATCACATGCATTGGGGTACTATATTGCTTTAAGTTGTGTTATTAGTAAGACATCTTTCTGTGTAATTTTAATTATTAGTGTATCATATGCATATTTGACTAATTTGTAAAAGTAAGCTTTACTGAATAAATCTCTTTTACTTTATGAGGCGAAGTGTTTTGTATAACTCTATAGTCTTTAATAGTTGTCCGTGATTGAGCGTCGGGGAATTAATGCCTACATGATTTTTGTCATAAATTACAGATGTAAACAAAATGTTTACTTGAATTTGAGTTCAAGACCTTACCTTGTTTATGCTGTTACGTATATGTGATTAAATTGCTTGTGTGTAAGGTTTAAAACTCTTTTCATTTCATTTTTGTTTCATTGTATCTAATTGCAATGAATATGTTTTTGGATTCGAGATTTGATTCTATTTTTAGAAGTGAGATATATTTTTATCACAAAGTTATTTTAATTAATACGAAGAAGTGTTACGTGAAATAATCTTTTTGTCAGTCTTACAGTGGTAAAAGTGTCAACAGGAACTTAAAATGATTGGTCAGTATAATGGGCATACTTTCTTTGCGTGATCACTGCAATTTTAGTAGAGGGAGAAAGAAAAAGAGAGACAGGAGAGGAAGAAAGAGAAACAGAGACAGAAGAGGAAGAAAGAGAACGAGAGACAAAAGAGGGAGAACGATAAACAATTACAATTTGAAAAGAGGAGAGAGGCACAGATGCAAATGAGAATGATGAAAGGGAATTTCAACTTAGAATAAAGACTTTGAGCTGGCTAGTGGTAAACACGATTCCACTTCACATAGAGATTCATATTTTGAAATTACAAAAATATCAGGTTTTTCCCTCTTTTAGTGAATAGGAAGTAGACAAATATTTTATCTATTTTGAAATAGTTGCTGAAAATTTGAAATGGCCAAGAGATCATTGGACTCAATTATTGCTATGTGTACTTTTCGGCTAAACCCGAAATATCTATACATATATCTATACATCTTTGTCAGCACAACAGTTCGGATTATGATTTGGTTAAGGGGTGCATATTAAGGGGTTATGCGTTAGTCCCTGAGGCTTATTGGCAGAAACTCAGAAGCTATAAAAAAGAATCTGGGCAGACTTAAGTTGAATTTACTAGAGAAAAAGAACAGTTATTTAAGAGATGGTGCTTAGCCAAGAAAGTTGAACATGATTATGAAAGTCTTGAACTGCTTATGTTGCTTGAAGAATTCAAAAACTGTGTTCCTAATGATATTACGAATCTTCTTGAATAGGATAAGATTGAAACCTTGGAAAATGCTGATCTTGCTGCTGATGAGTACTCCTTAACTCATCAAAACGTTCACTTAGCAGCAGACTGTTAGGAAGGTATTTAAGCCTAATACGACTCTCAGTAAAACTCAATCTAGCACAAATTCTAAAAATCCTTGTCTCTGCCTACGCGTACCTATTGCAAGAAAAAGGACACGTCATTTCTGATTGCTTTAAATTGAAATATGGACATCATAATTAAGAGAAACCTACCCCAAATTATCTTGTTTCTAAGAGGTCAAGGTCACCGTCATGTACTGTAATCAGTACATTTGTTGGGTCTAATAAACCCCAGTTTGACTTTTTATGGAGAATTATGAACCAATCATGTAGAAGGGTTCTATATCAATCTTGCGTGATTCGGCCAATCCTATCCCTATTAAAATTTTAAGGGATACAGGAGTTTCTCAGTCTTGTAGTGTCAGGTGTTTTGCCTTCTTTTGAGAAGTCCTGCTCTAATGAGAGTTTTCTCATTCAGGGAGTAGAGTGCGACATTGTTAATGTTACTCTCCATTATGTAAATTTGTCATCAGACTTAGTTTCAGGACCTGTGATAGTCGGTATAATGTATAACCTACCCGTTTAGGACATTCATTTGTTGCTAGTCAACGACTAAGCTGGAGACAAGTTTGTGGCTAATGCACTTGTAACTGACAAGCCTTCTTTGGATCAGAAACTTGATCAAATTGAAAATGAATACCCTGAGGTATACCAGGCTTGTGCAGTTACTAGAACTATGTCAAACAAAGCTCTTGAAAATGATTTTCATAAGGAAGATATTTCTTTAGCTGACAAATGTATGTATCAGGCTTTTGATGAGGTCACTTTCACTTCTAATTTGGATCAATCGGGTGGTATTGATTACAGTGATCCTCTTTGAAATACTCATTCTCTTTTATCTAATCAGGGTGATAAACGACAATAACTTGTCGTCAAACAGGAAAAAGATCATGAGATCTGTATGTTTCAGAGTGCCCTTAGTGAAACTGAAGCAACTGAAGTACCTGTCTGTTACGTCATTAAAAATAGAATTCCTGTGAGAAAATGGAGACCTCCTGAGGTTCCTGCTAATGACAAATGGTAGTGAACTATCAGATTGCAGTTCTAAAATCTTACAGACAGTAAATACTTAGTTTGGCCCATGAAACTCCTCTGGCTGATTGTAAAGGGAGAAATAAAAATTATAACAAGATCTTGACTCACTTTTGTTGGCCAAAAATCAAAGGTGATGTTTGTAAATTTTGTAGATCTTGTCATACGGGTCAAATGGAAAGAAAATCCAATCAGAAGATATCTAAGGCTCATCTACAACCAATTCCTGCATTTGACGTACCATTTAGCAGAATTATGTTAGACTGTGTTGGTCCTTTACCTAAGACCAAGTCAGGCAACCAATATTTGTTGATTATTATGTGTGCGGCAACAAAATTCCCGGAGGTAATTCCTTTGATGAATTCTTTAGTAGAAGCTTTTCACTTAGTTTGGTCTTCCTATATATGTCCGATCAGGTAAATTTCAAATTTCATGTCTGGACTTTTCCAGCATGTTATGCTTGAATGTGGCACTCCGCAATTAAAGTCAAAAGTGACTCTAGTTTCACAAAATTTTACTTGAGAGAATATTTGAGTCTTGTGATAGAGTTCATTCTCTCTTGCTCATTCTTCAAAATTTTCTTCCAGTTAGATTTTACGGTCCTTACAAAGTAAAGAAGAAAATGACTGAGTTAAGTTGTAATTACAGTACTCAGGTCTAAATAAATTAATGGAGTACTTGTATAATGAAAGAGATAGCCAAGTTATTTATTACAATTAATTTAGTGGTACCTGTCCCACCAACTGAGGGTTTGTGTGAAGATATCCAATTGCATACTGTTATACATGGAGCAACAAATCTTCGGAATTCGAAACTTGTAAAAGATCTAGTCTAGAAAATAACATTTACAGCAAGAAGAAAGAAATGAACGTAAACAGTTATTATTCAAATATGAACACTTGTTTCAGGATATTCATACGAGGACAAACAAAAATTTTCATGACGTTGAAATTATTGATTCAAAACCTGTAAAACAACACCAACACAGGATGAACCATCTCAAACAAAAATATTTGAAAAAGGAAACTCAGTATTTGCTGGAGAACGATTTCATAGAGCCCGGTAAAAGTGATTGGAGTTCACCATGCATACTTGTTCCGAAACCGGATAAAACTTTCAGCATGTGCACTGATTATAGGAAGGTGAACAGCATGACAAAAACAGATTCATTTCCGATACCAAGAATCGATGATTGCATTGATAAAATATGAAATGCCAAGTACGTCACCAAATTTGAACTTTAAAAAGTAGTTTGGAAAATTCCACTTACGGAAAGAGCTAAAGAAATTTCGACGTTTGTGACTCCAGATGGTTTCTACCAGTACAAAGTATTGCCGTTTTGGATAAAGGGTTCTTTAAGTACGTTTCAACGTTTGATGAATATGATTACTTCTTGTCTAGATAATTATGATGCTTATATTGATGACACCTGGAAAGGACATCTAGCCACGATTCAGAAATTCTTTGAAAGACTCACTGATGCTAATTGGACAATCAATTTATCTAAAAGTGAGTTCTGCCGTGTTTGTGTGACTTTCTTAGAACTTATTGTGGGACATGGTCAAGTAAAACATATTGATTCAAAGGTGAAGGCGATCTCTGATTCTCCTGTGCCTGTCAGCAAAAAGCCATTAATGCTAATTTTGGGTATGGCAGGATACTATCAGAAAGTTTTGTTCAATTTTTTTTTAATATTGCTGAACCGCTGACAAATTTGTAAAGAAAGAGAAATAAGTTTCTCTGGACCGAAAAATGTCATGAAGCTTTCGGTAGCTTGAAAGCAATACGTGAGTACGCCGTTTCTAACAGCTCCTAATTTCAGTCTTTTAAATTGTCTGTGGGTGTAAGGGATGTTGGGGTTAGAGCAGTATTAATTCAAGAAGACAGTAGTAGTATTGATCATCCAGTGTCTTATTTTTCCAAGAACTTAAATAGGCACTAAAAAAATTACTCAACAATCGAGAAGGAAAAGAAAGCTTTATTATATAAATCTTTCTTTTTTTCTTTATGGGGGAAGTGTTACGTATATGTGATTCTATTGCTTGTGTGTAAGGTTTAAAATTCTTTTTATTTTATTTTTGTTCCATTGTATTTCATTGCAATGAATATTTTTCTCGGATTCAGGATGCTTTTTTCAGCAGTGAGATATATTTTTATCACAAAGTTTTTTTTAATTAAGACGAAGAAGTGTTACGTGAGAATTATCATTTAGTCAGTCTTACCCTGGTAAAAGAGTCAACAGGAAGTTAAAATGATTGGTCACTATCACAAGCATACTTTCTTTCCGTGATAACTGTTTGTTAACAACTTTTTGTGATTGGTTTTTAAGTGGAGTTACATTGGCCTACGTGTGAAAATTAGCGTAGTAAGAGACCACATGACCAATCTTGTGAGACTTCAAATGAGGCATCGGGGTTCTAAATACGTAATCCTAATATTTTTTGACAGTCATTCAAAACCTTAAAGGAACAAAGGAACAAGGTGTACTTTTTAATTTGTTGCCAAGATTGTTTGTTCTTCGTCTGATTTTTGGATTTAATAATTTATTCCCCTGGAAACTCAACAAGTTTACTTTTCTATAAAAAAAATTCTGAAAAAATATTTATGGAAGTTTATTCTGGAATTATTTGGAAACAAATATTGTGATTCAAGTGAGAAATTATTGTTATTCATACATCAGATCACATCTGACGTTATCACCTTCCATAATTGTACGTCGTCGGGACTCGGACCTGGATTCTTATAGGACTATTTAGTGATAGGACTTGTGTTTTCATTCTTAGGATCACATTTTGGATTATATTCAGTTTGTAAGTCCTATTTACCAATTTTTACATTATTGTCTAGGGAAATAAATTGTTTTGTTAAAATATACAAAGCTTGTTGGCTTTCACTCTTTTCTTTGTTACTGAGTATGAACCCTTGTCATGTAACAATGCATTAAGGAGGTTTTCCATAGAAAACAATACATATGGAAACTTGGTAAACAAATATTCCTTACTGTTTAATACCAATCTTTGGGAGTCTATTATCAGAGTTTATAATTTTGCTACAATATATTTGAAGAGGAATTATTTATTTATTAAATTGTTCATTTAAATCACAAATTGTTCCTTGACATTTGTTTTACAAAAACACTATTTACATATTATTAGGAAATCATTCAAAGTAATTCTGGATTGTGTCCTTGTAGTTCATCATGACATTTGAGACTGTTAGAATAAATTCAGAACATGCTATATTTCTGGATTTTTGATAGGACATTTATGACTTCTATAAGTGATTTCACAATACTGCAAGTGTTTTTTGAATTTTCATTTTTTATCTAGACAAATAAATTATTGGATGAACTTGTGCTTAAATTGTATGCTTCATGTGTTTCTGTTACAAATTTAAAGATCATAAAGTCTTAACAAAATAAAAATATTGATCGATATAGGTTTACATTCTTATGAAACAAGTGTATGCTTGATATCTTTATGGAATGATATTTATAGCAATTATTTAAAAGGCCAGAACATTTTTTCCATATATTAATTAATACATATTTTTCATTGTTATGTTTCTACACTAAAATCTACTAATCAGATGATTGGATAAAATAATTACATTAATTGTAAAAAATTTTATTCATTATGAAATATCAATTACATGGCTGCTTGCAGTTATTCTGAATGGGACCACAAGCCACCACATGCATAGTGAGAAGTCACCAATGTCTAGGAAATAGGCCAGTACATAGTTAGAAAATATTGCATTTAAATAAAACATGACATCGTACAAAAAAGCAGGCAAATACACATTAGTTGAGTTATGTCCACATTACTTGGGTAATCCATACAAATGTCAATGCCTCAGTAAATCCACAAAAATGTGAAACTACAATTTTCAGAAAAATCAGCAATAATGCTCAGCCTGGATCATTATGGCATTTGACATTTATAACATTTTGATATTATAACATAAACATTAGTTATTTTTTTTCTTTTAACTGTGTTTTAGTTTAGCTCATAAACCCATTTATCAGGTAACCCACCCACATTTGCAGCTGTTCGATCCCCTGTCCTGCATATCATCAGGGCATGTGACCCTCAGGGACTGAACGCAATCAGTACAGGGCATGTGACCCTCAGGGACTGAACACAATCAGTACAGGGCATGTGACCCTCAGGGACAGAACACAATCAGTACAGGGCATATGACCCTCACGGACTGAATGCAATCAGTACAGGGTTAAAGATTCACATCACTTCATCCTGTTGAGACTTGGAGATGTTATTAACATCTAACTGTCATTAATGTCAAAATTAAGTAATTTACAAGTGCTGATAAAAATTGATAAAGTTTTCTGATTCCTAAACATTCAGGACCAGAGCAGAACAAGTAAACAAATAAACCATAAAGTTCATGCTCTGGATAAGTGATTATTACCAGAAGAAGACAGTCTTAACAGTGGCTTAATTAAGGAATGATGATAAAAGAAAGAAAGATGTGGAACATTGGTGAATCAAAGGCTCAGCTTTGAAAGTGTCAACCTCTTAAAAAAACTATAAAACAATTATGATAGCAGCTGAATAATGAAGTGAAACGATGGACAGATCAAAAGACAAAATCTCTGACAGTGTGGACTGGAAGTTGTGCAAATAGTTGGTAAGATCTGAATGGTGCATTAACATCTCAGATGAGAGTGAAAACAGGACAGCAAGAACACAAGACCGATTCAGGATCTAAACAGTAAGGAAGAGGTGGACATCATGTAAAAAACTAAGTTATTCAATACAATATAGAATAGAAACTCTGTGGAGATGTATTTACATTCCGCAAGCCAATCTGGTCACAATTGGTGGAGAATCCAGGAATTGGGTATATAATTACGAAACTAAATCACATGTGGCTTAAGTCACGTCAGTTTTAAAAGGTTGTAAGTAAATTATAAGTGACCATTCACTCTACCTATTGGTAAAAGACTCCAAGCCTTCTCACACCCGGAAAATTAAAGAGTATGTACCACAGTTGTTAATAACCTGAGATAAGATTTTATATGAAAATTATAAATGGTCTACTTTGCTCATAGATAAAATGTGAGTCATTTTCATACTACACTTCATTTAATACACATGTGCAAGATCACAACTAAATTTAATGAATTTGGATTTTAAAAGCTCTCTTCTCCCCTCTACTCCACCCGGCCTTGTTTATCAGGAAATTTTTTCCTCAAATAAAAGTCAGCAGTTTGTTACAATGCATACATGTAGCGAGAGATCAGTAAGTATGTTTCAACATTATAAATAGCTAAAACACTTCTGTTTAAATGACAATTAAAGAAATAATTCCAATGTATTAATTCCAATGCAATAATCTTCTACACTGAATCCTAAAGTTCGAAACAGCCTGCTCAATATGAATTTTTTAGTTGAAATAAAAGTGACATCCATAAGGCATATTAGTAAACACAATCTTCATTATAATGTATGTCTTATGCAGAATCCATCATCATCAAGTGCAAATGAACTCCATCAACTCAGGATTGTAATTTTATTTAAGAATCTGATGGCCATTCTATCTTGGCTTGTAAATGAATGCTGTCTTTTTTTTTAAAAACGACAATTGTCAGCATGTGAATTATAGGATATTTGTATCAATTGCACCATGCTTAAAGTACAAAATTGCGTAAAACAAAAATGTTATTGGGAAAAATACACCATTGTTCCATCTGTTAACCTCCATTGTTTAAATTTCACAAGCAGGAGAGGAAGAATGGTTAGCCTAAATTATGACAGCAGTCAATGTGGAAATCTAATGGACTCCCTGATCATTGCCATTGAAAATATCTATTCAGTGTCGATTAGTTTTTCAGCATCCAGCAATACATTATTTTCTATGATTCATTAAAATGCAATTAATTTAAATTTCAGTATTGAATAATATTGTAAACAATGAAATTAACGAAAATAATTTGCTGCTTGATGCTAAAACTATCCATTTTGTGGTGTGTCCCAAATATAATGTGATTCATTTTCCCATTTATAATTTGCTTTACTTTAGTTTTGATACCTAAGGTTCATAAAAGTTGATTTCTGTTTTTAAAAATGCTTTTAAGCATTTTACAATTAAACATCATGATGAAAATTCTCTGTATTTTGATACAGCTGTCATAGAATTAATAAATCTAATAAGACATTTTAGATCTATTGAGAAAATGAATTCATTATAGCACTTGTTGGACAGTATATTTTTCAATTAACATTGGACTAAGGACTGTTTAGCAGTAAACTGTTATATAGAAAATGAGCATTACATTTCACTTATGCTCAAATGATAAAGGTTTACTTCATCTATAAATAAATTCCTTATATGTCACTTATATAATAAATATAGGTGAAACATGAATTGACGTACTTGCATAGACTATTTCTTTTACTTCCCTATGTATGAAAATGATAAGAAATGTTAAGGCGACCTATAAGTCCCATGTCAAGAATAAATCACTTATCAGTTGGAATAAATTATTTTCACATAGCTTTTAAATGTAGTTGTTAACATTTCAAGGAAATGTGTTAAAGATATATCAATTCAGGAACAATTTAAATTTAACTGTTGATCGAAATTAAAATAAAATGGTACCAGTGAAGCAGTTCACCTAATCGTATTTATGTATCTGCACAATATATATTGTCCAAAGTTTTTTTAAAAAAGTAGAGTTTTGGAAAAGGAATAAGATGAAAAAGCTGCGCAAAATGCCAAAGAACTGTTCTTTCTTAGAGAAAAGATCTCTTGGACACTAATGGAAGTAACAAATTTTAAGAGTGATGTATTTTTTCAAAACAGCATGTACATATAAACACATAAAAGGGAGCTTTATAATTTAGTTCAATTTAATTAAACCAGATATGATAGATAGATTAAATAAAAAATGAACACAATGAATACTGAAAGAACAATAATGATTCCATGTTTAAAAAAAAGGAATAGAAGAAGCCAGTTTTCATCATTGCAGTGACTACTGCAGCTTTAAAGTGAATGCATGTTTCATTATGTACAATAGTTGAGTTGTAACAACTATAGACATAGCTGAGAAAAGATATGTTAACAAATAACTGCAGTAAACTTCTTACTTAGTCAAAGTGACCAGAGTCCACATACACTTTTGTTTCAGATATTTTAAGTTAGGGTAGGTAAACACTGACTGACCTAGGCACAGTGGTTACTGTTCATCTACAAGGAGAAGATGGAAAATCTTTCTTTACGTCTGTGTTGTATGGTACAAAATTATAAGAGACAGACCACTTAATTTCCAATGCTGTGGTTGGGTGGATGGATCAAATTTGTTCTTTAAAACTGATTTTTTTTTTCAAAATTCCTTTTACCTCAAAAAAAATTTTTTTCATCCAATATAATGGATATCATATATTTTATTTCACTATAAATTAGAGCAAAAATATTTATTTCAAGCTATTTGAGAGCTGGATACATATGATCCTCATTCCAAGAAAATTAAATAGTTAATACCTAAGTTTTAACCCATCTACGTTGTCCTGCTATTTCAGGCAATTATGATTGCCCTCATGATCAACATGTCAAAAAAGATTGTTCTAAGTTGAAATAAAACGTGAGGAGGTAAATTAATTTTATTATGCCAAAACAGAAAGCAGAGGTTACTATATTAGTTTTCAGCATCAGCACTGTTCCAAGGTCAGTCATATCAATTGAAGTGAAGACAAGTTTAAAATCTGGAAAATAGTCTCTTTATGCAGAAACCCTTACATAGCCTTTCTAAGTTATACAGATGTAATACAATGGTCGTGCACATTACTGATGTACATGATAGTAAAGCTTCATACTAAAATATGGCTTTTGTGGTAAAGCAGGTTAAATACACAGATCACTTTCTTCATTTCAGTAGCCATTCACCTTGATAAATTAATAAGAACACCAGGGTGTTTGGGGAAACACAACATGAATATTCATGTTTCCAAGGTGACTGTCTGCTACTAAATACTATATTATATTTACATGCTGTACAGGAAATGGGAATGCACTGGCATTCCTCATTCACTATTATCCCTATAAATCCTAAAGGGATATGAGATCCTCCACCTCAAGAGAATTTGTCCCTTATGCCTACTTCAACTACTGGACCAAGAGTAGATGCTGGGGTTTGTGTGACACCATTACCTTCCTCATAAGATGGTGTCTACCAGGAAGGCTGAATGTGAGGAACATTCCAGGAAACATATGGGGTCTTGTCTTCCCACTGGAACATCTGGTACACAGAGAGCTCTTGCTCGCAATGATGAGAGATGGATGATGGCACATAGTCTTCTTATGTCACCAGAGTCCTCCACAGAAAGATATAGCAAAACCCAGCCACTTTTCTACATGAGTGTACTGTGATGATGGTGCAATATCTATTCTTTTCAACTTCAGTTAATTCAGTGTGGAAATAGCTCCTAGGATACATCCAGTCTGGTGCACCAGCCCTGGTCTGTCATTTACTGCCTCTTACCCACAGACATGTACCTGAAACTATCTAAAGTACAGTCTACAAAAATTCTTTTCAGTTTTAAAATAACCCCACCATCAAGAACCTCTTGTTTTCACCAATACAGTCTAGTTTGGGTCAGGGTTTTGGGGATACCAAAGAGAATTTTTATTGGTTATTGTGTTGTAAGTAAACAAGGCTCATTAAATCATTCTAGTATTGACTGCAATTCACCAAACTCTCTCAGTTTGTATACACCATTGATCCAGATACAAAAAATCATAATTCTATCCAATATTCTTTGTAATGAGAAGTTTGCATTAAGAATTTACAATATCTATCTATCTATCTATCTGTGTGTGTGTGTATATATATATATATATATATATATATATATATGTGATAAAATAACCCTAATCCTAACTCTAACCCATAACCATTTATGTGATTAGAAAAAAGATAATTAAGACATCTCAAAATTAAAATTGCTTATAAATACTTTTGCACACCATAAGGTTATAATATTTGTTTATTATATAATAATTTGAGTTCTGACAAACTAGCAAATATTCATTTACAATTAAGTTTTGATTTATTTGTTTGCTTTTTCAATTGATAGTATTTTGTTCATTTTTAAATGTGTTTATACATAATAAAAATATAAATAAAACTGTCTATCTCTATTTATCCAAAAGTGTGTTTGTATATATATATATATATATATATATATATATATATATATATATATATATATATATATATATATATATATATATATATATATATATATATATATATATAATGGTTATTTTTTATATCTATGATTATTACTTCATACAGGAGGAAAATGCAAAATGTGTACAAACCCACAAAAGTTTTTGGAAGAACAATGGTACATCCCTGAAATTGCCCAAAGCTAGAAGCAAGCCAACTGCTGTAGGGCCACAAAGTTGTACCCTTCAAGCCCCTGACACAAGAGTTAAGATTGAGTCTTTATTGTTGAGAATTTGACAAGATAATCACAAATATTTTAATTTAATAAAGCTAAGTACTCACATCTGTGATACAGGACAAGATATAAGCCAAGGAAAAGAACACTATAATTAGCTTTGAAAGGCAAAATATGTTCAATATCTGAACATCATTACATTCCTTTGATATTAGTAAGAAAAAATTGCATATTTATTTATATTTGCAGGTAATACATGATAGTAGAACTTGCAAAATTAACTTTTTGTCCAAGCTTGCGCATAGTTGATGTCAAAACAGAAGTATGTTTTTGCAGTGATGTGGCAAATTCTTTATCTCAGTGTTTGATATTATTGGTAGTCATTACATCATAGCACAGTTACCACTTGAGACACACTGATCCTTATAAGCCTTGCTTCTATTGTAGAGAGAGAAGCCTGGAATAGAATATGGTTTAATCATCTTCTCATGCCTGCAACATATTTGCAGATCTGACTATGTTTGCCCATCATGTAACCTGTAGAATGGTTATTATGATGTTGGTGGTCTAATATGTGGTAATGAGATATTTTCATCTCAGTCCATCTGTCTATTTATCAGACAGTCTCTCACTATTTTATGGGACTAGATACAAGAACCACTAAGCACAATGAGAAAGGTAACCACTATATACAGAAACACCATCTATGGTAGCTACTGTCCACACTAAGCAGGCAACAAATCTATACTGTTGTTGTAGTTATTGTTGTTGTTGGGTTTAATACCATTTTTAGCACATGATAGGCTATATGTGGCAGCAGTATTTCTGATGGAGGAGAACATGGGAAGACCCAAGGAAGAATCTCTGACCCATGGGAGGTTACTGACAAGGTTTCTTATACACCAGCTGGACTGAACCAAGACTGAACTCACACAAACACAGATGAGATACCACTCAGCCACCTCAATCTTGCACTGTGTGTTTGGGAGCCACTCACCACAGTGAGCATGTAACCACTATATACAGAAACACTATATATATGGGACCATTTACCAAAACCACTAACCACACTGTACAGGTAACTAATATATACAGAAACTTTATTTATATTTATTGTAACCACTAAAAAAACTGAGCAGGGAACCACCAGATACAGAAACATTATGTATATGGTACCATTTACTGTAATCACAAACCACACTGTAGCAGGTTACTCCGCTACATTTGTAAATGATATGTTCCTGTATATGGGATCATTTCCTATAAGCACAAACAACATTAAGCAAGTATTCACTATATACACAAACACTATGTATATGGAACCAATTAATATAACCACAACCCAAACTAAGCAAGTAATCACTATATACAGTAAGTGAATTTGTGTCAACATGTGATGGGACTATGATGAGTGAATTCAGAAGTCAGTGTACATCAAACCTATATTTGTTTTTACATATATATAAAGTCTAACCAAAGATGCTCATTGACGATTATAAGCAAGTTAGCTTGAAATGGTGGTGACCACAAATACAGGTTTGACACTCTCACTGCATATCTTGTATTTATATATCTAACAAAGGTTGATCAATATTATTTTTCTAGAAGGGTTTTATTTTGTGATGTGGTGGCTGATTTTATAGTCAGCTTCCTCTTTTTTTTGTTGCAAAGGTAGGTTATAATTTTTAACTGGGGTTCAATTCATTGTCCCATCCAACATTTCATCTCGATATGCTTAGGTAGAATCATATTAATTGTAGGTCAGTCAAAATATTTATTTTTTTATTTTAATTCATGTTTGATTTCATCATAAGAATGAAATAGGCTGACTCTCAAAAGCCAGTGAGAAAAAACATGTATACATCCTTACTTCAAAAAATAATGTAATGTCCTGCATATGTAGTAGGTAAGTTGGTAGGTAGGTAGGTTGTAGAATAGGTAATTGGATTGCTAAGTAGTAGAACTTGGAAGTCAAAAACACATTCAATCTATTTCAAAGCTAGACAAATATTCTGAAGCCTAATACACTAGTCAATATGTTTAGTGAAATTGTGTACTCTCTCTCTCTCTCTCTCTCTCTCTCTCTCTCTCTCTCTCTCTCTCTCTCTCTCTCTCTCTCTCTCTCTCTCTCTCTCTCTCTCTCTCTCTCTCTCTCATTGGAATATACTGGTACAAAAAGAACAGTGCCTCACCATGATACAAGTTAATGACATCATTTACTACAACCAATTTATCTTATCTTCCACTGCCTGTCACACTCTTTTAAAAATCAACAGTATAATCTTATAACCTAATCTATTTTCTTGATTGACCTCTGGTGAAGAGTCTTGAAAGGTTGATGTTCATGCTGGGTCACTGATGAATGTATCAGTAAATACCCTTTGGCCAGAAATCTGAGTGTTTAAAAAGAAATCATTGAATGTGTACATCATTATTTTGGGGGCAGTTGGATGCTATCAGATTGAGGTCACACTGTTTTATTTATTCTCTCTCACACCTTGCATGACTATATCACAGGAGCAGTCTAAGTTGACAGTCATTATTAGTTCATGTATGCCTTGAGTCAAATTGGTGATTAATCACCTTATATTGACATTTAAATGCTTCAGGTAAATTCAATGTATATCTGTTTATGAATTTCCTGTACTTTTCCCTTTCAATAACAGACAACAACATTTCTGACCTAACACTTGAACTGGAGATTTAACTAAACGGTAAGTGTTAAATATGTAATTTTTTAATCGATCCTAATTATTGTGATAGATAACAAGTATTAAATTTAAATTGAAGTCAGGGTCAATTCTAGGTGTCAACGTTTTGTAAATGAACCTTGTCAGAGGTTCCTCCCAACAAATCAAATATTTATGTAGAAAATCATAGTCATTTTCAAGATCAAATGGGTGTTTATTGATTATAGGGTAATAAGTTCCTTCTCCATAAAACATTCTTGTAAAGTGTATCAACTTCATTACTCCCTGTCAGACAAATGATTTATTTAAGAATCATTCAAGAAACTTTATTGTCATATGCAATGCAAGCAAATCTTGGCATTTTTTGGAATGCTGTTTATATCACAAATTTTAATGCTTGTACATTTCATATTTTATCCTGCAGTACTGGTACTTCATATTTATGTTTATACGGAAGGGTTTATTTGAAAAACTTTTGCATCATTATTTTTAATGGGAATTGTAAAGCAATTAGTATGTACATGCTAATACATACATACATACATACATACATACATACATACATACATACATACATACATACATACATACATACATACATACATACATACATACATACATACATACATACATACATACATACATACATACATACATACATACATACATACATACATACATACATACATACATACATACATACATACATACATACATACATACATACATACATATTCTGGTCTATAAGGGGGAAATATGAGATAATAGACTGTCCCTATCCATTTTTTATCTGTATTATTTGAGCACTCTTCCAGTTAAATGAAGATGTCTTAAAATATGTGTCATTTTTACACAGCTTGTAAATGCCCGAGAAGTTCTATTTAAAATTCAAGATATAATACACAATTCAGATTAAAAGCAACACAAACACTGATAATTCCATACAACTTATTTTGCATATAATACATGCACAAAATGTTTTGAAAGAAATGGATGATGTCTTTATATTTTAAAATAACAATTACACTATTATGTAATGTAATAAATGACATACATCATCAAAACAATGATATATATGAGAGGATCTAAAAGATACATGAGTCTCTAATAAAACCGAACTCAGCAAAATAATAAATGAAATAAAGACAAACAGTCATACATTTAATTATATTGTTTTAAAGGATCTGCAATTCATCAATTTTTTAACAAAATTATACAATTTTATATAGTGAATTGGTATTAAGGCCAATAACATTGTATATTTTTTTAAAATTGATGAATTGCATATCCTTTAAAATAGTATAATTATATGTATGACTGTCTCTATTTTATTTATTATTTTAACACAGGCATAAAACTAATCTGTTAATTTAGTATCCCCATTTGGGGGGGGGACAACAAACTGGGGACAGTACATTTCTATCTGTTCATCTGTCAATCACACTTTTGTCTCTGCTCTATAACTCTCAAATCATTTGTGATTAAACATTATATACATATACATAATCACTGGAAGCTGTGTTATATATCAGACTGGAGGTGGGGGTGGGGGAATTGATATTGAAGGCAATGGTCATGGTTCAGTATTAGAAGTATTCTATCTTCCAGTTCAGGGTCAATATTTTGTTTTCCATCATACTTGCAGTCTACATTTAAAGTCATTTGTATATTTTTATACATCACCTTTAGAACATCTGTCATGCATCACACTAGGGTCAAGGTCACTATCAATTTTATACATTTTCCATCATACTTCCTCTCTGCTCTCTAATTTTAAAGTCATTTGTGAATAATGGATGAAACTTGGTACATTATTATTCATCACCTTTAACATGTCTGTTTTGCATCATATTGAGGTCAAGGTCACTGCTAAGTGTTATAAGTTATCAATAGCATTTTCCCTTCTGCTTCAGAACTGTTTTAGATCAGCCATTGAACAATCATACATCATTACTAAAAAGTGTGCCACATACCATATTGGATTAATGTCCTTATGGTCAAGGTCATGAGAGACTATTATAAGTTTCCATCACATTTTCATTTTTGTTCTGTAACTTTGAAGCTGTTTGAGATTAAGAGATATAATTTTATATGCTTATGTATCCTCATGAGATGGTCCAAGGCTTTGGGTTATATTTTGAAGATTTATACATGACTCAGTATCTTAAGTTTTCCATGACACTTTTATTTCTGCTCCATAACTTTTAGACCCTGGTGCTACACTCATACATCACCATCAAAAGATATGATGTGAACCACACTGAGCTCCTTTAAGGTCAAGGTCACATCTCACTATTTTAAATTTTCATACACCCTTTTAATTCCACTCCATACCTTGAGATCTGTCTGAGCGTAATAATAAAGGTAACTTGGTATACATATATTTAATCATTTAGCAGTTGTAACAAATACAGCAGTTGGGATCATGTCTTTAAAGTCAGTGTTATGGTGTAAATGGCTTGAATTTTCCTTTACATTTATTGTTCCACTTTATAACATGAGAGTCATGTGAGATTATTGGATAAAACTTTGTATCACCACATATTATGACTAGACAATATGTTACATTTGGGGTTAGTTTTTTTTCAACGTGAAGGTCACATGTCAATGACTTGGGTTTCAGTTACAGTTTTGTGTATTCTAACTTAAGCAGTGTTTGAAGATAAATAAAACTTAATATGTTTATACATCGTCACTTAAAAGATGTGTTGTTTTCCATATTTGGAGTCCTATACACAGGGTCAAGGTCAGAGGTCAGTAATTTAAAGTTATGTTGTTTCTGTTTTATATCCTAAAAGCTGTTTGTTGTTATGAGAATAAACCATGGTACACTTACACTTAGTAATTTTATAGTATTTTGTATGTCAGAGACAAAGTTTTATCTTAGTCAAAGTTAATGATCAATTGTGTTTATCCCTTTTCTGCATTTTCATTCCATTTTCCCCTAAGGGATAGGACCATCAGACTTAGTTTTATTCTATATTTGCCATAGGACATAACTAGATTTAATTACTATCAACTTTTGTGATCTTGCCAATATAGGGCAAAAATTATCTGAAATTGCTTGTATACATTATAAAATTAATTATGATGAAACAATTCAAGCTAATGAACATAATTGGGATTCTTGGCTTCTTCTTGCTTGAGTGATTCCAGGATGTTTCAGCCAATCATATTCTAGTTTGATTGATTCCAGAATTTTTCAGCCTATCATATCTCTAGGAAATATTAAATTATAATATGAAATAGTTAATTACATTATGCCATATCAAATTTATTTTAAAATGTTTTAAAATTGTGGAATTCCTGGGATTATGTAAATGATATCAGTTTCTTTGAAGTCATTAAAAATTAAATTAAAGATTGAGTCAGATTTATTATCTTTTTAAATGAAAATTGTTTATTCATATTTATAATATCAGACTGTTCTATAAATTATGTTACTTATTGGGACATTTTTGGATTGTAGGTTGAATTGTGTGCATGTGCTTAAGTCACAAAAATTTATGGTGAATTGTTTATATCCCATGTAATATGTGCTAATCAATTTTTTCATGGTCAAGTTTGGCTTTTTGTTCTTTAGGGCACACTATATTAAAATTAATTGCTACAGAATTCTTCTAAATATTATGTTATATAATATTATTTTTATTAAATTGGCACCAATATTCCCAATAATTCATTTCTGTTAAACAGTACTTCAGATTTTTTAAAAATTAATTAAAACACATCTGGAAGAAAGTTTAAAAAAATGTATTTGTCAAAAATTAGATTATGGTTCTGTTAAAGCTTGCTAAATTAAGCAAATTAATGTTAAAACTGTTACTCTCACTAGGCAGGCATGAAAAAGGGATATTTCTTGTTATATAGTTAAATAAACACCAGGATATTTTCATACAATTTACAAAAACAATTTCTGTCCAGAAATGTTTTGATTTGTCCTGTGTTCCCTGATAAGAAGTTTGTCCAGACAGGTAATATCAGATTCCATTGTGCCCATGAATAGACACTTGACATGTTGCCTTGAGATTAACTTTAAAGTAGCCCCAGCATCGATAGTTTCAATAAATGTATTTTTTTTATTCACTGCTGTAAACATGTGAACCTCCTAAGCAAGACAGTTACAATTCTACAGTTACCATATATACTGGCTTATGACTCGAACTGCAAATTTCACAAACCCAGATCTGCTGTTGTTAAATGTGCTGGCAGATCTGGGTCTTTGCAGATTGTTAGGAGTAATCAGTCATTAGAACAAACAATATGGATCCTAATCTGCAGACACACTATGCTATGGCACATCAGAATCTTTGTTACTTGCAGTCTGATTTGACTTATACAGAAATGCATATGGTATCATCAGTGCCTCCTGTAAATTTTGCAAACTCCCATCTATGTTTAAATTTTTTATATCAATACAGCATGTCCAGGTCTACAATATCCATGTCCAAACTTATCACGCTGTTCGGCTATTAGTACAACCTCATTAACCTGACATTTTAATGCAGGCATAGATAACACAGGAAAACAGCTCATTAAAAAAGGACCTAACTGATCTGGCAGTTCATTAAAAGTGGCTTAGAAACCTGGCAATTCATGTAAAGTGCCTTAAGGACCTGGTAATTCATTTAAAGTACTTAATTAACCTGGCAATTCGCTATAAGGACCTTAGTAAGCAGGCAATTCATTAAAAGTACCATAGCAACCAGGCAGCTTATTAAAAGTGCTTTAGTAACCTGGCAATTCATGTAAAGTGCCTTAAGGACCTGGTAATTCATTTAAAGTACTCAATTAACCTGGCAATTTGCTATAAGGACCTTAGTAACCAGGCAATTCATTAAAAGTACCTTAGCAACCAGGCAGTTTATTAAAAGTGCCTTAGTAACCTGGCAATTCATGAAAAGTGCCTTAAGGACCTGATAATTCATTTAAAGTACTTAATTAACCTGGCAATTCACTCTAAGGACCTTAGTAAGCAGGCAATTCATTAAAAGTACCTTAGCGACCAGCCAGTTTATTAAAAGTGTCTTAGTAACCTGGCAAGTCATGTAAAGTGCCTTAAGGACCTAATAATTCATTTAAAGTACCTAATTAACCTGGCAATTCACTATAAGGACCTTAGTAAGCAGGCAATTCATTAGGTGTACTTTAGCAACCAGGCAGTTCATTAAAGGTACCTTAGCAACCAGGCAGTTCATTAAAAGTACCTTAGCAACCAGGCAGTTCATTAAAAGTACCTTAGTGACCTGGCAATTTATTAAAAGTACTTTAGCAACCAGGCAATTCATTAAAAGTACCTTAGCAACCAGGCAGTTCATTAAAAGTGCCTTAATGACCTGGCAATTCATTAAAAGTACCTTAGCGACCAGGCAGTTTATTAAATGTACCTTAGCGACCAGGCAGTTCATTAAAAGTGCCTTAGTGACCTGGCAATTTATTAAAAGTATTTTAGCAACCAGGCAATTCATTAAAAGTACCTTAGCGACCTGGCAATTCATTAAAAGTACCTTATCGACCAGGCAGTTCATTAAAAGTACCTTAGCGACCTGGCAATTCATGAAAAGTACCTTAGTGACCAGGCAGTTCATTTTAAAGTACCTTAGTGACCTGGCAATTCATTAAAAGTACTTTAGCAACCAGGCAATTCATTAAAAGTACCTTAGCGACCTGGCAATTCATTAAAAGTACCTTATCAACCAGGCAGTTCATTAAAAGTACCTTAGTGACCAGGCAGTTCATTAAAAGTACCTTAGCGACCAGGCAGTTCATTAAAAGTGCCTTAGTTACCTGGCAATTCATTTAAAGTGCCTTAATAACCAGGCAATTAATTTAAAGTGCCTTTGTGACCTGACAAATCCTCATTTCATTAACAAAAATATCAAATGAAGACTTCAGAACACACCAATCTTTGAAACATGGACTGGTAAAGAACCAGGCATCTAACAACACATGAAATGAAAATGGCAGCAAATGTCAGCAGGATTATATAGCTGTCCCAGAGAACCCTGTGATGAGTGAGCATTTAAACATCTATTATAAATGGCCACAAAATATCAGAGGCCCTCAGTCATATTTTTGCAAATATTTTAAAATGAAAAATAAAGCAGCCTGGTTTCAAAGCTTGGTTTTGAAAGGAAAAATGTAGATCAATGGCTTATGCCACCTTTGTGGCAATATTTTGATAAATGAAAGCAATTTTATATAATTAAGATTATTTTAAATACATTTTTTTAAAAGATTTTTTTTTACAAAAATCAAGATAAATGCTCTGATTTTTCATTTTATTAATTAAAAAGGATGTGGATAATTGACTAATAATGTCAGAAATGTTTTCCATGGAAATCATTTACTTTTTATTAATAGTTTATTATTTTTAAAAATATAATCATGCAAGTTTTAGCAAATCATACACCAACCAGAGTGTTATGAAAAGGGTTGAGGAAATATTTCATGAGTGACATGTTTGCATCATGTAGATATCAATAACAGGTGTGACATGTTTGTAAATAATTTATTTAGACAACAGGAAAATGGATCTCTGGCTTGTGCTATTTTGTGTGTGATTTTTATTAAAGAATGTTTATTTTACTAATTTTAAACCTATTGCTATATATGAAACCTTAAGTGCACATTGAAGTGAAATTAAAATGTACCTCTAAGTAGAAGTAAAAGTGAGTAGATAACCATGTATTTGTGAGCCATTATATCTAGCATTAGTTGGTCTTTCATGATAGGAGCTGAAATAGTGTTTACAGCTGGTTGCAAAACTTCACACCTTGCCTGAGGCAGATATGTAACTTTTGATCTTGCAGTGTTTTCATTACCTGTATTATTCAGTTAACTGATAGGGTTATGTATAAGTCATTAGTATTGTATACCAATGTGCTTGATCATGATTCACATATGACTATATCTTCATTTTGTCCTGTCAATGCACACTGCAGAATAAAACAAAATCAACAAGTTCAAAAAAATTATTATGCTAGTGTGACAGTTTCAAATGCATTTTGTATTTTTAAAACTAGACACTAAGTAAGTGTGCAGCATTAAAATGTTGAATTATATTCATAGTCCCAAAATTATTACTCCTAAATAATAAAAAAAAAAAATTCCAAACTAAACCCAAAAAGTATGTGTATTTATTGACCATCCCAAAATCAAGTATGGGAGTTGTGAGGGGGTCTGAAACATATCACCATAAATGATGATTTTGTGGAAATTAAAGATTCTTTTTAAGTATCCTGTAAGTGTAAAGGTCATAAAATTCATATTTATTCATATACATTTCTGTGAATAAATAGTGGATATGTGATCATATATATTTCTGTGAATAAATAGTGGATATTTAATCATATACATTTCTGTGAACAATAGTGGTGCTAAGAATAGTGGATATTTAATCATATACATTTCTGTGAATAAATAGTGGATATGTGATCACATATATTTCTGTGAATAATAGTGGTGCTAAGAATAGTGGATATTTAATCATATACATTTCTGTGAATAAATAGTGGATATGTGATCATATATATTTTTGTGAATATTAGTGGTGCTGAGAATGGTGGATATGTGATCATATACATTTCTGTGAATAATAGTGGTGCTGAGAATGGTGGATATGTGATCATATACATTTCTGTGAATAATAGTGGTGCTGAGAATGGTGGATATGTAATCATATACATTTCTGTGAATAATAGTGGTGCTGAGAATGGTGGATATGTGATCATATACATTTCTGTGAATAATAGTGGTGCTAAGAATAGTGGATATTTAATCATATACATTTCTGTGAATAATAGTGGTGCTAAGAATAGTGGATATTTAATCATATACATTTCTGTGAATAAATAGTGGATATGTGATCATATACATTTCTGTGAATAATAGTGGTGCTGAGAATAGTGGATATTTAATCATATACATTTCTGTGAATAAATAGTGGATATGTGATCATATACATTTCTGTGAATAATAGTGGTGCTAAGAATAGTGGATATTTAATCATATATATTTCTGTGAATAAATAGTGGATATGTGATCATATACATTTCTGTGAATAATAGTGGTGCTAAGAATAGTGGATATTTAATCATATATATTTCTGTGAATAAATAGTGGATATGTGATCATATACATTTCTGTGAATAATAGTGGTGCTAAGAATAGTGGATATTTAATCATATACATTTCTGTGAATAATAGTGGTGCTAAGAATGGTGAATATGTGATCATATACATTTCTGTGAATAATAGTGGTGCTGAGAATGGTGAATATGTGATCATATACATTTCTGTGAATAATAGTGGTGCTGAGAATGGTGGATATGTGATCATATACATTTCTGTGAATAATAGTGGTGCTAAGAATAGTGGATATTTAATCATATACATTTCTGTGAATAATAGTGGTGCTAAGAATAGTGGATATTTAATCATATACATTTCTGTGAATAATAGTGGTGCTAAGAATAGTGGATATTTAATCATATACATTTCTGTGAATAATAGTGGTGCTAAGAATAGTGGATATTTAATCATATACATTTCTGTGAATAAATAGTGGATATGTGATCATATACATTTCTGTGAATAATAGTGGTGCTGAGAATATTGGATATGTGTGTAACTTGCTGATGATAGTGGATATGTGTATACTTTGCAGAGGATATAGAATATGCAATCATATACTTTTCTGTGAATAATAGTTATGCTATCATATTTAAATATAAACTGTGCCAAAATTTATGCTAAATATCTAAGATAGGAAGTAATGATGTTACATGCTTTACTGTACAGACAGTTGTGATAATTTTATTATACTCTTGAGTTATGTACTGGCTTGGTTGTATGCAACCTGATTATCTTTAAAGATAAATATGCTAAAAGTTATTATTATTATTATTGTGTGTGTGTGTGTGTGTGTGTGTGTGTGTGTGTGTGTGTGTGTGTTATGTATGTATACATAATTAAACTGTTTTGAAAATCAACTGATTTAACCTTATATGTATGCTGTTGATCCTTTTAACTTCTCAGATCACATGTTGGTATTGTCAAAAAAATGACAAAGGTAAAATGGCCAAATGACCATATCACATACCCCTTTTACCAACCTAGATACTCAGAATGGGGATGGTTCAGGAATGCAATAATTTGTGAGTACCTTTGTTAGAATTTGTTATTACAAGTCTCTCCATTTGTCTTGTATGGTGATCCAAGAGATCTGTAACTGTTTACCTGTTCAATGATAATTCCCCATTTTCAGTATTTGTATGCCAGTTGTTGTGTGATAATGTACATTTAGAAATTCAGGATTTGATTCTCAAGTGAGGTCGCATGAAATATGGCTGCAACATTAATTCAAAGCAGACTGAAGGTTTATGAATTAACAATGCTGTACATACAGAGTATAATGCTTAGGTTGTAGGAGTGTAGATGGCTAAGCATGATTGAATCTTATGGGTTATCTCACCTTGCTCCTTCGCATACAAGAGTCAATGTAACATTAAGTACTCTAATTTGTCATGACTATAGCAATAAATCAGAGAATACCAATTAAGTACAGGTCCCTTATTTATCAGCAAGTGGCCATTATCCTATCTGTATTACATGCAAAGTAAATTGTAAGGATATATGTACTACAAAGTCCTATAGAGATTTTTAAAAATTTAATTTTAAACTCTTTATAAGAATTCTTTATTTCAGACTGCATAGTCCATACATCTAAATTAAAATACTGATATAGAGTAAAACATTGTAAAAATAAAAGAACATATATACATATATATACATATATATATATATATATATATATATATATATATAGACATATACATATATATATATATATATAAATTTATAAAAATATACATATATATACATATATATATATATATATATATATATATATATAGACATATACATATATATATATACACATATACACACACATACATATACACATACAAACATACATACATATATATACACTTATATACATATATATATACATATAAATAAATATATATATATATATATACACATACACATACACACATACATATACACACACATACATATATACATATCATATGTACAAGTATTCAGATACATTTACAACAATTATTTGCACCATGCATTGTTAAAAAATGAAATTTAAGTGACACATTTAAATAGTAATTGGTTATATGATTTAAAAAGTTCCAACCTAATTTGTTTAGGAAATGTAGATGAGCCAATGAGGCACTTGTAACCTGACACACTATTATGGACTCTACTTTAGATCAACATGCACTAAAACAGTAAAGAGTGAAACACCCTCAGAAACTTTCATGGCTCACAACAGCAATTAATGAAGCCAGACAAAATAGTGACTTTTTCATAAAGTCAAGGGTAGGGAATGACTATAAACTCTGGCATACAAAAAAATGTACTACTAAGATTTAGTATACTAAACGAAAGCTTCAGAAAGTATCAGTTGAACGTGCAGAGAATCCAAAATAAAATGTGGAAAATTCTGAAGGATTTTAGTCCAAATAGAAATGGTAAGATCCCAAATCAAACTAATACTTGATGGGACAATAATTGATGATATGCAACTAATTGCTAATGAGCACTTCATTAATGTAATAAACATAACTTTAACATATAAAATACTAATAAAAGGAGTTAAAACTTCCAAGATTTTATAAAGTCTAAAATCCCAGAAACTGTATGTCACAGGTAAATAATTAATTGAGCTGAAAGAGTTAATCATAAATAAAAAAAAATCAGCTGGAGTGGATTAGATGTGTCACTTAATCTTAAACATATGTTTTGATGTTATTGCTCCACCTTCTACCTGTATAATTAAGGAATTAGTAAGGAAATCTTGTCATCACAAATGAAGGCTGTTAAGGGTTCAAAATCAAATCCAGATAACTATAAACCAGTATCTATTCTGCCAAATATTTTTAACTGTTTGAAAGTCATCTCTATGGTTACCTTTAAAAGGGCTATATAATCCACCAATCCAATTTAGGATTAAGACAGAACCACTCCTGTCAGTCTGCACTAACAAAACTCATTGATGACTAGTTGCTTGATAGGAGAATTGGATGGAACTATATATCTTGATTTTATGTGGCTTTTGACTTTAGTTGACCATTATATACTAACATGTAAACTTGAAAAGTACAAATGCTCTTTTTCTCATGGCTATAGCTCAGATCATGCATACAGACAGACAACAATTTGGTAAGGGTGGCATTAAATCTGAGCTAATGTCCAGGAACAAAGGAGTTCCTCAGGGATCTATTGTAGGGCCTATATTATTTATATTGCTTAAAAAATGACTTGCCATTGTATGTACAATGTTTAGAAACTTATCTGTATGCTGATGAGACTACTTTGGATAAGTCTTATTCTAATTTAAAATGTAGAACAAACAATTAGGTGAAAATTTATATCAAGTTAAATAATGGTTCTCACTGAATAATATGTTCCCCTAAAAACCAAGGCAATGTTGCTGAAAATAAGGCAAAGATTATCAGTGAATGGAAATCCAAATATTTAACTGTATATTGAAGATAACTGAATTGAAAATGTTGACACATAAATACAGTCAGAAGTTCATGTTGACAGAGGTGCAAGCAAATGACACATGTTTGTTCTGCAGTAAACTAAATAATTTATATTTCACATAGGATAAATGTTATTTTCCACTTAACTATCAGAAATCATTTTACAATGCATTCAATCTTTCTCTGTTCAACAATAGCTGCACAATTTTGTTATAAAAAAAAACAGTTGATAGCTATATTGAAACAGTCAATAAACTTTAAAAAGGCAGCAAGAATTACCCTAAATCTGCTGTTTGATACACCATTGAAAATTTTATTCTAAGAATTGAAATTGTTGAAATTTGAATACAGATGAGTTTGTATTAATGTTCAAAGCTAAGAATGACTGTTGCTTTCAATATTTGTATGATAGGTTTCATTTAAAGTCAGAAGAACAACACCAAGGATTTAAATTGAGATTTGTTACAAATGATCATTGCAGAACACCATATCCAAAAACAAATACTTTTAAGACATTATTTGCTTACTCTGGTGCTACCTTATAGAACAAACTCATGGCAACTATTAGATCTAAAACAAATCTAAATGTGTTTCAAAACAAAATTGTATAACAGTAATCTTCAAACACAGTTGAAATACTGAAATACATGAATAGTACTCAAGTTTTTTCTGTTAATGGATGTCATATACACTCTGTGCTTTTATACCTAATGCATCCTGAGGGCTAAAGAATGGCATGTTACAAACTGTGATACCCTCATATGTGTTATCATCATCATCATCATCATCATCATCATCATCATCATCATCATCATCATCATCATCATCATCATCATCATTATCATCATCGTTGTTATTATCATCATCATTATCATCATTATTATTATTATTATCATCATCATCATCATCATCATCATTATTATTATTATTATTATTATTATTATTATTATTATTATTATTATTATTATTATTATTTTATTATTATTATTAATATTATTATTATTATTAAATGCTTCAGAAGAACAATTAATCCCTTGTCAAAAACCTTGAGAATTACTAACCTTTGGACTTCTGAACCTTTCAACCTTTCAATCTTTCAACCTTTGAGGTAATGAACCCTTCATACTATTGATTGTATTATGTGCATTCACTAGCAACAGTTTTAATCATACACATTCCCTCAGAGTCACTTTTAGCTTTAGAGCTTTACTGTTGTCAATCAGACAGATGCAAAAACACTCATCTTTTCATGAGGAACTTTTCCACTGATTAGACCAAAAAGAATGCTCTCCAGTCTAAAACTCTAATATGTCATTGAACACTAACATGTTATCAAGAATTAGAGGTGTGTTTCTGATAGCTCCATTCATCCCAATCTAGCATAAAAAACAGAGCAAAGTTATTCACTGACTTCTCTTGAAAATAATTAAATCAATAACAAAGTAGAGGTAATCTATATATAATACAACAAACTTAGGCTGCCAATGGAAAATGACACAAATCAAAGTTTGTATGAAAGGATTAATGGTTTGAATGTATGTAAATGATAGGCTACATAGAATTCAGCACATCGAATGAAAGCAAAACATCAGATGGAAATTTATCAGGATGACTGTTCTTTATAGCAAGTGAGTTCATAATTTTTCAGGATGATTTTTTCATTTGCATCTTATCATTACAAAAGATGGTACAAATATTATGTTCAAGCCAAGAATACATTCTGTCAGATTACATGAAAACTTTAAAATAACTTGGAAATGTTTTCAAGCGGGCAAGAATTCCAACATTGACCTACTATGATGATGTAAGATATATGGTCTCAGATTTGATTTTTTGTTTTTTTACTAGCCTAACAATGACTTGTGCTGGTTAGTTGGGCAAGAAAATTGTTGTCCCCTGCTATATACAATGGACACTCAAGGGACTTTCAAAATGTTGTTTTTCATTTACAGGTGTATATTATGTAGAGGTGAAATATGTAGGTATATATTAAGGAAATGGGTTTATAAATGTTGTCCATCATGAGATTCTCTGTGAGTTTACATTGTACAAGTATATAATTTGCAGAATTGTCAATGAGCAAAATCTGTACATTTTACATACAAATATGGTCCATTTACCTAATTTATTAAAGCTTAATGAAGCTAAAATAATACTGTTAACAGTGATTGAATGAAAAGAAAAATCATTTCATATAGCACAAGTATAACTTAACGTTAATTCAAGGCAAATATGTCTTATGTAAAAAAAAATTTTTTTATCAATATACATGTAAGTTGTTAAATGCTATCTTTAAATTAGTTGGGATTTTGTCCTTTCAGCATTACTTTTGTAAAATGTGATGAAAGACGAAATATGAAATCTCCATAGATATAATTGACACCTACTAATAGAACTTGGAAAAATTTTCATTTTAAAACTGTTCTATCAATTGCATGAGATTTATGACTTAGAGACAATATCTGTTTATATTCTTTAACAATGGATTTTTTATAACATCTGATATGTTGTAAAAGAATTTAGACAACTTGTTTACTGATGGAAATATGCATGGATGGTACTGGTCATTATGCCAGTGGAAAGCTTTATTTTGCATCAATGTCACTGGTGTTCATGCCAGCAGAAAGCATTTATTCTGCATCAATGACACTGGTGTTCATGCCAATGGAAAGCTTTATTTTGCATCAATGACACTGGTGTTCATGCCAGCAGAAAGCATTTATTCTGCATCAATGACACTGTTGTTCATGCCAATGGAAAGCTTTATTCTGCATCAATGACACTGGTGTTAATGCTAATGGAAACCTTTATTCTGCATCAATGACACTGGTGTTCATGCCAATGGAAAGCTTTATTTTGCATCAATGACACTGGTGTTCATGCCAGCAGAAAGCATTTATTCTGCATCAATGACACTGGTGTTCATGCCAATGGAAAGCTTTATTTTGCATCAATGACACTGGTGTTCATGCCAATGGAAAGCTTTATTTTGCATCAATGACACTGGTGTTCATGCCAATGGAAAGCTTTTTTTGCATCAATGTCACTGGTGTTCATGCCAATGGAAAGCTTTTTTTGCATCAATGACACTGTTGTTCATGCCAATGGAAAGCTTTATTCTGCATCAATGACACTGGTGTTAATGCTAATGGAAACCTTTATTCTGCATCAATGACACTGGTGTTCATGCCAGCAGAAAGCATTTATTCTGCATCAATGACACTGTTGTTCATGCCAATGGAAAGCTTTATTCTGCATCAATGACACTGGTGTTCATGCTAATGGAAAGCTTTATTTTGCATCAATGACACTGGTGTTCATGCCAATGGAAAGCTTTATTCTCCATCAATGACACTGGTGTTCCTGCCAATGGAAAGCTTTATTTTCTATCCTCTTTTGTCCATGACTACATAAAAATAATAATATTGTTTGCTTTTTATTTTCATACATAGAAGTTTTTTTCCATTGAAAATATTGAAAGTTTTTGTATTTAAAAATGAGTGAAATAAGAAATACTTTTTTGCTAATTATTTATACAACTGATAAAATAAAATAATGAATAAAAGTCAATGAAAAGTTGCACAAATATTCTTCATTGCATCAATGTAGTTTGTAAAAAGTTTGCTGCACCTTGATAATTCTGATAAATATATTGTGTCAAACATTCTTAAAAAATCCATTAAAATAAGATTATGTTTTTAAAAATTGATAGCAGAAACAAGAACTTTACAATTTATGGAGAACTACAGCATAAACTTTGTTTTTAATGACACATTTCTGGTAAGATGCGGAATATCATTTATATTTACCAGTGTCTATACAATGTTCATCAGAATATCTACATGTACTTTATTAAGATGGTACATCCATCTTTTATTAAAACTATCATAATAACAATATTTATTATAACTTATATGACTACATACTGGCATATTCTGTGGCACTGGGAAATGATTGCTAAAACCTGTCTAGAACGTTGTAATTTTTTGTTGAATTTGCTATGATGCAACTCATAGTTGCTTGTGGCACTCTAAATTTTGGGGTTAAATCAATGTCAGATTGATCATTATATGTGTTTTATGCTGAGAGAGAGAAAATGCACCGCCATAACATAGAGCTCCTAACCAAAGGGAGATAATTTGTTTAGGCTGAGCATGCACACAATGGAGCCATTATTTTAATATTGCTGGTGTGTGTTCTGTGTGTTTATTATGTTTAACTTCAGCCTAATGAAAGTAATCCAAATAATAATTTTTGAAGCATATAGTGCAAATATTTTTTGAATATGTTACTTTATTCAACTACAAACATTGTAGATCAAGCTCTACAATCATGCAATGCACCAGCAAAATAAGATGCACATTGTTCACTTTCAGTACCCATAAATCAAATGAATATTATAAACACAGATCTGTCTCCCCCTTGTGTGACAGCTGATCTGATTCTCTTCTGTTCACTGATCTGTTAATGTAATTCGTGATGGCAGATCTAAGTGTTCATTTGTACGAGTTTTGTACTTAGAAAATATTGTATTAAGTTTATGAAATATTTTCATGGTGACTACAACATGTGACAGCTGTTTAACATGGTATTTTGTTTTGTATATTAATGGTTAGATGTTTGTGCTTATCTAGTTTGATTAAAAGGTGAGAGAGGGAAACAGAAATAGAAACTTTAGGGTAAGGAAAATTTTACTGATTAATCCTTGAACAGATAATGTGCAGGTTGACAACTTATAAATTTTTCGGTGAATTTTATGCAGTTTTGACTGCATGTTGATTGGTAATGCAATTATAAATTTGCTTGTTCCTATTTAAACAGGGATATATTTAAATTACTTCCTGCTTTAACTGTTCTGTTTGGTACAGTGGCACTTTCCATTCCAAGGCGGTACACATTTTCAGTTTTTTAATGTCACCAAACAATTTAGAAGCTGAATGGAAAAGGTCTTCAAAATATGTACAGTAATAGATTATTCATTTAAAGGCTCTTTCATTTTAACAATTTAAATTTCTGGAGTTTATTTTAAATGGAAAAATCATCAGTTTTTGTTATAGCCCAGATATAAATCTGTAATTGTGCAACTTTAATACTCTGCAATAATTGGTGAAGCAGTTATTATGTATCTTAAAAAGGCTAGAATAATGAAGAATGATTCTTTTCAATATTCAACCAATTAAATATTTGGAATTCATTTATATGTTATTGCATTAATTTGGTTTTTGCTTTAAAAAAAGAAGAAAATAGATTTTGATAAGTATTTTAATTGACATGCTTAGTTTAATGTGCCTCTAAATATGATTAGTGGTAACTATAAAAAATGCATTAAATCAAGTGTGTGTGTGTGTGTGTGTGTGTGTGTGTGTGTACTGGATTTAACAGCACACCAGCTCAGTCCTTCATATACAAAGACAAATTTATGATACAAACTGCAGATTTATAAAGTCCAAAGCCTCCCCACTTGTAACATCACCCATACATATACATGTGTATTCATGAGAATACCTCATATTTCCCATACATATACATGTGTATTCATGGGAATACCTCATATTCCCATACATATACATGTGTATTCATGGGAATACCTCATATTTCCCATACATATACATGTGTATTCACAGCATGGAATTTTAACTGTGTGCTATTGCATGTGTACAAATAAAAGGAAACTAACAATTTGATGTGATTTCAATTCATTTATGTTTATTGTTAAAGCTTCTTTGTTATTTCAGATTACTGGTATTTGACATTTTAAAGGATGGCATATGCATTTTATGAAGGTGATGATGCTATTTTTTTTATTCATTTATTGTTTTCAAACGAACTCTTAAATAAATTCCTTAAAATGTGAGGGAGTAGGCAGACCCTTGAAAGGAATGAATGAATGAATGAATGAATGAATGAATGAATGAATGAATGAATGAATGAATGAATGAATGAATGAATGAATGAATGAATGAATCTGTCAACAGAGAAGCTATTACATACAGTGGTCAATTAATATGCTAAACTCACTCTGTATGTTACTTAAAATAATCCCTTTCAAGTCCGTCCTGTTTACCTTCCATATACACTCACTCATAAGTGAAGTCAAACATCAGACCACAAAGATCCTGATCTGCCATAGACCAGATCAGGGTCTGTTTTGTTAGTTTGACTGATTACACCTAACAAACTGCAAACAGTCAGATCTTCCAATGCATTATTTGATGGCAGATTTTTGTCTGCACAGTTTGTAGTGTGACTCATCTTATAAGTGAGTACATTTGGTTTGAAGACATTAGTTTGTATGCACCAGTCATAATTTCACTTACCATATCACTGTTAATTTTAGTAGCTCAAAATTTACTGCATTTTTTTTAGTGTGCTAACATCACTCTTGAGTGTAGTTTTGTTTCACACCCCTTTCCCCACCCATGCCCTCTTTCCAACACATGCCCCATTCCCCACCCATGTCCCCTTCCCCACCCACGTTTCCTTCCCCACCCATGCCCTCTTCCCAACCCATGACCCCTTCCCCACCCATGCCCCCTTCCCCACCCACGACTCCTTCCCCGCCCACATTGCATAGCATGCCATGGTAGAAATGCTGTACATGATGTTTTGAAGAATGTGGTTTGTGTAGGAGTGATGGCAAAACTTTATTAGACAAGTTTAGGATGCCATAATTGAAGAAAAAATGTTCTCAAGGAATTCAATTTGTCAACAAGCTCTTTACATTTGTGTATGCCATGTTCTTAGCTGGGCTTTACCTTGTAGCAAACACTGTTACAGCATAGTACAGGTAAAGTCTTAGAAGATAAACTTGTAAAACTTATCTGACATCACTTTCCATCAGGATGTCAGTTCTATACACAAGGGATAAATGTGTCAGTTGTGACAAGATTAAGTGTGTCATTTGTTTGGTGAATTTAATTACAGTGGCAAATTTAAAATAGAAATGCCAGTTGTGTCAGGATTAGTGAAAGTTAATCCACCACTTTGTGAGGCTGCAGTGTGTCAATAGTCCACAACATGAAAAGAAACATTCCTTAACTGGATGATGAAATTTTTAAGGATAATAGCACAATTTTCAATTATGAACTGCTAATTAAATATAACATTTAGTGTTATATTGTAAGGAGACATTGTTGGATAATACAGACACAGATTGGTAAATAATTTGAAATTTGATAGTACCCTGGAGTGAATTATTATTTTCCTATTCCTAGTGGTTGTGTCATACAGTTGTCATAATAACTGAAGTAACAACATCACAGTCATTTGACATTATAAAATCATATTAATTCTAATTTTAAAGAAAAAATTTAATTTTCCATCAAACATAAAAAAGTCATAAAGATCACAGGGCTGATTGAAAGTTTTTTTTTTCTAGTTTTCTTTTCCAGTAGATTTTTATAACTACTGATATGAAAATGAAAATGTAGTCTTTGCTTGCTGTGCAGAAGTTCACTATTGGATGAAAATGATTGCTGGTAATGGTAATATTGGGGGAGGAGGAAAGGGGGACTTGATGTGGATGGGTGTTACTTATCGTATAAAAATTTTTATCCAGTTTTGGAGATATTGTGAAACACATCATTGTCTATTTGTGACTGATTCCCCTTCTAAACTGATGGGTGGAAATCCACCAAACTTAGTACATAATTTGCCCATATAGCAACCATGTGCGAGTGAATGATTTTGTTGTAAAACTCTTTGGGTCCAGAGGATAGCATTTCTTAACATTTTTGGACCAAAATTTGTAAATGAATCTTTAGGAGTAGGACATATAACATCCATAATGGGTTTTATGCTATGAACTCTGGGTAATATGTTTATTCTGTTTTGGTCATAGTGACTTCTGGGTCATAGTCCAGAGTGGGGGATAGGAGTGTACAACTAAAGGGAGAGGAGCACTGGGGTGGGGTTCTTCCATGGTAATCCGTATCTTTGAAGCAGCTATGGTATTTCTCCAGTGGAGACTGTCTGTAAGATAGTGTGTGTGTATGATTTTTGCTCCTAGGGTTATCGTAAGGGGCAGCTGATACAGATGATTCCCCAGGGCACCATATCACAGAGTGAGCTGTATTTTTTCCAGTTGGTGGGTGCCAAAAGTGTTACTCAGCTGGGGAACTATTTCATCCAGTGCGAACTTACGATGATCCTGCCTGTACCTGAAGTCCATGGGAGGGGTCAAAGGTCACATATATTTTTACAAAATCAGTTGCAATGACATTTTTAAATAGCTTTGGATGAAAGTTCATGTTTGTAGCTATAGCAAGAAGAGTCATATATAACTGATGTTGCGTTCTGAGTTTAGGGTCACTGTGTGTGGAGTCTAGACGTTGGATTTGTAGAAGAGTTTAGGAATATGCAGAGATTGATGTGATTGAGAGACATTGCAGATTTTCTGATGCATTATTTAGCTGGCAAAACAATATAGACAGAGGTTGTCCTGCTCAGTTCTTTTGCAACCACCTATTTATGTATGTCAGTTTTAGGTTATTGTGCTCAGATCCTTTTCAAAGAACATATATCTGAATGACATATACCTGTGTGTCAGACATATTTTGCATAACTACTGACCAATAATATTGTGCTGCAGTCAGAAAAAAAGCTTCATTTGTATTTTATTTTTAATGAGTCTGTTCTGAAAAGTGTTTTGGCAAAGAACAAAGAAACAAAATAGTAAACTGTCTTTGTTGTGTATACTTTACAGACAGCTGCAAGCTAGGGCGGGGTAAATTGACAAATTTGAACAAATATGGCAATTACTGCCATTAAAGAAATCATTGTGATGGCTGATGCAAATAAAATCTTATGAATAATGCATTGCCTAAATGTACATGGCAATTGTTAACATGTTCTATTTAGTGAATGAACCAAGCAGAGTAACAAAAACATCAAAGACTTTAGTTGATCATGCATACAACACTGGCACAGACAATCTATCTAAGGTATGTTTAAGAACAAGTCACCACTTTCTTGTTTATGGGACAAAAAAGCAGAGACAATTAGTCTGTGTTGGCTAATAATAATAGATGCTATGAAACTAGGGCCAATGAGAAGAATTCAAATACAGAATATAGCATAACAAGGTTACTAAGAAGACAAGGAGTGAACACTGAGAATTTTATTGAGTCTTATAATGAAAATCCAGGTAATATTTGGAAATGATACTCAATGAACTTTTCAACAGGACTAAACCAAACTGTATTTTGCAGCATTTGTAGAGAAAGATAGGTCAGGCAATATGTATACAGTTCAAACATCCCTGGAAAGTTGAAACAAAATTCTTTCAGTTCCAAACCATCAAATTTATCAATATCTACTCAAATGACTTGAGGACTCACATGTTCAAAGTGAAGAAAGCGACATTCCAAGACAGGTGATTGTTTGATAAGGTCTGTTTTTTTTTCTAATAATGGATCCTGAAAAAGTGACTGCTGAAGACAGGTGGTTGCTTAAGAGAGGAAACTATTAAGACAGATTTAACTGTACATATTGACACATCTTTGTTAAAATAAAAAGGTTTTGGTTAAGATATGTATTTTTTCTGTAGACAAACATTTTTAAGATAAGGAATGAATACAACGACTATTAGGGCCAAAGTACATTGCAACTTGTAATTTCCATGTTGTATGTTTATTTGTTTTAAATATCTTATTTGCCTAATTTGTGTGGTTCAATTTTGCAATTTTCCTGTTTGACTTTTTAATTTCAATCTGCATGGTTTTACTTTGCAAATTGTAATATGTCACAAAATTTGCATTTCTTATAAGCATAAAAAATTTCGAAATATACAGTGTATCTTTAAATATTTGCATTTTTATGTTGGTTGACAAGTTATGTACTCAGGAACTCATGAATTTGGTTGTAACTGTTATGCTCTATTGTTTGTAAATTTCATACACTTTTTCATGATTATATGAACAATTTCCTATCCTTAGGCAGCTAAAATTTGCTCTTTATACCAAATATTTGAAGATATGGTATAGTTATGCATTTTATGGATTTGATGCAGATGAAACAATAATTGTGTCCAATTAATTATAGACCCTACAGTGATGGTTTAGGTTTGCACAGGTAAATTAACACATCATAAGTATAACTTAAACATCAAGTCAAACTGCAAACAACTAAGATCCTGGTCTGCCAAAGCTTAATGAGCCTGCAGATATTGGTTGATTTTGTTTGTTTTAGAGATTACTCTTGATAAACTGCACAGACCCAGATTTGCCAGCATAATTATGCAACAGCAGATCTTGGTCTGTGCAGTTTGCAATTGGACTCAACTTATAAGCAAGTATATATGGTAATTTGCAATGCTACCATTTTGTTCTCACTTAAAGAGATGGGTTTTTTGTGCCAATCTAAAGCAGATAAGAAATATACTGTTATTGATTCAACCCAAAATTCATTGCCATTTTTTTTCTTTTTAAAATCAAATAAAATACAAGCAACAGTGTACTGTAAGTTGATATGTAAAAATTGTTTAATTTCAGCTAACAATTATTGATACAATGTATGAAATAAATTCAGTAAACAAATTTTTCAAAATTTAAATATATATGTGCTTGGTTTTAAGAGGGTGGCGGTATAGTGAGGGACTTCGTAATGAGGAACCTCTGCATCAATCAATTATTTATTTGGGTTTTGGAACATGGGTGAAAAACTTGAATGACTAAGAATTGGGAAGGGGAAGGGGCCTACAGCACTATGGTCTTATGAAATTATTCTGTATTATAAATAATAAAACAGTTCAACTTTTATTTTATAACTATCATGTGCAGATGACTTCATTAAAGCTAAGTTATTTTTTCCAAGATCATACCATAGAAATTCTTGAAACCATTTAAACAAGAGACTCAAGTTAAAGCCCAATGTCCCAAAACTTTCACAAGCTTTAACTCAAAGCCCAATGTCCCAAAACTTTCACAAGCTTTAACTCAAAGCCCAATATCCCAAAACTTTCACAAGCTTTAACTCAAAGCCCAATATCTCAAAACTTTCACAAGCTTTAACTCAAAGCCCAAATGTCCCAAAACTTTCACAAGCTTTAACTTGAAGCCCAATGTCACAAAACTTTCACAAGGTTTAACTCAAAACCCAATGTCCCAAAACTTTCACAAGCTTTAACTCAAAGCCCAATGTCACAAAACTTTCACAAGCTTTAACTCAAAGCCCAGCGTCACAAAACTTTCACAAGGTTTAACTCAAAACCTAATGTCCCAAAACTTTCACAAGCTTTAACTCAAAACCCAATGTCACAAAACTTTCACAAGGTTTAACTCAAAACCCAATGTCCCAAAACTTTCACAAACTTTAAGTTAAGGCTCAGTCTTCCAATACTTTGACAAGCTATAACTTATTTAAAGTTCAGTGTCCCAAAACTTTGACTAGGAATAACTCAAGTTACAGGTCAGTGTCCCAATACTTTGACAAGCTATAACTCAAGTTAAAGCTCAGTGTCCTAATATGTTGACAAGCTATAACTTATTTAAAGTTCAGTGTGCTAAACCTTTGACAAGCTATAACTCAAGTTAAAGCTCAGTATCCCAAAACTTTGACCAGGAATAACTCAAGTTACAGGTCAGTGTCCCAATACTTTGACAAGCTATAACTCAAGTTAAAGCTCAGTGTCCCAATACTTTGACAAGCTATAGCTTATTTAAAGTTCAGTGTGCTAAACCTTTGACAAGCTATAACTCAAGTTAAAGCTCAGTGTCCCAAAACTTTGACAAGCTATAACTCAAGTTAAAGCTCAGTGTCCCAATACTTTGACAAGCTATAACTCAAGTTAAAGCTCAGTGTCCCAATACTTTGACAGGCTATAACTTATTTAAAGTTCATTGTGCCAAGTCTTTGACAAGCTATAACTCAAGTTAAAGCTCAGTGTCCCAATACTTTGACAAGCTATAACTTATTTAAAGTTCATTGTGCTAAACCTTTGACAAGCTATAACTCAAGTTACAGCTCAGTGTCCCAAGTCTTTGACAAGCTATAACTCAAGTTAAAGCTCAGTGTCCCAAAACTTTGACAAGCTTTGACTTTAATAGAAGAAACCCTGAATAATAGAACTTTATAAGCTTTTGTAAGTTGTGTCCCTCTACTAGATCTACAAATTTCTAACATAATCATATTCTAAATAATACACCTCAAATTGAAGGGTGGGGAGCACTGTCAGGTTAATTAGGGGGTTTTTGGTGAAAACTCATTTAAAAACATTATAGATTTTATGATTGTTGTACACCAAGACATTCAAGACTATTTGAATTGATTCAGAACATTATACTTTAAGCTTGCGATAAGACATTTAGGATTTTTTTGGATTTAATTCACAGTACTGTAAGTTAAATTTAAATTTTCATTTTGTAACTTAGAGAAATAAATTATTTGTCATTGATTTTACTAAGCTTGTTGGTTTTATTTCTTTCTTTTACTTAAGACCTAGTGTTCTAGAGTTGTAACAGTATGCATTGCATATTTCACTGAGTTTCGAAGTAGGACAGAAACCTTTATGTGTAGATTAAGATCAGATGAATCTTGTCATAAATTTAAGGAGATTTAACTTTATTTCTCTCTTGATCACATTAATATGGCCTTATAGATATCCTCTTATAATAAACCCATAGATGTGCTAAAGATTAGAAAAGCATACGTAGATCTCACAAGAAATATTCTGCATTTGTTTTTAAAGTGGACCTATCATGGGAGAAATTAAGTTACATGTTCTCGTAAAATATAGCCTGTACTGTTTCTGAGTACATGACAGCTTGAAGGTCAAGGTTACAAGAATTTATGTAAAGTCAGCTGTATTTGTTCTCAATGCCATCCCGAGTCAGACATCTCCAGATAGTACCTTCATTCAGAACTACTAAACATGGGGTTAGTGTTTGGCTCACAGTACTCTTGTTAAAAAATAAAAATCAGTGATGTTTTAATTTCAGAAACATCTACATTCAATCCCTGTTTCAGAGACTATTGCTCTAAAAATTGTCAATTGATTGGCAAATAACAAAGCCAATGTGTCACCAGAAATTTAAACAACAAACAATTTTTCACTCTAAATGAATAAGAGGCACTGAAATAAATTTTTGTAAACATCAGTATGTAAAACAATATGTTCATGTCATTGTTTAAGGAAATTTCATCAACATTTTTGTCCAGTCTTAACATTTTTTCAAACTGGTCTATGTTTGTTTCATCAATGCACTACAGAGTTTAGAGCACAGAAAAAAGTAGGACAGTCTATTGATTTTTTGGAGCATGTGGTCTTGTTATGATGAATCAGATGAGTAAGTAATCATATAAATTGATCTAAAGATTTACAAGCATTCTTAAAAACCTGGTATTTGTTCAGCTTTAAGACAACCTAGAGCACCATCTGTGTACAAGTGATAATTACGTAGAGCACCATCTGTGTACAAGTGATAATTACGTAGAGCACCATCTGTGTACAAGTGATAATTACATAGAGCACTATCTGTGTACAAGTGATAATTATGTAGAGCAACATCTGTGTACAAGTGATAATTACATAGAGCACCATCTGTGTGCAAGTGATAATTACATAGAGCACCATCTGTGTACAAGTGATAATTACATAGAGCACCATCTCTGTACAAGTGATAATTATGTAGAGCACCATCTGTGTACAAGTGATAATTACATAGAGCACCATTTGTGTACAAGTGATAATTATGTAGAGCACCATCTGTGTACAAGTGATAATTACGTAGAGCACCATCTCTGTACAAATGATAATTATGTAGAGCACCATCTGTGTACAAGTGATAATTATGTAGAGCACCATCTGTGTACAAGTGATAATTATGTAGAGCACCATCTGTGTACAAGTGATAATTATGTAGAGCACCATCTCTGTACAAGTGATAATTATGTAGAGCAACATCTGTGTACAAGTGATAATTACATAGAGCACCATCTGTGTGCAAGTGATAATTACATAGAGCACCATCTGTGTACAAGTGATAATTACATAGAGCACCATCTCTGTACAAGTGATAATTACATAGAGCACCATCTGTGTACAAGTGATAATTACATAGAGCACCATCTGTGTACAAGTGATAATTATGTAGAGCACCATCTCTGTACAAGTGATAATTATGTAGAGCACCATCTCTGTACAAGTGATAATTATGTAGAGCACCATCTGTGTACAAGTGATAATTATGTAGAGCACCATCTGTGTACAAGTGATAATTACATAGAGCACCATCTGTGTACAAGTGATAATTACATAGAGCACCATCTGTGTACAAGTGATAATTACATAGAGCACCATCTGTGTACAAGTGACAATTAAAATTTCCATAAAACAACCATTGATTTCAAAAAATAAATGATAGCTTGTTAATCCTGTTAAATTTCACAAATAAGAGCATAAATGAATATAAAAGCAGATGAAAAATGAGTGCACATGGCCTTTCCTCTAATATTGTAAGCATATTTAAACATGAAATGAAATTAAAAATCCTTAAGCATAATATTTTCTTTCCTGGTGATTATTTTGTTTCCTATTCATGACTGAAGGACTTTAAATGTGATTACACTTATTAAGTTTGCTACTGCTTTTCTTTCTTCTATCTTTTCTTTCCTCTCTCTTTTCTTTCCTTTATCTTTTCTTTCTTCTATCTTTTCTTTCTTTATACAGCCATCATGCAAAATTTTATTATTGCATTGTTTGCATGTTTTCTGACTGCAAAAAAAATTGATTTTTTTTCTCTATCCCAAAACATGCAAAAATATCTCATCCAAGTGAAAATCCAAGTCAAAGCAACCATGTAAATGATATTAAGCTATACTTTAAGTCACAAATCATAAATCCTAGTCCAAGCAACCATGTAAATGATATTAAGCTATACTTTAAGTCACAAATCATATATCCAAGTCAAAGCAACCATGTAAATGATATTAAGATATACTTTAAGTCACAAATCATATATCCAAGTCAAAGCAACCATGTAAATGATATTAAGCTATACTTTAAGTCACAAATCATAAATCCAAGTCAAAGCAACCATGTAAATATTAGGTTATACTTTGAGTCACAAATCATAAATCCAAGTCAAAGAAACCATGTAAATGATATTAGGTTATACTTTAAGTCACAAATCATAAATCTAAGTCAAAGCAACCATGTAAATGATATTTGGCTTTTCTGAGCATGCCACAATGATTAAAACCATATATTAGGCTAATTAATACTTGATGCTTATGTTATTGAATAGAAGTTAATATTGTTTGCATCAGTTTGGCTTTTTTATTTCAATCCACAATAACATGCAAGCAAATTGAAAAACAAAACTTCAGACATGAATAAAGAGTCTATCATGTTTTAATCTCTTATCATAATCTAGATAATCTGCATAAATATAAATTAGATTGTTTGTTGTTAAATAAAAACAAAATGAAAATATAGGATGAATCTTGATTGTACTTTTTCACATAATTAAAGTAGTAGTTTGTAACATTGGTTTTGGGTGTAGAACTTCTGTCCTAAATATAACTAATAGAAGTGATGATCAATTCCCAGTTTTGTGCAGTTCATTACCAAAACTTGTATAAGACCAACAGACATAACCAAATTGCATTCCAGTACTTATAAATTCATAATAGTACATTTAGAAAACATGAAATAAGGATCTACTTTGAGCAGAGTTAATTTTGTGATGATGATATTAGTCTATCCCTTAAGTCACACAAAGAAATATCTCTTTTAAAAATACAACCATTCAAGATCCAAGTTTCAGATAATTACAGAACTGATAAAACCAATATAAGACTTTAAGAAATTTTAACACATTTGTTATAGTGTGAATTCAAATAAAATGTGGGTCTTGAATGGTTTTATTGATTACGAGATAATTAGTACTGTGCATATTTTAAAAACATAATCAGCTCTCTAAACTTGTGTAGCCATCCTTAAGAAAATAAAAATATAACTATAGGATGGTAGATTGTTTTCATTACTGCATCCATTATCATATGCCTGCCTTTAGTTGGATATTTCAAGTTACAGCCTAAATGTCCACCCATACTTTGACATATCTTTGCTTGGCCAATAACTTTATAATAAATGGTTGGAATGAATTTGCGTGAAACTTTGCTCATAATTTCTAACTTTTCACACCGATTCCCCAAATCTACAACAGATTATAACCAAGAATTGGCATGATATTAAATTATCAGAATGCCTCAAGCATATATTTCAATAAGTTCCTATGGCTGCATACCTTAGCCCTAAATAAAACCATCAAGAATCATCGGGAGCATGCCAGGGTGACTTCTGATAAGATCACAGATTCAGGCACAAATTACCATTGCAAAAACAAGCATTGCTTAATTTGCAAACTTTTGCCCAAGACCAAATCTGTCCTATGTTCAACAACAGGAGTTAAATGCATGATCAATCAGAAGCTTGGATGTCAAGTCAATAATACAATCAATCTTCTGACATGCAAGAGCTGTGCCATTCAATATGTTGGTGAAACCATTCATTTCAGAAAATGAATGAATAATCATAAATCTACATTCACAACAAAAAATCTACACAGGAAAGACATCAACCATTACAACTCAAATTGACATTCAGTCAAGTTTTTTGAGATGTTACTTACTAAATTTAATGCATCCATAAGGAATGATAATTGATACTACAATTGAAAACTCATAGAAGTTTGGTCTACTAATGAAAAAAATCCTTCCTTCTCATTGTAGTCTTACCGATTTTACAACCAGTCATTGGTTTTGCACCCAATGCAATTTTGCACTAATATCTATCAAAGTAAATAAATTTTATGATTTTAATTATCTTTTTTAATCTTATTATACTATGCAACACAATTTTTCTTCCTGATATTTCCTAATTGATTATTAGAAAATGGCTATTATTCCCCACAAACTTTTCTTTTGTGACCAGGACAGTGATATGATGAAATTTACCTATTTCCAAGGAGAAAATTGGTTAATTTGTATTGTTTCATTCACATAAAATCAGACAAAACAACATATGGATCAAAATTAACATGTATTTATCTAATACAGAAATGAACACAAAAGATTTAGAAGTGAGCAATATTCTGAGATCTTTAATTATACTGTAAATCACTTTGATGAATGAGACTTCAAGTGTAGTCCCCCGTTATGTTCTCATTATACTGTCCTTGGTAGCAGCGTTCAAAGTTTAGTATATCCTGATGAAAGTGCTCACCTTGTTCCTCCATGTAGGCTACCATGTTCTTCTTGAATTTATCAAGATGAGCATCAAGGATATGGACTCTGAGGGACATCCTACAGCCCACTTTGCCACACTTCACTAGAGTCTCAACCACTACATATAGTTTTCAGCCTTGTGATTTCCCAGGAAACTCCAAACCACTGTAACTTCAAGCTTTTCAAAACTGCTTTCTTCTTACTAGAGAGCTTCTTGGGAATTCATTGCACTCCAGGATCTTCTTTATCTGTGGTCCAGCGAAGATACTGGATTTGGCCTCAGACAGCTTAAGGAAGAAGTCTTGTAGGCTGCTGACTCCTTATCTAGAACTCTGTAAAATTGTTTCATAAGTCCCAATTTGATGTGCATTGGTGGCATCAGCAGCTTCCAGTTGTCCATCAGTGGTTCCCACTTGATGTCATTCCTCCCCACAGAGAACTCAGTTGACTGTGTGGCCAGTCCCCCCTGTGGTAATGCACTTTTGTGTCCCTGATGTTTTAGAGGCAAAGATAGCAGGGAAACTTGGTAAAACCGACTTGGAAACCCATCAGCAATGCCACCATTGTAATTTCTCCAATAACCTCCCACCCATACTTTTCATACTTCAAGGTGTCCAGCAAGGTCTTGATGCTGTTGTAATCCTCTTTGAAGTGCCCCAAGTGAGCCAGGGGAAGAGATGGGTACTTGTTTTCATTATGAAGCAGCACAGCTTTGAGGCTAATGGATGAGCTGTAAGCAAAGAGGCACCATTCATTCTGGTTATAGGCAATTCTGATTGCCTCAAACAGACTGGTCACATTATGGCAGAAGCAGAGCATATCATAATGATGGGCAAAGAAGCTGAAAAATGATGCTTCCTCTAATCTATGACTTGCACTTTTTCATACAACATGTTCCACTGCTTGATCCTAGACGTCAAAAGCTAGGCATTTTACTTGGTGAGACCAAGATCTCTGATCAAGTCATTGAGGTCTTTTTGGTTGGGGTAGTATGGATTTCTATAATCAGCTCCATCTCTGAAATTGTCATCTGGATCTATGACATCTTCTTCATTCTCTGACATGCTCCTCTCTTCTAAATATGGCTGATCTCTCTCTAGAGGATTGGGTAGGGGGAGCTTAGGGCAGTGTGGCACCAGGGCGATGGATGGAGGATGGTCCAGATACATGATAGCAGGTGCATTCTTGCTAGTGCAACATTTGGAAGGGTTCACCATGCAAAAGTAGCAGTTGCTTGAGTGGCCAGTGGGTTCCCACCAAATTCTTGGGACAGCAAACTTCATGGCGCTTTATCGTCCTCTGTACCATCCTACAAAAATAGATTTATTTCACCCATGACTAATGTTCATTTTTTCAATAACATTGAAAATTGTAAAACATTTTAAACTTAAAAACATTTACAATTTTAAAAACTTTAACAAATTTTATAACATAAAATTATGAGCAACAATTGTCCATCTTACCTTTCAGAGTTTTTTTCTTCAGTGCTTGCATGTGAAATGAGGTGCCCAGAGTTTGTCTTGATCCCTGACAGGCATGCCAAAATATGCCTTGTAGACCTCACATATCTTAGTAGATGCTTCCATGGAGTACTTTTTTCGCTCTTGTCTTGATAAATTGGCTGCAAACATAGCAAAATCCTTCTGCAAGATGCTTGTAGCCTCTTGATGTCTTGATGCCATCTCAGAAAAATGCAGATATGTATCCAATTAGGCAGCTGGAACTAAACTAAACACGTGGTTTTTAAGGCCTCTGCATGTATACTACTATTTATATTACTAGAAAATTCTAGAAGTTACTCCAAGCTTACTCAGCATTTAATCTATCTGGAATGTTCTGGAAAATAGGTAAATTTCAAAATATCACACTCCTGGTCACAAAAGTTAAGTTTGTGGGGAATAATAGCCATTCTCTATACTTTTGAGGCATAAGGAATTAGGAAATAACACTACAAAGGAACAAAATAAAATTTGTTACAGTCTTCTTCCTCTTATTATAATTATTATCATTATTTTTAGGTGAGTACTATAGACTGAGCGCACTTTTACCATTGAATATCCTGTCAAATTTCCCTTGATTTTAAAGTATTTATCTGGACTATGGAGATGATGAAATTTAACTGATTTTTTTTTATAAGGTTTAGCCATGTCTGTGGCTACACAGACTTATTTATTTGTATATCTTGAATCAAGTTTTGACAAAATTATTATTTTTTTCTTCTAAATTTGTTTACCTACACAAGAATTATCATTACTTGGATAATAGTAAAATTGCAAAATAATAAAATGTTGATAATAATGCTGTTCAAACAGGTATGCCCAAATTCCTGATATTTATAAATTTCTTTTGGTTGTTTTCAGGTGCTGGGGCCTGTAACTTTTTAATGAATGTTCATTTCATCCTTACCCAGTAAAACAATGACATCTGTGGTGTCATAGCCGTCTGTCTGGATTGATGATTCCCAAAATATTATTCTCGACAGAGAACAAGGTCACAACAATCAATCAATCAAATGGATTTAAATACAAGAACACATTTCAAAATTGTATAAGAACAGTGAATAGGTGTTTTCAATATCACAATGACTTTGGAACTAATTATTAAGGAATCATGGAGGACAACATTCTATCATCCAGAAGAAACAAAAAATTTACAATTTAGACACTTGGAGGACAGTTGGCATCACTGTGGTTCTTAGTATTGCTCCTAAATGTGTCATATATGAAGAAGACGAAATGACAGGAAGGATTACTGTGGAAGAAATCAGCCTGTATTGATGTGGCTCTGACATTGAACTGCAGGTTAGTATACATGAGAAAAAAACATCATATGATTTTGTTTCCCTTCACTCAGCTGGTTGAAGTGCCCAGTAATAAATTACACATAGATACAGAAGAAGCTGAGCAAATTTTGATGAAAATTGCATCTATTGGTTTTATTTAATATTTTTCTCAATGTAGTATATGGCACACTAGTTTTGACCTGTGAACCTCATTATTGATGCAGGAACAGGTGTTGATTGTATTTATTTGTTGCAAAATAATAAAAATGGTCTATGTTTTATAAATATAGATAAATTGCAAACTAAGTTAGTCATAAAATATGTAATATCACTCAATTTATCATAACAAATGATGGTTTGTACCTGGAAATTTGGAATACACATCATGATATTCACAATTTTTAATTAGACATCATATACAATATTAAATTTTGTTTTAAAAGCAAAATTTTCAATACACTATCAAGTAATAATATATGATGAAATATCAGTAGATCGAATGTTGGCAATGCCTTCTAGTATCAAGAATAATATCTGTTTCAGTTTGGGGTGTTTTTTTCAGTTTCAGGATGGTTATACAGTTGATTGTAATAGTACATTTCAGTGTCAGGATGGTTATACAGTTGACTGTAATAGTACACTTCAGTGTCAGGGTGGTTATACAGTTGATTGCAATAGTACACTTCAGTGTCAGGATGGTTATACAGTTGACTGTAATAGTACACTTCAGTTTCAGGATTGTTATACAGTTGATTGTAATAGTACACTTCAGTGTCAGGGTGGTTATACAGTTGATTGTAATAGTACACTTCAGTGTCAGGATGGTTATACAGTTGACTGTAATAGTACACTTCAGTTTCAGGATTGTTATACAGTTGATTGTAATAGTACACTTCAGTTTCAGGATTGTTATACAGTTGACTGTAATAGTACACTTCAGTGTCAGGATTGTTATACAGTTGACTGTAATAGTACACTTCAGTGTCAGGGTGGTTATACAGTTGATTGCAATAGAAGTAATTAAAGGGTAAACTAGTCATCAATAAGCAACCACTCATGCACAGACTAATTAACTGACTGACAATAGTTAGGGTTAGGTTGTGCTAAGACTCCTAAGTTAATGGTTGAACAGAGACATCTGTGGTTTCAGTATGGATGGATGATTCCAACAAAGTTATTTTGGTGACAGGAATAGTAAAGCTTTTGGTTTTGAGTAGAAATATTGTTTTATGGACTTACTTAAGATCGCAACTAGCAATGTAACAATTGGATTTAAATGGAGTCATTTTAAGGATATATTTCACATCAAAACTACAAGACATATTTCTGTGTTTGTTAATATGTCTCTCAATTGTGTCTTAAAGAAGATTTACAGTTGTTGTTGTTGTTATAGGGTTTAATGCCATTTTTCAGCACAAGATAGGCTTTACTTGGCAGCCAGTATTAATGGTGGAGGAAGAACCCTGGAAAGAAGAAATGTCAAAAAGGATCACTGTGAATGAGTTCAGACTGTATTGATTGTTTTTTTACTCAGCTGGTTAATGATTCTTTGGGGGAATAAAAGCTCATTATTACAATAGGAACTCAACAGATTTTGTTCAAATTTCTCTTGGGTCAGTGGTTCTTTCCTCAGATTTCCCGGTTTCTTCCTCTACCGTTAATACTGGCCGCCATGTATAGCCTATCATGTGCTGAAAAATGGTGTTAAGCCCCAAAACAACAACAACAACAACAACATTTTGTACAACTCCTTCATTTTAGCATGTCCAGAAAACTCATAGACTTAATTATAATGCAGGAACAGGTGTTGATTGCATTTTAATCTTTTAAAATATAAACAAAAAGTATGCCCTATGGACCAAGTTATTTGCTGAACATGAAGACAATTACAACAAAAATTGGTAATATCGCTCATTTTATTATTGAAAATGGTGATTTGTGCTTGGATATTTGGAATCAACGTCGCAAAATTTACAGTTTTAAATAAGATATCATATGATTTTAAATTTAACAATAAAAAGAATATATTCTGAAGAAACTGTCAAGAACAATGACACTATGAAATATTGATTGATGAATGTGTTGATAATACTGTTCCAATTAAATAATTCTTCTCAAATGAAATTCATGTTGTAGTTTTATTCTTTTAATTCATTTTCAATGCAATCATAATAAATATGATATTTAAATGTGAAAAGTAACAATTTCCCATATGAATTCTGCAAGCATTTCTATAAAACCTGATTAAGTGCTGACTGTTTTGAAATGTAACTTGCAAAAGTGTTCATCATTGAAAAAAAATCAATTAAAAGTAAACCTGTTTTATGTTGTCAAGTTAATTAGTCTTTTATATGGAATTAAGTAATTTGAGTATTGAAAGAAACTCAAAAGACATGCAAATCCTATCTGCATGAGAGCTAGTGGAAAACAAGATTATAACAAACAAAAGGTATACTTATACATGCTATAACATGATGTTTTATGTGAAAAACATACTTTTTTTTACTTACAGACCTCTGTCACGGCTTTGTTTCCAAAAATACTATTTTCAGAAATCAAGAGAGAGAGAGAGAGAGAGAGAGAGAAAGAGAGAGAGAGAGTGCTTTCTTGCCACCATAACATTTACTAACAGCCAGTATAAACAGAAAACAGTATGTCTTAATGCTTGTTGAAAAATGTCACCTTAGGGCAGTTTATACAGTTCAAGGCTGTAGAGGTGATTAAAAGGTAAATCAGTCAAATAACTACCCTTGCCAGGGGTGACTTATTTGATAAACCAAATCTAGAGTGATGTTTTCTTAAGAATCTTTGGGAGAAAACCCATTAGTTTCAGTCACAATAAGGTACAAATTAGGTCAACTCAACCCAATTTTGTTTTCCTTAAATAAATCAAAAATATGTGTTGTCTCTTGTAGCCAGATTTTACACTATTTCTTAGTTAGAATTTTATGAAATGTAATTCAAATTTGAAGGCAAAATGTTGCAATGCAGCTATGATAACTAGGAAGGATGACCCATCAGTGAAGCATGCAAAACCCAAACTAATTTTTGAACTCCAGGCTGATGGAGTTTGACTTTGTGGCAGCAAAAGGGTGTATTTTATTCCTCATATATACTCCAAACACCATATCAACATCAGATATTCTGGAATATACAACCTCCATCAACTTAGTAATGTGACCAAGTATCAAATCATTGCTTGAATGCAGAGTCAATCCCAGAAGTAATGATCATTTCAGAGTGGCCATTGCATGTTTAACACACTTTTAGAGTGAAACTGATGCAGAAAGACCAATTTCTATGTTGAGAAACAAATCAACAAGATTTTTAGAGAGATTGAATAAATTGGCCATTCAGTCTCTGATGAGTGAATGGTGAATGCTAATATTTGCATCACCTTCAACCCAACCCCCACAAATGAACTATTGAGGGCAGCAAGACTGCATCCAGTTAAGACTATATTCCACTTTTCAATGGAGTTAAAGACAGAAACTTGATGTATTGTTTTTATTCAATATGTTGCATGGATGTGATTATGTGAATGTGTTCTTACATGTTGATGACTCCTGTACAAAATTTTACATATAGACTGGATATGGAATTCATACATACTTTTACAGAAATATCCATATGGACGATTTTATTGTATAGCTGAACCACTCTTATGTATTTCATTGTATCCATATGGAAATGTTATGGATTCCTTATGTACATTTTATGGAAAATTTCATAGAATATGAAAATTAGTCCATGTAATCTGCAGATTGTTCATATTGAATAAAATTAAGATTCAATATGGATTTTTGCAATAATCCATATGGAATTTGGAAATAGTTCATATGGAATTTGGCAATAGACTATATGGAGTTTGTAAATGGTCCACATGGAATATAATTAAACTTTCATATGGAATTTGTAAATAGTTCATATGGAATTGGGCAATAGTCCATATGGAATGTGGCAATAGTCCATATGGAATTTGCTAATAGTTCATATGAAATGTAGCAATAGTCCATATAGAATGTGGCAACAGACCATATCAAATTTGGCAATAGTCCATATGGAATGTGGCAATAGTCCATATGGAATTTGTAAATAGTTCATATGGAATTTGGCAATAGTCCATATGGAATGTGGCAATAGACTATATGGAATTTGGCAATAGACCATAGGGAATGTGGCAATAGACCATACGGAATTTGACAATAGAATATGTGGAATATAACAATGCTCTGCTCCATATGGAAAAGCATAATACCTTTTTTCATTTGTTCCACATTTAACATTAAATAATAAAATCCAAATAAAGACTAAATTTGCAAATGCTTCTAAAACATTTATTTATTATATATGTTTATTATAGTCAAGTTCATTCCTCAATGAGATTTATTTTTTAGATTGTTTTCAAGCATAATTGATACAATGATATATTAATAGTATATGTATCTTTATGATATCCAAAATATTATCACTACTATCACTGTATCTTTATGATATCCCAAATATTATCACTACTATCACTGTATCTTTATGATATCCCCAATATTATCACTACTATCACTGTATCTTTATGATATCCCCAATATTATCACTACTATCACTGTATCTTTATGATATCCCCAATATTATCACTACTATCACTGTATCTTTATGATATCCCCAATAGTATCACTATTATCACTGTATCTTTATGATATCCCCAATATTATCACTACTATCACTGTATCTTTATGATATCCCCAATATTATCACTACTATCACTGTATCTTTATGATATCCCCAATACTATCACTACTATCACTGTATCTTTATGAGGTCCCCAATAACATTGCATTATAATGATTTATTCCTCAAACTACTGCTCCACAATTATGATTGCCAGCTCAGTATAACTATGTGTAGGAAGTTAGCTGAAACTGAAATCAGATGATAATAAGTGCACTGAGATAAAAATGAAAGATATTGAAGAAATGACAATTACAGTTGCAGGGAGTCTAGCTCTATTATTTATTGATGAAAATGGTTTATTATCCACCTGAGACTAATTGGAGGAAACATCACATAATTTTCTACCCTCTGAAATCTAATGATCATTACCAATGTTATAGAAAGCTTAAATTGAAAGGAAATAAATATCTTCAGTTCTAGAAGGGATGGACAATAAGCTTTATCATTCAAAGTTTGCTCTAAAAACAGAAGAAAAAAATGTTTATATCTGAAAAAAAATCAATACTTTCTTAATACCAACAATTGCTAAGTCCTAATTTGTTATATATAGTTTAGAATGACATTAAAATGCACAATACTGTTTACAATTTGCATTCATCTCTTCTCAGGATGCTAGTATTAGAGAGATTCACCATTAGCCCCATGCATTAGTAAGAATACAAGATATACTAACTTATAAATCCAGGCAAAGATACAATGATAGTATAAGTGATAATATTGGGATATCATAAAGATACAATAATAGTATAAGTGATAATATTGGGATATCATAAAGATACAATGATAGTATAAGTGATAATATTGGGATATCATAAAGATACAATGATAGTATAAGTGATAATATTGGGATATCATAAAGATACAGTGATAGTATTGGGGAAATTATAATGATACACTGATATTATCAGGGAAATCATAATGTTACAGTGATAGTGTTGGGAATCTTATAAGTATATGGTGTTAGTATTAGGAATATCACACTATATGTACAGTGTAATAGCATTGGGGATATCTTAAAGATACAGTGATAGCAGTGATACTATTGGGGATATCATAAAGATACAGTGATAGTAGTGATAATATTTTGGATATCATAAAGATACAGTGATAGCAGTGATAATATTGGGGATATCATAAAGATACAGTGATAGTAGTGATAATATTGGGGATATCATAAAGATACAGTGATAGTAGTGATAATATTGGGGATATCATAAAGATACAGTGATAGTAGTGATACTATTGGGGATATCATAAAGATACAGTGATAGCAGTGATAATACTGGGGATATCATAAAGATACAGTGATAGTAGTGATAATATTGGGGATATCATAAAGATATAGTGATAGTAGTGATAATATTGGGGATATCATAAAGATACAGTGATAGCAGTGATAATATTGGGGATATCATAAAGATACAGTGATAGCAGTGATAATATTGGGGATATCATAAAGATACAGTGATAGTAGTGATAATATTGGGGATATCATAAAGATACAGTGATAGCAGTGATAATATTGGGGATATCATAAAGATACAGTGATAGCAGTGATAATATTGGGGATATCATAAAGATACAGTGATAGCAGTGATAATATTGGGGATATCATAAAGATACAGTGATAGTAGTGATACTATTGGGGATATCATAAAGACACAGTGATAGCAGTGATAATATTGGGGATATCATAAAGATACAGTGATAGTAGTGATAATATTGGGGATATCATAAAGATACAGTGATAGTAGTGATAATATTTTGGATATCATAAAGATACAGTGATAGTAGTGATAATATTGGGGATATCATAAAGATACAGTGATAGCAGTGATAATATTGGGGATATCATAAAGATACAGTGATAGTAGTGATAATATTGGGGATATCATAAAGATACAGTGATAGTAGTGATAATATTGGGGATATCATAAAGATACAGTGATAGTAGTGATAATATTGGGGATATCATAAAGATACAGTGATAGCAGTGATAATATTGGGGATATCATAAAGATACAGTGATAGTAGTGATACTATTGGGGATATCATAAAGATACAGTGATAGTAGTGATACTATTGGGGATATCATAAAGATACAGTGATAGCAGTGATAATATTGTGGATATCATAAAGATACAGTGATAGTAGTGATACTATTGGGGATATCATAAAGATACAGTGATAGTAGTGATACTATTGGGGATATCATAAAGATACAGTGATAGTAGTGATACTATTGGGGACCTCATAAAGATACAGTGATAGTAGTGATAATATTGGGGATATCATAAAGATACAGTGATAGCAGTGATAATATTGGCGATATCATAAAGATACAGTGATAGTAGTGATAATATTGGGGATATCATAAAGATACAGTGATAGCAGTGATAATATTGGGGATATCATAAAGATACAGTGATAGTAGTGATAATATTGGGGATATAAAGATATAGTGATAGTATAGGGGAAATCATAAAATTACAGTGATAGTGTTGATAGAGATATTGTAATGATACAGTGGAGGTTTATTGTTATTATAAATATCTTTTCATGATGATATTATAAGAATATAAAGGAGCTAATTTGGTTGTGATTACTTTAAAGGCATCTAGTGTCATTGTAAATGGGGCTGTACATGACATGACTGGCAGGGAGAAGACTCATGCTGAATCTCTGCCATTGGAAAGCAAATGTGGGAACATTGCAAAACTCTTGATTACTGATATCCTGCTGAATGTAGAATAGATTTGGGAGTACAGATGATTACTGATCTCTGCTGACCATCTAATGCATCTGAGAGTACTGATTATGCATAATGACTGCTTTTGGATGGATTTTATCAGTTGCGAGCAAAAGTTAAAACACTGTTCCACTGCAGATCTGTAGTTATATCAAGTTAGGATGCACATTTATATGAAAATTAGACTATGTGAGCACTATGTCATGGCAAAAATCCCTACATTGCCTTGAATGGGTCATGTAGCCATATAAAAATGCCTATCATACTGGTGGCACTGATAGCACAGACTTACTGTTCCTGCACACCAAAAAATACATCAAGGAGTATTGACCATATAAATGATATGGAAAAAGTCCATCAGAAAAAAATTTCATAATTCCATATGAATGGCAGATGCCAAAACCACTAAAGTTATTCAGAAAGTAAATATAACAATACTCTACAGTAGTTTAAATAGCACATAAAACAATAAAATATATGAGATTGTGGGTCACTGGGTGCACATGTTCTATTACTGTCATCTCATGACAAATAAGAAATACAGCAATGTTACTCAATTTTGGGTCACTGAATGTGCATGTTCTGTCACTGTCCTCACAAATAATAGTGAAAGTATTTTTATATATATTTAATTGTATTGTATGTTAGCTTTTGACCAAGATTATTTCAATCATTCATAGGAATTACAAAGTGCTCAATAATACTAAATCACTAGTTTGGAACTATTGTGATTTCATTTAGAGACCTTATTGATTATATAATTGTGATACATTGAGAATGTTAGCACACCTACACTAATCCATGATATTGGTACATCAGCACATTCAAGGCTGGAATTCATTGGAACACCACTGGAATTCATTTGGATACTCTATACTCATGGACTTGTGGTAGAACTTTTAGGACAGTCTTTTATTTAAGTGAAAATACTGTAAATTCTTTTTAAATTGACACTTTATATTATAGGGAAATAAATTATTTGTTGAATTTTACAAAACATTTTGGATTTTGCTTTTTTCTATTAGTTAGCTTGAGACTGCAGAGTCATGACATTATAATATATCCTATGTATGTATGTATGTATGTATGTATGTATGTATGTATGTATGTATGTATGTATGTATGTATGTATGTATGTATGTATGTATGTATGTGTGTGTGTGTGTGTGTGTGTGTGTGTGTGTGTATGTATGTATGTATGTATGTATGTATGTATGTATGTATGTATGTATGTATGTATGTATGTATGTATGTATGTATGTATGTATGTATGTATGTATGTATGTATGTATGTATGTATGTATGTATGTATGTATGTATGTATGTATGTATGTATATGTATGTATGTATGTGTGTATGTATGTGTGTATCACATGAGTAATTGCATTGTTTATGGTTTGTAAGGAAGCCATAGTGGTTAGCATGCTGGGCTTAAGACTGAAAGGATACAGGTTTGAATCTTACCATCAGATCAGACTGGAATTTGGCTACAGCAATGTGTCCTGTTATAAATTGGCTTACTCAATTGCCTTGGTAGTAAATATAGCAAATAACATACATGTGTTGCTGTATCTTCAAAACATTGTCATGCTAATCCAGTAATACAATATAATGCATAATACCAATGTCAATAGTCTGATATATCCACAGCTGGTTCATTTTGCTTATCCCTGATGTTCATAATAGTAGATAATGAATGTAAGGCAATAAAAAAATTGTTCATAGCACAATAACATCCTGGTTAATCCTGGATTATGAAGAATGCATATCTTTTATGCAGAATGTATATCTCTATTATGCAGAATGAAAGCTCTATTATGCAGAATGCATATCTATTATGCAGAATGCAAAGCTCTATTATGCAGAATGCTTATCTCTTATGCAGAATGCAAAGCTCTATTATGCAGAATGCATATCAATATTATGCAGAATGCAAAGCTCTATTATGCAGAATGCTTATCTCTATTATGCAGAATGCATATCTATTATGCAGAATGCAAAGCTCTATTATGCAGAATGCTTATCTCTATTATGCAGAATGCAAAGCTCTATTATGCAGAATGCATATCTCCACTATGCAGAATGCATATTTCTATTATGCAGAATGCATATTTCTATTATGTAGAATGCATATCTCTATTATGCAGAATGCATATCTCAATTATACCAGAATGCATATCAATATTATGCAGAATGCTTATCTCTATTATGCAGCATGCAAAGCTCTATTATGCAGAATGCAAAGCTCTATTATGCAGAATGCTTATCTCCATTATGCAGAATGCATATTTCTATTATGCAGAATGCATATCTCTATTATGTAGAATGCATATTTCTATTATGCAGAATGCTTATCTCTATTATGCAGAATGCATATCACTGTTATGCAGAAAGCATATCTCTCTTATGCAGAATGCTTATCTCTATTATGCAGAATGCATATCTATTATGCAGAATGCAAAGCTCTATTATGCAGAATGCTTATCTCTATTATGCAGAATGCAAAGCTCTATTATGCAGAATGCATATCTCCACTATGCAGAATGCATATTTCTATTATGCAGAATGCATATTTCTATTATGCAGAATGCATATCTCTATTATGCAGAATGCATATCTCAATTATACCAGAATGCATATCAATATTATGCAGAATGCTTATCTCTATTATGCAGCATGCAAAGCTCTATTATGCAGAATGCAAACCTCTATTATGCAGAATGCTTATCTCTATTATGCAGAATGCATATTTCTATTATGCAGAATGCATATCTCTATTATGCAGAATGCATATTTCTATTATGCAGAATGCTTATCTCTGTTATGCAGAATGCATATCACTGTTATGCAGAAAGCATATCTCTCTTATGCAGAATGCTTATCTCTATTATGCAGAATGCAAAGCTCTATTATGCAGAATGCTTATCTCTATTATGCAGAATGTATATCAATATTATGCAGAATGCTTATCTCTATTATGCAGAATGCTTATCTCTATTATGCAGAATGCATATCTCTATTATGCAGAATGCTTATCTCTATTATGCAGTATGCAAAGCTCTATTATGCAGAATGCATATCTATTATGCAGAATGAATATCTCTATTATGCAGAATGCATATCACTGTTATGCAGAAAGCATATCAATATTATGCAGAATGCATATCAATATTATGCAGAATGCTTATCTCTATTATGCAGAATGCTTATCTCTATTATGCAGAATGCATATCTCTATTATGCAGAATGCATATCTCTATTATGCAGAATGCTTATCTCTATTATGCAGAATGCAAATCTCTATTATGCAGAATGCAAAGCTCTATTATGCAGAATGCATATTTCTATTATGCAGAATGCATATCAATATTATGCAGAATGCATATCAATATTATGCAGAATGCTTATCTCTATTATGCAGAATGCATATCAATATTATGCAGAATGCAAAGCTCTATTATGCAGAATGCATATCAATATTATGCAGAATGCATATCAATATTATGCAGAATGCTTATCTCTATTATGCAGAATGCAAAGCTCTATTATGCAGAATGCATATCTCTATTATGCAGAATGCATATCTCCATTATGCAGAATGCATATCAATATTATGCAGAATGCATATCAATATTATGCAGAATGCTTATCTCTATTATGCAGAATGCAAAGCTCTATTATGCAGAATGCATATCTCTATTATGCAGAATGCATATCTCCATTCTGCAGAATGCATATCAATATTATGCAGAATGCATATCAATATTATGCAGAATGCATATCTCTATTATGCAGCATGCATATCTATTATGCAGAATGCATATCTCTATTATGCAGAATGCATATCAATATTATGCAGAATGCAAAGCTCTATTATGCAGAATGCATATCTCTATTATGCAGAATGCATATCACTGTTATGCAGAATGCATATCTCTATTATGCAGAATGCATATCAATATTATGCAGAATGCATATCAATATTATGCAGAATGCATATCAATATTATGCAGAATGCTTATCTCTATTATGCAGAATGCAAAGCTCTATTATGCAGAATGCATATCTCTATTATGCAGAATGCATATCTCCATTATGCAGAATGCATATCAATATTATGCAGAATGCATATCAATATTATGCAGAATGCATATCTCTATTATGCAGAATGCATATCTCCAATATGCAGAATGCATATTTCTATTATGCAGAATGCATATCTCTATTATGCAGAATGCATATCTCCATTATGCAGAATGCATATCAATATTATGCAGAATGCAAAGCTCTATTATGCAGAATGCATATCTCCAATATGCAGAATGCATATTTCTATTATGCAGAATGCATATCTCTATTATGCAGAATGCATATCACTGTTATGCAGAAAGCATATCTCTATTATGCAGAATGCTTATCTCTGTTATGCAGAATCCATATCTCTTTTCTGCAGAATGTATATCTCTATTATGCAGCATTTTTGTGGTCTAGTGCATTTGTCAATTTGCTAAGAAGATGATGTTTTGTAGGATTAGGTGGTTACCATGTGGAAAACCAATTCCCATCTTCTTCTTTGGAATGCTTTACCCATATATCACTTTTAACTAAAAAATTTGGAAATGTTATACCACATATTCCCCCTTACCAAGTGGATCCCTAGCTTTGGCATGGCTTTTATAGCAAGTTGGTGAGAAAACTATTTCTCCAGAATGTCAGAGCCAATTAGGATTAAACTTGGTAGGAATAATTTGTAAAACATGCTCAACCAAAAGTTATTCCAGGCTGGCTGCCTCCAATAATGGTGTGGTTACCATTACAACCTTGTGCACAATATGTTTTCAACTATTTCCTCAAGTAAGCTGTCTCCAACTTGGTTCAGTCAATGTGCACAATCTGTTTTCTGCTATTTTCTCAAGTAAGCTGTCTCCAGCATGGTTCAGTCAATTTTGATCAAGCTTGGTAGGAATCTTGCTTAGAATATGATATGCCAGAATTGTGCTAGGGGTGGGTCATCTTAAGTAGTGTCATGGCTTCCACAGAAACCAGTTGAATAACCTACCCCATAACCAGCAAATATTGACTCATCCCCCATCAAGTACTGCTATTGTTACTAATATAAAAATGATACTCCTAAACCATCAAACATTGACTCATCCCCCATCAAGTACTGCTATTGTTACTAATATATAAATGATACTCCTAAACCATCAATTATTGACTCATCCCCATCAAGTACTGCTATTGTTACTAATATAAATGATACTCCTAAACCATCAAATATTGACTCATCCCCCATCAAGCACTGCTATTGTTACTAATATATAAATGATATTCCTAAACCATCAAACATTGACTCATCCCCCATCAAGTACTGCTATTGTTACTAATATATAAATGATACTCCTAAACCATCAATTATTGACTCATCCCCATCAAGTACTGCTATTGTTACTAATATAAAAATGATATTCCTAAACCATCAAACATTGACTCATCCCCCATCAAGTACTGCTATTATTACTAATATATAAATGATACTTCTAAACCATCAAATATTGACTCATCCCCCATCAAGTACTGCTATTGTTACTAATATATAAATGATACTCCTAAACCATCAAATATTGACTCATCCCCCATCAAGTACTGCTATTGTTACTAATATATAAATGATACTCCTAAACCATCAAATATTGACTCATCCCCCATCAAGCACTGCTATTGTTACTAATATATAAATGATATTCCTAAACCATCAAATATTGACTCATCCCCCATCAAGTACTGCTATTGTTACTAATATATAAATGATATTCCTAAACCATCAAATATTGACTCATCCCCCATCAAGCACTGCTATTGAAAGAAAAAAAAATGCAGAATGACTTCCTGTTAAGGACTGTTTTGAGACCAGTGTGATAGAAAGAGACCTAGCTTGAATAATTTCACTTTTGTACAAAATATGGCAACACAACATCTGGTCTTGCTCCACACAGTTAAACAACATGTCAAATACCAAACTGCTGTAAATTATTTTCACAATTGGTGCCTTTCACCACCCCAAAGCACCTGTTTCTTTACTGCTACATTTGCCTTTGAGATTAGTGTATGTCAGGTAAGTGTTATATAGCCCACATAGACCTCTTCTTATTGGTTTCTTTTTTAAGAATTGTAAGAGTTGTCATGTGTATATTAATCTCATTAAAATTTCTACATATTAGCAAAGAGGCCCCCAAATGACCAAATGGTCTTAGGGGCTCTAATGACCAAGAAGTCTAAGGGCCTACAAATGACCAAAAGGTCTAATGGGCCCCCAATGACCAAGGGTTTAAGTAGCCCTAATGACCAAGAAGTCTAAGGGGCCTACAAATGACCAAAAGGTCAAATGGGCCCCAAATAACCAAGGGGTCTAAGGGGCCCTAATGACCAAGAATTCTAAGGGGCCTACAAATGATCAAAAGGTCTAATGGGCACCCAAATGACCAAGGAGTCTAAGGGATCTCTAAGGTGGTGCTCTACAGTTTTGTATTTTGCATAGGGTTAGAATTTTATAAAAAAAAAGAATTTCCCTGGATTTCCTCGCTAGTTATGCTGGCTATTTAAAAGAAGACATTGCATATCTTAAGTATTGTTCAAAGAACCTTTAATTCCATTAATTTTGGTATATGATTGATGGGTGTAATATGGGTTGTGGAGTATATAGCTTGGCCTTATTCCAGATGTGCACCTTTCAAAAAAGTGCCAACTCCACTTGGTCATTTTCTCTTCCTGAACTTCAGAGGTATATTGTTCTTTCAGAAGCTGGTATTATCTAGTCTGGCAAAATTCATTTTTCCCTATTTTAATAGCTGCTAAGGATAGTGTACCTTAGACAAATTCAGGCTGATTTTTTGGAGCACAAGGGAATGGTCAACTTAGTCAGCAATGTGCTAAGAACATTTACAATTTCCAAAAGTACAATATCCAAAGAAATGTCAGCCATATTACATCAAAGTAGCATAGAGGTATGCCAACATTCTCTCCACTGTGCATTTTTTTAAATGCAAACAACTTCACCTTACATATGTCAGTCTCTCAATCTCTCAAAAGTACATAATAACTGGTGAGCACCCCCTAAGTAGTCTAATAGGCCCAGGGTGGCCATGTGGTCTGATGTGTCCTGGATGGCCAAGTGGTCTGATGTGTCCTGGATGTCCAAGTGGTCTGATGGGTCCTGAATGGCCGAGTGGTCTGATTTGTTTTGGATGGCCAAGTGGTCTGATTTGTCTTGGATGGTCAAGTGGTCTGATGTGTCCTGGATGGCCAACTGGTCTGGTGTGTTTTGGATGGCCAAGTTGTCTGATGTGTCCTGGATAGCCAAGTGGTCTGATGTGTCCTGGATGGCCAAGTGGTCTGATGGGTCCTGGATGGCCAAGTGGTCTGATGGGTCCTGGATGGCCAAGTGGTCTGATTTGTCCTGGATGATCAAGTGGTCTGATGTGTCCTGAATGGCCAAGTGGTCTAAGGCATACACCTTCACTGATCACTGACATCTCACCTCTGTTCAAGTTCAAGTCTTGGCTTTAGCCAACATTGTTAAGAAATAAAAGCTTGCCAGTAGCTTACCATATGTTGATGGTTCTTCCCAGGATTTTCTTTGGGTTTTTCCTGCACTAAATATACTGGCCACCATATTAAGTCTATTATATGTTGAAAATGGATTTAAACCTATAACAACAAGAACAATAACATCTTACTAGCATCTTCAGACCAATCTTTTACGTCTGCTTTTCATATGGCTGCCGGGTACTCAGTCTAATCAGCCATTTCTAACTCATCTATGCTGAAATTTTGCTCATGTAATAAAATGTTACATACACCAATGGCACTAATGTTTTTAAATCTATTGACACTCAAATTAAATGTTTTACATACACCAATATTACACCTACCCTGAGATTGACTTACACTTAAGTTAAATGTTTTACATGCATAAAAATTGTCCCTTACTCTATTACACATGAGTTAAATGCCTGTACCCTTTAATTGATTTACATGCATCAATAACACTGTATTCTTGAATCTATTTGCAAAAAACAGTGCACCATGTCCTTAAATCTTTATACATAAACTAATATTGTTTATGTCCCTACATCTATTGACATTAGAGTTAAAACATATTTATTGGGGGGGGGATTTGAGATTACAGGTATTGTTGATGATGTTATCAAGTTTGATATTACCTGCAATGTAGATATAATTTCATTATATCAGTGATTACCCTCTTTAACATAACTACTGAGAAAATATCTCTTAACCATAATAGACATTTTTAGTGTGTCTGTTTTCATAGTTAATACCATCCCTACATTGTTTATATTAGCATCAATTATTGTGAAGAATCTCTGCTGATTAATAGATCAGTGGCATGTGATGGAAGAGTATAAAATAAGTGCAAAACAGGTTTAATTGGGTATGCCATGGCAACCATGTCTGAAAACAAATTTAATCACTCTTGAATGAGGAAAATTTAATATTTAACACTTGTCTAGTTTCGAAACCCATGGATTAGGAGTCTTAGTATGTATGGATTATATATTATGGTGAATTTCATGATTGTAATTTTCTCCAGATTTATGATAGATGGATATAGCTAAATATAAGTATGCAGGTAAAATTGTACACCCTTTATACTAGCCACTAACATCTGATGTTGCTATATAATTACAGACAAATAGCATTAGTGAAGTGTGACTTGATGTTGATGTATATGTCTCCATTCCCTATCAGCAATTTATTAGAGCAACACTAATATTACCTTTAAAGAAGCTAGTCCAAGTTCTTTTCATGGATTGGAATGTGTCTTGATTTAAAGTAAGTAAATCATTCTATTCTTCCAGTTGATTTAGTCATTACAGTTTTCTACCTTTACTGTGGTTAGTACATGTACAGGTGTTAAACTTTCATTTGGAATATATACTTATGAATTTATGATTCATTTGTCAGTCATTCATTTGGAGTTGAATTTGTACGGTATTGAGGAAACTAAAATAAGCTCTTTTTGATGAGTTGGATTTTACCTTGGCTCAAATGTGAGTATTGCACAACTGTTTTGATTCAATATTGTTTTCAATTCAGTCTAAACCTCTAATACTGGAATTAAATGCTAACCAATCAAATGTTTGCTTACAGTAGATAAGACATATTGATAAATGTGCAGCTATGATAATTATTTCTTATTATAATGGAAACAATTTAAATATTTATTCATCTTAGTGTGCCATGTTATATGCTTGGTGTGAATAGCATAATGTTTTGATTCTTTGATTTGTTTAAAGAATTAAACAGAATATTAAGGAGTTTTATGTGTTAAACTGTCACAGATAGGATATATCTGTCTGATAATAAAGAAAGCTAGATTAGATTAAAAAATTACTGACACAATGGAGATCTGACAGGCATTAACATGAGTTCATGATTTGGTGACCACTAGAATTTCATGTCCACTTAATAATAGTAATCAGTACAAGCAATGCATTTTGTATTTGGGAGAGTTACTGTAAGCAACAATATATTATATATTACATTGTTTGCTTTCAGCATTTATGAAAGTTTTCATGTATTTCTGGTGAGTTATTAAAAATCAGCAGAGCATGTCTGGTGTACTTATTTCTGGTGTACCTATTTGGTAAATACCATATATACTCTAATACAAGTTCAGTCCAACTGCAAACTTCAGACTGTGATCTTTCTTTATAATGTGCTTGCAGATCTCAATATATGAAAAATTGTAGGTAGTAATCAGTCAAACAGATAATGTAGACCCTGATTTGTCAGCATGTTTTGTGATAACAGATCAATGTCTATGTAGTTTACAGTTGTACTTGACTTACAGACAAGTATATACGGTAGATGTTGATTTGAAGCCCAGATCCTATATTTCAACAAATTTACTAGTCATTCTATTTGGTCTTATAGTAGGATAAGTGTAGTAACCAGTCCATAATTCCTTATTAACATAGCAAAAGGAACTTTTATCAGATTTATTTAAGTTGTAAAGTTCACTTCAGTAGTTACATTTAGTGGAGCTATTTATTTCTAGCATCTCTATTTGAAACTGATGGGGGAGGGGTTTCATATTTTGAAAGAGTTTAGCGTGTGCAAGTGTTGTGTAAGATGTGTTTATGGTTTGTTATATATATCATTGACAACTCAAACTTCCTTTGTAAATAAAGACATTGTTATTATCTTTATTGTTATAATTATTACTATTTATTACAGTAATTTCTCAATCAAAGCTAAGGTCATGAATTGGATTCATGATGCCATAAGAAATAATTTGGTGTGTTCTGCCTACAATTTTAACTAGATTATCATTCTCAAAAGCAATTTACAGAGAATTATTAAATATTAGTCTTTATAAAATAATACAACTTGTCATTGATTTAAGTTCTAGAATGTGAATAATGTTTTTAACATTTTTTATGTAACTTCATTTAAATATAGATATGTGGTCTATCTTGAATGTGGGAGAGTAACTACTGATTGAAATGAGGAAATTTTGAGTTAAAGTACAGTATTTTTCCATATAAAACTATAGATAGTTCCCGAATGACATCATCAGCTGCCATATTTGTGGTCAGCAGGCAGATTTGCCTTTGACTTTATATGTTTGGGAGTTGAAGAAAATTCATTGAATCTCAAGATAATTTTATAAAAATGACATACATAGATATAACACAAATCAAGCTTTCTGTTAGTATCTATCTTAACTTTGTGATTTATAAGTTGACTTTGGTTCAGTGTACCTTGTGAATAAATGGTAAATTTTTGGTGATTTCTTATAGGAGAAACTGCTAGGTTGCCCATCATCCAGGTAAAATGGACAGAATATCGTCTGCTAGTGACCTTTTTGGGAAGCATCTATAGGGCCTACCATGTAATTTCTTTTATGTGTGCAGAAGTGGAGACTGACTCGTCACTAAAAATTTATGGGAATAAAATCTTTACCACAATTTTGTAAAAGTTGTGGAGGTAGATCATAAAGTCTGTGAAGTTTTTTGGACAAGTCTAATCATCATATATATTCACTTTGTGATAATACTTGTGGACAAGTCTAATAATCATATTCACTTGTTATAAGACTTGTGGACAAATCTAATCATCATATATATTCACTTTGTGATAATACTTGTGGACAAGTCTAATAATCATATTCACTTGTTATAAAACTTGTTGACCAGTCTAATCATCATATATATTCACTTTTAAGTAAAGTAAATCTGCAAACAACATAGATCCTCATCTATTGTAACATAATATGCTGGCAGATCAGGATCTATTATGTTTGTTTTACTAATTATTCCTAACAAACTTTAATGGTAGATCGGGGACTGAACGTTTTTTTTTGCAGACTTTACTTACAAGAGAATATATATGGTAACTAGTCAAAAATTAAGGAGTAGACTTACTATGAGACCGATCATCCTTTTGAAATATTTTCCGAATGTTTGAACAAACTGAGATGTGTTTATCATAAAGATTGGGTTTGTCAGTAGATAAACAAAGTTATAGAGGAGGTAGGGGCCAATTTATTAATGGGCTTTATTAAGTCAAAATCACCACACAGATCTTACATTTTCACCTAGACAGGACTAATAGATCTAGTCCATAAGACCTCTAACTTTTTGTCCTGACACTTTTTCTAATGCACAAGTGTTACAACTCATAATGTTTTAGAACAACATTTTAAGACAGAGATTCAAATCTTTTTGGATACCTGGAGTGTATTCAATTAAAGCAGAACAGTGAGCTATAAGAATTCAGATCCTTTGCTGGTGAATGAAGTTTACAATTGAGCCCCAACAATATGTATTTCTAGTTGGCTGACAATCCCTGTTTTTGTTGCCAACCCTATCACTTTTTACCCCAGAATTTAAAAATAAAACAATTAAAAAAAATTTAAATCCCTAAAATTGATTTTGTGCATCTGAGCCGGTTTTGCCCAATTTTTGAATTGCTAAGAATAATTATGTGTACCAACCATTATAATATATATATATATATATATATATATATATATATATATATATATATATATATATATATATATATATATATATATATATATATAATGGTGAAAAGAAAGCAATTAACAACATACCTCCCTAGCTTAATTTTAAAACCACTGCAATAGGAAACACACATATTTTGTTGAGGGGGTGGGCCTTGGTAGAAGATGGTTGGATGGCCAACTGAGTTGTGATGAAGAATAATTTATGATGATCACCATAGTTACTCAAGTTTAGTGCATATCTAGACTGTAGACCCAGATCAGTCGTTGCAAAATGTATCAGCAGATCTGGATCTTAGTTAATTTTCTCCAGCCTAATAAACAACACAAACACCAATAATTTTGTACAACTAGTTTCACTTTCACATTTAATGCATGCTTCTTCAGGCACAAAATCTTTTGAAAGAAATGGATGACATTATTATATTCTAAAATAACAAATATATCATTACATAATGTCATAAATAATATGCATAATCATAACAATTATATATATATATATATATATATATATATATATATATATATATATATATATATATATATATATATATATATATATATATGACAAGATCTAAGAGATACATGAGTTTCTAATGAAACCTGAACCAGTAATATAATAAAATAAAATAGAGACAAGCAGTCATACACATAATTATATTGTTATAAGGAATATACAATTTATCAAAATTATACATATAAAATTTATCAGAATTTTTATAAATTTTATATCCTTTATACAATATTTATATGACTGTTTGTCTCTATTTTTCTTTATTGAGTGTATATATATATATATATATATATATATATATATATATATATATATATATATATATATATATATATATATACATACATACAAAGAGAGAGAGAGAGAGAGAGAGAGAGATGAACTCTTCTGAAAGACCCACTTTTTTGAGAATCCACTTTTGTTTACAGAAAGGGTGATCTTTCCTCAAGACAGATTTTATTGTATTATAAATGTTTGATGTACCACATGAAAATTAAAAGTTAAGAAAACTATTATTTCATGTTTCTTTTTGGATTTTGAAAAGTATAAAAGAATAAATTAACATAAAGAAATTTTAAACATTTATTTATCAGCTAGCACCATCTTATGCAGCTTAAAGCACAGCCTTGCTAGATATATGCTCAGCATTAAGAAGTTAGTGTTAGGATTGGTTGACATGGTGTCAGGATAATGTGACTGGGTGGGACATCATGCAACACTCTGTGGAATGATGACCGGGTGCTAGACATCACTATAAACTGCCCCACTGTAGATAATGTATCAATATAACTGAAATTTTTTTAAAAGCTTTTTATAAATCCAAATCACACATGTACACTCTAATTCAAGTCTTGTTTGTTTATGTGTAATGTATAATCACTAGTACTGTTATCAAAGTGTAATGGACATGTGAGAGCCAAAATACCATCTCTACTCACTTATAAGTCAAGTCCAACTACAAACTACACTGACCCAGATCAGCTGTCACATAAAGTGCAGCAGATCTGGGTCTGTGCAGTTTCATGGGAAAAATCAGAAAAACAAGCAACATAGACCCTGATTTGCAGGTGTATTATACTATGGCAGATAGACACTACACCTGGTATAGAGGATGAATTACATAATAAATTTGGGATGAAAGTTTATGTTTCTGTGAATGAAACCTTACTACCAGTACACATGCAAATACCTTGCATTCTGTGATGATAGGAGGTGTTCACTATTGTAGAAATCCTTGGTTGGAGACTTGATATTATCAAGATAGATTTATAGATATCATATGCTTTTATGACTGTGATGATAGGAGGTGTTCACTATTGTAGAAATCCTTGGTTGGAGACTTGATATTATCAAGATAGATTTATAGATATCATATGCTTTTATGACTGTGATGATAGGAGGTGTTCACTATTGTAGAAATCCTTGGTTGGAGACTTGATATTATCAAGATAGATTTATAGATATCATATGCTTTTATGACTGCTTTCCTTAATACTTCTGTCAGACATGTTTTTAGTTATCCCCACAGCCCTTTAGCGAATGTATTAGAGACTTTCAGTCCATGGAAATTTTATGATTTTACATAGTTTTGTGTGCTTTTGATAAAACTGGTCCACCTTAAGACTTCAGTATATACTCTTTAAATTTCTTTCATTGAAAACACTGATGTAAACCACTCACGTGGCTTCTCCTTGGTCTTGGGTTCAATGCCTGTTGCAAGCAGATTCAAAAGTACTGTATGTACCCATGTATAACAGAAACATCTACATATAGTATAGACATAGATCTGACTTGTAAAATTAAGCAACCAAGTCTATGTCTACACTTTGATCTTGAAATCATTAGCACAAAAAAAAGAGTTGACATAAATCTGATATTGGTTACTGGCCAGTAAAGGTGGTTCTTTTGCAAACTCTTTGTTTGTTATACCTGAAGATTTATTATCTTATTATTCTTTATTTCATATGCCAGGAGATATATTAGTTATTATTTATTCCATCAATCCATTAATCTTACATTTGTCTCTGGGGCATAACTCGAAATCAGGTCAAAATATATCTATGAAACATGGTACAGATATTAGACTAGTGGTCCAAATGTCTATGAAACATGGTACAGATGTTAGACTAGTGGTCCAAATGTCTATGAAACATGGTACAGATATTAGACTAGTGATCCAAATGTCTATGAAAAATGGTACAGATATTAGACTAGTGGTCCAAATGTCTTAGAAAACATGGCACAGATATTAGGCTAGAGGTCCAAATGTCTATGAAACATAGTACAGATATTAGATTAGTGGTCCAAATGTCTATGAAACATGGTACAGATATTAGACTAGTGGTCCAAATGTCTTAGAAAACATGGTACAGATATTAGGCTAGAGGTACAAATGTCTATGAAACATAGTACAGATATTAGACTAGTGGTCCAAATGTCTTAGAAAACATGGTACAGATATTAGGCTAGAGGTACAAATGTCTATGAAACATAGTACAGATATTAGACTAGTGGTCCAAATGTCTTAGAAAACATGGTACAGATATTAGGCTAGAGGTCCAAATGTCTATGAAACATAGTACAGATATTAGACTAGTGGTCCAAATGTCTTAGAAAACATGGTACAGATATTAGACTAGAGGTCCAAATGTCTATGAAAAATGATACAGATATTAGACTAGTGGTTCAAATGTCTATGAAACATGGTACAGATATTAGACTAGTGGTCCAAATGTCTTAGAAAACATGGTACAGATATTAGGCTAGAGGTCCAAATGTCTATGAAACATGGTACAGATATTAGATTTGTGGTCCAAATGTCTATAAA